>LPNX010791945.1:937819-1008975 GCA_001517045.1 Pseudotsuga menziesii | reverse complement strand
TCTACACAAAAAATCTTCAGCAAATAAAGGCTAAACCGTTACTTGACCAAAAGAAATCACGGAAACAATACACTGACATTAGATATGTGTACATCGAGGGAGCACCCAAAAGTGCTGAGAATCAAAGCTGTGATATAGGAGTGAGTAATTACGAGCATTTGCTTGTACTAGCCCTCTAATACTTGAGCCATTGAAACGTCAAATTCAAACCTTGAAATCTTTTTGAAGTTTATATCCCAAATGAAACCCCAAGACCCTCTTAACGCAAAATTAGTAGAGCCCAGATCAGGGTTTTCAATGCCTTGATCCTTAGAACAATATAAAACAATTGAGATCCCAAGGCCTGTGCCATTCCATTACAAACCCTCCCTCCATGGCCTCTCATTTCTAACCCTTCCCTCCAAAGCCTCTTAATTTTGGAGACTTTCATTGTGTTTGTTTTGTTGTTTTAGTTTTATTTATTTAATCTTTAATATTAAAGATATTATATATAATATAACATATAATTATAATATGTTTATATACATTCATTTTATTATAAGATATATTAACTTATTATATAAATGCAAATAATATAAAATTAAGCATATGAATATATATAACTATAATATATTAATATTACATATTAGCTACAATATATAATAATTATATGATCCTTTCTAAGAGGAAATTCACTAATGGAAAATTGCAATTTTGACAATACTTTTTTATAGTTTACTAAAATTTAACATTACACGTGGATTTAGAGACCCCCTAGAAATGGGTCTTTGAATCTATCTACGCAACATTAAAATCTAGTAAATTGTAACACTATGGCACTAGTTTGAATTTCATGACATCTATTTTATTCTATCATAGAACTCAATAAAGAGCATGTGTTCTTGCTCAATACACATAAGGGGATTCCAAGTTGTTGAGTTGTGACACATGATATTAGGTCATTGTCAAAATAGAAAGATGATATTCGGTCTTTTTCGAAATGGAAAGGTGTTTTGTTGTATGGGTCGTGTTTTTGTTGTGTCATTGTTTTGTGTTCTTCTTGTGTTTATTTGTTTTTTTATATGGTTTTGTTATTTATTTTATATTTAATAATGTATACCTATATTATAATATATAGATATGTGTGTTTATATATCATAATATAAGAATATAATGTGTTTGGCGTCATTATATATACGATAATAATATTAACCAGTATGTATTTTATATATATTAATTTGGTCAATTCATGTTGAGTTGTGACAGTACATTATTAATTTACTAAATTTGAACACTGCAGATGGATTCAAAGACTACCTTAAGGGAGTCTCTGAATCCATCTGCAGTGTTAGAATTTAGTAAAATGTACAAATGCATTCTCAATTTAGTAATTTTTTCCAGTGTCGAAGTGACACAACTAAAAATGACCAAATAAATTACCAATTGTTATCTAGTCATTTGAATTCTACATATCCTGTGATCAAATTTGGTCATTTATCTTGGTCATTTTTAGTTGGTTTCTATCCCGTGACCAAAAGTGGTCATTTATCTTGGTCATTTTTAGCCAGCTCACTTAGAATTATCAATTTTGGTCATTTGTTCCTTTCAGGAGACTGTGGTGACCAAAAATTTTGGTCTCCTGGTCACTAGTCTCTCTTTTTCCACTAGTGTATGTTCAACATCTGGGTGTAAAATTGGATGCAAAAGTGGATAAAAACATGGATGCAAAAAAGGATGCAAACATGGATGCAAAAATGACCAAACATGGATGCAACAAAAGTAGGTGCAAAAGTGGGCGCATAATGGGGTGCACCAAAAATGGATGCAAAAGGTGATGTAAAAGTGGATGCAAAAAATGATGCAAACGTGGAAGCAAAACATGATGAAAAAAGTGGCGCAAAATTGGATACAACCATGGATGTAAAATTGGATACAAAATTGGATGCAAAAGTGGATGCAACAAAAGTAGATGCAAAAGTAGATACAAAAGTAGTTGTAACACCCAACGCAAAACCCGATGCAAAAGTGGATGCAAAAATGGATGCATAAAGGGATGCAATAACTGATGTAAAATTGGATACAAAAAAAGATGCAAACTTGGATGCAAAAGTTGAAGAAAAAGTGGGTGTAAAAGTAGGCGCAAAAATGTGTGTGAATTGGGACGCGACAAAAGTGGATGCAAAAGTGGATGTAATAGTAGATGCAAAAAAAGATGTAAACATAGATGCAAAATGGGATGCAAAAAGGGATGAAAATGTGGGTGCAAAAGGGGACGAAAAAATGGATGCAAAATTGGTTGAAACAAAACGAGATGCAAAACTAGACTCAAAACATGATGTAAAATTTGATGCAAAACTTGGCGTAGGAAGGGATGCAAAAAAAGAAGCAGAAGTGGATGCAAAAGTGGATGTAAAAAAGGATGCAAAAGTGGATGAAAACAAGGACGTAAAAGTTGAGGCAAACATGGACGTAAAAAGGGGCGCAACAAGAGTAGATGTACAAACTAGGTGCAAAATTAGGTGCAAAACTAGGCTCAAAACCTGTCACAAAACCTGATGCAAAACCTGGCGCATAACCAGGTGCAAAACCCTGTGCAAATTACGCTGCAATTTGCGCCATATTTAGAAAAAGGACGCAAAAAAACGCCTAAAATAGCACCAACCCGTGAAATTGCACCATTTTGTCCAAAAAATGAAGAAAAATACACTGAAAGATGGTCTAGACGCAAAAAGAGACGCTAAATCCAGTTTTTGTTGTAGTGCCTTGACGGAAAAAGGGGGATCTTCTTCGTTTTAGAAAGGCCATAATATTATGAGTTGATTATGCAAATCTTTAGTTATGTGCTGGTTTTAGCTCTTTTGGTAGATTGGTTTTGCGCAGGAACACTTGGTTTTGAGTATTGTTTGTTTATTTTCATAGCTGCAGTCATGTTAAGCCTAAACAAGGTAAAATGCTCATACAGTTTGTCTCCATTTTTGAATGTTATCTAGGAAGAGCCCAATAGAAACTAAAGGATTTTGTGTATGACAGGGAAATTCTTCAGAATTCGAGATGTCTAAACGGCAGAAGAAGAAGGCTCCTATGGTAGAAGAGGAACCCGAGGTTGAAATTGTCACCAAAGTTGAATACACTTGCGAAGATACCAAATGCATAGTGGGTATGGAACCTGAATATAAATGGGGGGAAGTCTACAGACTAATAACACACTGGGAGGTACCTGACACAGGTTTTGAGGAGGAAACCATATATGCAAATATAGAGAGATCTGCGTTGATGAGAGTTGCTACCAGACCTAAGCTTTTCCCGTGCTCAGAGCTGATTGGATGGATTCTGCCCAGGGCAGATGTAACCACCATGATTTTGGAAAATGTTGACAAACAATGTTATGCTGATTATAGCCCTGGGTACGTATCACTGGCCTACCACTTACCGGAAGCACAAGTGTACTGACTGAAGACTGGCTGAAGACAATCATTCTGGACCTAGTCAAGACACTAAAAAGAATGTTGGTACCTGGCAAGAGTTTCAGGACTAGGCCATCAGGGGAATTTGATACTGCCACTTTGAGGACCCCTTACCAGTTCATTGCCCTGATGTTGAACAGGATTTTTGGGAGGGCCCACGGTAAAATCTTTAAGTTGGGGTGGGTTCCTATCATCTTCTATGTTGCAACCCAAGGGACCTCATTAACAGTAGCTCTAGAAGAGGCCAGGGAACAGCAAGTCAACCTTCAGCCTTTCAAGAAGCATTCTCTAGCACAAAGGAGCAAGATGCACCAGCTGCAAGTAGCCATAAAGGAAGAAAGGTGCAAGATCTTGTAGGTAGACAATCGACTGGAAGATATTTTGGAAACCTCTTCATATTTTGTAGACAGATCGCAGGACATCTTAGAAGTCCTTATGGGAAGAATGGAGAGATTAGAAGCAAATGAGGAAACCCCTGTAGATATGCCAGTAAAAGATAAACAAGGCCTAAGGCAAGACTATGATTTACTAGAGTTTTCCATAAACAGAGCCGAAGAATTCAAGAAGGTTGTCAAGAAGACAAAGGGGGCTTGTACAGATTTCTTCAGGATACTTTTGATTACTTATAATCGTTGCCAGGTTAAGGCTGAATAGAGAATGGATACCTTTCTAGACCACAGCCTGTTTTTGGAGATGTTGCAAAGAAGATATTACGAAGATGAGCAAAGGATTCAGCACGTCAAAGCCCTAGATGAGTAGACCCTGAGGAATGAAGTAGCTCATTCTGCGGTTAGTGTACAGTTTCTAGACGACCAACTTCGCCTAAGCTCAACCAGAATAGAAGTAATAAGAAATCAGGCTGCTAAATTTGAAATCAATATTCATTTTTTAGAACCTTCCGAGTTTGAAAACATTGCCTCAGAGGCTTCAGCATGGAAGAAGTTCTTGAATAGTCAAGCGGGGCCCTCCTCATAAGAGCTTTATTTATTTATTTATTGTAATATATTTTAAATTCTATGAGCACTTAATGTAAGAAAAAGGTGGAAGGTGAAGCCTTGGGGAAGCCCAAGAGTTATTTGTGGGCAGCCCAACAGTTTTTCTTTTTGTATAAATATAGAAGAATTAGATAGGAAATGGGAGGGGGATTTTTCCCAGAGAAACTTGTGAACTACTTGTTGTAAGAGGAACTACTTCGTTTTGCAATAATAAAATTACAATTGTTTGCCTATTGGAGAAAGTGTTGTGTGGAATGTTCAAATGTGATGAAATGAACAATGTTGAAGGGGAACTATTTCATTTTCAGCTGTGTTTCATTAACTGTGAGAGCGTTCTAACTTTATGAACCTATGTTCTTATTTGAATGTTCTCTGGTTTATTCTGTGATAATTTCCACTATGAGTAATGGATGTTTTAACGGTTGACGAGCTATCTTGTCGTGTATATCTTTATTCATGTTTATTTGTTTTGATTCTAAGAACAACTATCTATGATTTATCTTAACATGTGAACAGAATTACATTACTCATGAATTAATAATCTTGCTCCCTATGGATAGCTTAGTTAGTATTTGTTTTTCCAGTTGTGTGTGATTTAGATGCGAGAGAGTCTAAGACAAGAGGTAAGAACCTGCGCATCACATTATGACCACTCCTCATATTCTTAATCAATCTGCATCTTAGATAGGCACTTGCATATCATACTTAATGTCAAAATACAAAAATATACACGGTGGACTGGGCCACAATCGGTAAAACCCTTTGTTTTTGTTACTTGACCTACGATAGCCGAACCGCAAACCGAACGGATTCCCTACACCAAACAGTCACGGGCTAGTTGGGAACGTTGACTAGGGATAATCCCTTGTTGTTGTTGCTTGCGAATTTCTAGGCCTCAACAGTTTTTGGTGCTAGAAAGAAGTCAAAGAGTGTGATAGTTTGCCACTAAAATATCATTTCTTTGTAGGTACTTGGTGATTTGCAGATCATAATTAATTAGGCTTATAAAATATTAGTTATACAAGTGTATTCACTTGAACACTTGTGTCTTAACACCAAGGACATATTTTCTTCTTTCAATTACTTAACGTTTCAACATATTATTCGAGAAATGAACCAGGATGCAGATACTTTGTAAAAAAAATCCATTGACTTGGAGGAAGGGATGCTGCATTTTGAGGAACGTTTTGAGAATACAATTGTCTCTAGTGGGACATATCCCATGTATTGATGATGGAATTTTTTAATATATGACATTTGGAGTTACAGTTTTACTGTTTTCAACATTAGTCCATAGTACAACATTATTTGAAATTAGCTTAGGAACAAGTCTGGTATATATTTTAAAAAATTTTGAGGAATACTGTGATGAAATCAGTTGTATTTCTTTAGTAACGAGTTGCAATGCCCTTTAGTACAGCATCATATTGTATTTGATGTGATGTTAATTACTCTCTTTCATTTATTTTTTAACATCAAGAAGCATGTTTTTCCATTTAAAAAAAAGAAGCTGGCCAAACTTGCACAAGATTAATGGATTGTTGAGATATATAAATTTAATTATTAGTTATATGTTTCCCTTTAATTATCAATTGTAATAATTGGGATTCCATTGATTACAAACTGAGTGATTCAAAGGCTCAATAATGTGGTCAATTAATGAGCATATATTAGGTATCAATGTTGTAACCGTATCATACATTTTAATACAAAAACACATAGCCTTACCAATGCAATACAATGACTATAAATCAACATGTTAGATGATTTTAAAGAGATGGAATATCTAAACAAGAAAAAAGAGAGATTCTCAAATTTTCTTAGGTTCATTCAATGCTTATTGTTTCATTTTCAAAATTGTCATTAAGCCACATGTTTGCAATTAATCTTACTGATAATTTCTCAATGCCATTATAATTTACACCCATTGAGTGTGACTAATTGTATTAGTATTCTACAAAGACAAAAGGCATCAATTACATTATCTCCCATAATGTTGTTCCCTGAACACAAAGTAATAGAGGGATTAATTACATTAGCTCTGCTTATCTCTCAAAATTGTCATCCCTTGGAATAGCTTGTGTTCTTCCTTAAATGGACCTTCGCTTGTTGTTTTCTCTTTGACCTTGCAACGATTTTGATGTAGCTATTTACTTTTGACACTATATGGAATATATGTTCTTACATCAATTTGAGATATTATCAGGGCTGTGTAGAAGTTGTCCCTTTTGTTTATTGAGTTGTTTCTGACATGGAACCCTATGCTTGTGCTTGCTTGACAAAATTCTCATACTTAGCTATATCAATCCACTACATTCACATGGGGTAAGAATATTCCCCCATTCTTATAAGAGCTGCATCTAAATTTGTATAGTGTTCAAAAGAGGGTAGGGATAAACCTTTTAACATCACTTTGAGGGTTTCCAACATCTCAAAATATCTATCTAGAAATTCCATAATGTATTTTCTAAATAAATAGTTTCCACATATGCAATTGTGTTGTCAACATTTCTAACCCATTTCAATATTCCTTTATATAGCCTGGAGGGATATTGTTAGATTTTTAACATTAAGCTAGCATTATATTAGGATCTTTAACTGAGAGAATAACAAGCACAACAATCAAACACAAGAGACAATGAACACAGTGTTTTTCCTCGGGGAAACCATAAATGGAGAAAACCTAGCAACTTCCTCAGAGATAGAATCAGCACCAAAAATTAAAACCCCAAAACAATAAGATGATCTCCTGACAGTAGTAGCCTCTTTCTTCCTAGCCCCAGTGTCTTCTTCTTCCTCAGCTATCCTCTACAACTGAGTGTGAGTGAGTGTGTGATAAATAGAGACGCTCACTCTCTATTTATACTAATTCTTGACTTGATAATGACTCACTAGGTTTGACTTCTCTAGGAGATTCTAATAACCCTAGTGTCCTGGAACTACGGGGACTTTAACCCTTGAAAAATAGGAGGTTTACCCACAATGACTTGACATGACTTGTTTACATTATAGATCCTCCCGATAGGAACATTGGGGCATGACATGACTCAAATACATTATAGACACTTCCTGGAATAAACATCGGGGTACAAGACATAAGATATATAAGTGAATACATTCCGAAGTTACAAATACATCAACACTCCCTCTTGACTAGGAAGGTATTCTTTCGACACAATTTTCAGCACTGGTTGTCTTCTCTGTATCGACTGTATCATCTCGCCATCTTCATCTTTGAGTTGTATTCATCTTCAAGTTGTCTTCTTCATCTTCAAGTGTTCTTTGTCTTCAAGTCTTCTTCATCTTCAAGTCACCTTCGTCTTCAGGTCTTCTTCTAAGTTATCTTCTTCTTCAAGTCTTCTTCATCACGGGATCTGGATCATCACGACTACTGGATCATCATCACTGTATCATCGTCAAATCTAGATCATCATCAAGTCTGGATCATCATCACATCTAGATCATCATCAAGTCTGGATCATCATCATTGGAGCTATCTCAAAATGGTGCTATCTCTTGATTCTTCTCGTCACAGGAAGTTCTACATAGTCAGCCCTTTTTCATGCTGGTTGTAGGCCTACCCTTCATGTAGTTCTTTAGCACTTATATCTAAACCTAAGTCAGAATGGCCCGCCCATATATTACATCTGACCTCATCTTGTCAGAAAGGCACACCCAACACTCACATCTGACCTCATCTTGTTAGAAAGGCCCAGCACTCACATTTGACCATGTGTAAACGCATCATTCTAGAATGGATCAGCACTTGCATCCGACCTCATCTTGTCGGAAAGGCTCTGCACTTACATCCTACCCCATCTTGTCAGAAAGGCACAACACTGACATCTAACCATGTGTAAACACATCGCATCAGAATGGCTCGGCACTTACATCCGACCTCATCTTGTCAGAAAGGCTATGCACTTACTTTCGACCATGTGTAAACACAACGCATCGAAAGGGCCCTTAGTCCTAGACTGAGGATTCCTGGTAACTGACCAGGTGCCTCCATTCTCCTAGAGAATGGCATCATCCCTTATATTTGATTAAGTGGGAACACATCCCTCAATCACATCAGAATGGCCATGCACTCACATCTGATCATGTAAGACTACATCCTACAGTCATATCAGAATGGCCCTCAGTCCCAGACTGAGTATTCTTGGTAACTGACCAGGTTCCTCCATTCCAAGAATGGCATTCAGCCCTTACATCTAATCATGTTAGGAACCCGTTGAGGCCCGAAAATTTGCAGGCAACAATAGCAAGGGATTCTCCCCAGTCAACGTTCCCAACTAGCCCGTGACTATTTGGTGTAGGGAATTCGTTCAGTTTGCGGTCCGGCTACCGTAGGTCAAGTAACAAAAACAAACGGTTTTACCGGTTGCGGCCAGGTCCACTATGTATATTTTTGTATTTTGACTTTAAGTATGATATGCAAGTGCCTATCTAAGAAGCAGATTGATGAAGAATGTGAGGAGTGGTCACAATGTGATGCATAGGTTCTTACCTCTCATCTTAGACTCTCTCGCATCTAAATCACACACAACTGGAAAAACAAATACTAACTAAGTTATCCCTAGGGAGCAAGATTATTAATTCATGAGTAATGTAATTCTATTCACATGTTAAGATAAATCACAGATAGTTCTTCTTAGAATCAAAACAAATAAACATGAATACAGATATACACGACAAGATAGCTCGTCAACCGTTAAAACATCCATTAGTCATAGTGGAAATTATCACAGAATAAACCAGAGAACATTCAAATAAGAACATATGTTCATAAAGTTAGAACGCTCTCATAGTTAATGAAACACAGCTGAAAACGAAATAGTTCCCCTTCAACATTGTTCATTTCATCACATTTGAACATTCCACACAGCACTTTCTCCAACAGGCAAAAATTTGTAATTTTATTATTACAAAATAGAGTAGTTCCTCTTACAACAAGTAGTTCACAAGTTTCTCTGGGAAAAAGCCCCCTCCCATTTCCTATCTAATTCTTCTATATTTATACAAAAAGAAAAATTGTTGGGCTGCCCACAAATGACTCTTGGGCTTCCCCAACACTTCACCTTCCACCTTTTTCTTCCATTAAGTGCTCATAGAATTTCAAATATATTACAATAAATAAACAAATAAAGCGCTTATGAGGAGGGCCCCGCTTGACTATTCAAGAACTTCTTCCATGCTGAAGCCTCTGAGGCAATGTTTTCGAACTCGGAAGGTTCTAAAAAACGAATATTGATTTCAAATTTAGCGGCCTGATTGTTTTATTACTTCTATTCTAGTTGAGCTCAGGCGAAGTTGGTCCTCTAGCAACTGTACACTAACTGCGGAATGAGCTACTTCATTCCTCAAGGTCTGCTCATCTAGGGCTTTGACGTGCTAAATCCTTTGTTCATCTTCCTGATATCTTCTTTGCAACATCTCCAAAAACAGGTTGTGGTCTGGAAAGGTATCCATTCTCTGTTCAGCCTTAACCTGGAAACGATTATAAGTAATCAAAAGTCTCCTAAAGAACTCTGCACAAGCCCCCTTTGTCTTCTTGACAGCATTTCTTGAATTCTTCGGCTGTGTTTATGGCAAACTCTAATAAATCATAGTCTTGCCTCAGGCCTTATTGATCTTTTACTAGCAGATCTACAGGGGTTTCCTCATTTGCTTCTAATCTCGCCATTCTTCCCGCCAGGACTTCTAAGATTTCCTACAATCTGTCTACAAAATATGAAGAGATTTCCAAAATCTCTTCCAGCCGATTGTCTACCTGCAAGATCTTGCACCTTTCTTCCTCTATGGCTACTTATAGCTGGTACATCTTGCTCCTTTGTGTTAGAACATGCTCCTTGAAAGGCTGAAGGTTGACTTGTTGTTCCCTGGCCTCTTCTAGAGCTGACGTTAATGAGGTCACTTGTTCTTTAAACTCTGAAGTCTACCTCTGAGATTGCCTCTCAGATTCCTCCAAGGTAGATTTATGTTTCTTGCTTCCTTGGTTCCTCATCCATTTTCCTTTTCTTTTCCTCCTCTTCACTCTGGGCAGCTTCTTCTGCCTTTCTAGCTGCTTCTTCTTCAGCTTTTCTCTTTTCTTCCTCCTCACCTTTGAGCCAGCTTTCAGCTTCCTGTGCTAGCCTCCTAGCATCTTCATCCCTTTTTCTAGCTTCCTCTTCCTTCGCTTTTTTCTGCTCGTCTTGCCCTTTCCCGCCTTTAGTGGTAATTTTCTTTTTAAATCTTCTTCTTAAGGCAGTTATGTTTTCTGGACTGCGAAAAATGGATTCATCTTTATCCTGGTGGCTTGTGTACTCAAAATTTACATTTGCCTCCTTGTAGTGCTCTGCCACTTTATTCCAGGAATAGTTCCTGTGGAAATTTATTTCCCCAAAATGGAATTTCCCTAATTCTTCTACAAATTCATCAGCTTTCTTCACTCTTGTGAACCTATAGCTTCCCAACCTGAATGGTAAGGGAGGATAAGTTGCTTTCTTATGTTCAAATAAAAATATCCCTATGCCATCTAAGAAGACCTGCCTAACTTCCTCCTTGTGCACTACATAGTCAGTGGCATATTTTGGCAGTAGTGAAGGTGCTCTGGAGCATCCATACATTCTGAAATACAATCCATCTTCCGTCAAGTAGTAATTTGCATATTCTTCAAGAACCTGCAATGCTTTCTCCGACATGCAATTGCACTCTTTTAAGAAAATTAATGTATATAATGGCATGATGAAGTACTCACACACTTCTCTATAGTGACTGTGGTATTTGTGTGCCCACAGTGGCTTGTAAGCTGAGTAAACTGGTGTTCTCTCCCGGTCCCAGATACACCTTAGGTTTGGGAAGGGTTGGTTGCATAGTATGCAATCAATCAGTATAGAGCTCATGTAGAACTCTGATTTCTTCTGGGACACCCCTCCTAATGCTGAAGCAATGCAGGCCGAGAGGCTGTTTGATACAATGTCCACCCAGTTGAACATTGTCCCTTGGGTTGCCACATAGAAGATGATAGGCACCCACCCCAACTTAAAGATTTTATCATGGGCCCTCCTAAAAATCATGTTCAACATCAGGGCAATGAACCGGTAAGGGGTCCTCAAAGTGGCAGTATCAAATTCCCCTGATGGCCTAGTCCTAAAACTCTTGCCAGGCACCAACATTCTTTTCAGTGTCTCGACTAGGTCCAGATTGATTGTCTTCAGCCAGTCTTCAGTCAAGTACACTTGTGCTTTCGATAAGTGGTAGGCCAGTGATACGTGCCCAGGGCTATAAGCAGCATAACCCTGTTTGTCAACATTTGCCAAAATCATGGTGGTTACATCTGCCCTGGGCAGAATCCATCCAATCACCTCTGAGCACGAGAAAAGCTCAGGTCTGGTAGCAACTCTCATCAATGCAGATCTCTCTATATTTTCATATATGGTTTCCTCCTCAAAACCTGTGTCAGGTACCTCCCGGTGTGTTATTAGTCTGTAGACTTCCCCCCATTTATATTCAGGTTCCATACCCACTATGCATTTGGTATCTTCGTAAGTGTATTCAAATTTGGTGACAATTTCAACCTTGGGTTCCTCTTCTACCACAGGAGCCTTCTTCTTCTGTCATTTAGATATCTCGAATTCTGAATAATTTCCCTGTCATACACAAAATCCTTTAGTTTCTATTGGGCCCTTCCTATATAACATTCAAAAATGGAGACAAACTGTATGAGCATTTTACCTCGTTTAGGCTAAACATGACTGCAGCTATGAAAATAAACAAACAATACTCAAAACCAAGTGTTCCTACGCAAAACCAATCTACCAAAAGAGCTAAAACCAGCACATAACTAAAGATTTGCATAATCAACTCATAATATTATGGCCTTTCTAAAACGAAGAAGATCCCCCTTTTCCCATCAAGGAGAAAATAGTCTCAAATCCCCCTCTCGGCGCTATGAACTAAATCGTTCCATGGAAAATACGATGTCTAATCCCGAGTGAAGGATACTTCATTGTGATAGTGCACTTAACTCGTTTTATGCTTGAGGTTGGTGGTAATGATGGATAGCAAAGCGGCTAAACAAAGAGAACATAAGGTGATGGGGCGATGCCTCTAAACACTTGATACATTCACCTTGGACGTGGAGAATAAGAGGAAGCTATATTCTTACAAAGGGCACTCGCATCAAGACCTGAATAGATAATGCATTATAAATCCTAATTTGGTCCGTGGTTCGTGTTCAAATTTACCAATCTCATTCTACGCGGGGTGTAACTTCAAAATGCTACCCTAGCCTACAAGAAAATGTAGGCGACCATGTGTGCTAGGAAACCACAACCCCGACATCTCTGAAATAAACAAGAAACACCCTCCTCCTGCAACTAAAAGGGAACTACCCTCCTCGGATGGCCAAACACAGACTGGGGGAAACTGGTGCGGACAGCGTAACGGTCGTCTGTACCGGTTCCCCAAATAGTTGAGTGTGGGCTGCAAGCTCATAACAACTACGGATTCAATCATCAAGAAAAACAAAACCCCCCACTCGGTAGCCATACCACCCATATAAATTATGTATGCGCGCTAAAAACGAAAAGCTAGGTATCCATTAACCGCAAACGGGGAATTAACTAAGGGCGACAAACTCAATTCAACCAATCGAATGGAAAAAGTAAACGGGAATAAAGGCCTACCTTGCAATGTGCTACACGACTGGTTAAGAAGAAAAAAAACCGCAAACCTCCACAGCAGAGCCACCTAGGAGCGAGGTACCGACAGCGAGTACGATGGTCTGCTTGAAGCGACAACAATAGCACAGTCAAATTGCAAAACAACAATAAAAAAAAGAATAACCCTTGACCCCAATATATACGCTGCGGTCAACACATAATCGACATGAAAATAAACCAATCAGGTGGCAAAACGACTACGAGATCGACGATCCTATTAGTGTCACCTCTGCAACAGTGGATGATGAAATGGCTAGGAGACCCACAATGGAATCAGGAAGGGAAACAAATAAAATCCTCACATCGAAGCTCACCAAACTCAGGCCTCAGACCAATAGTTGGTTGAAGAGCTGCAACGGCGGAAACCATAAAGGCACCAAGTTCCGCAGACCAATCAAAATCAGAGGTAAAAATGAACATGACTTCAGCGAAAACAAAAAATCGATCAAGCAAAAAATAAAACAAACTACATCGGAAGGATAGTGCTTTCCAAATCCGCAACGACGAAAGATGAAAGCCTAAGGATTTGTGACTCAAAATGCCAGGGATCGGAAGAGGAAAAAACAACCATCGAGAAGTTTGGAAATACCTCTTCCGCAACAGCGGAAAACGTAGAGACAAACATTCCAAAGGGATCTTAATACAACCGCCGACAAATAAAACGCATCGGAGACCAATAACCCTTGGATCGGTCTCGATGTCCTGCTCTTCTCTGCAACGGCGGGCGTGCAGTTAACTACACTCCCGACTCAATAGTCTAGAACACTTCTGATGGCAGGGCAATATCAATACAAGCCGTAAAACATCGCTGGCATAAAAGGAAATCTTAAGCAAACATCAAACAAACCCAAAGAACTGAGCAAAAAGAAATAAAAGGAGGGTCCCAAATTTTTTGAATTTTGGGAAAATGTTGCAACTGCAACAATTGGCGACTACCTAGTGAACCCCAGACTTTTGAATCAACTTCTTCCCAGTAAAATATTGTTTAATCATTTAACTCATAAGTTGAATTCTTCTAGATGCTTGTATTCCTAAAATGGCAAACACATGCACTTAAATCATTGATGACAGTCCATTCTTTGGAAATGGGAAAAACAAAATATTCAAAGTCCGGATAACTCTTTTGAGGCTTAGTAAGTGGGTTTTATTTTACCTCTGTCTTTGGGTAGTTTCTAGCTTGGACACCACAGGATCGTAACATATGGTAAACATAACTATTCATTTGTTCCTCATTCCCATGCCAATTACACTTTTGTGCCTTTTGAACTTTTTGTTCATTTGAGTCCTCCAAATGCCTTTCTCTCTAAATTTTATTAAGCTCTTCTATCCAAAGTGTCCTTTTGTGTGAGAGATGTATTTTCTTTTTAGCTCACGGACGGAGAAGAACTTTAGGTATATTTATTTTCATGTTTCTGATACTTTGTTTTGATATGTATTGCTTCTTCTAGGATTTTTGACTCTTAACAGCCTTTAGGCTTTTAACATCATGGCATGGGATCATTTATATATAATAAATTGTTTACCTTGCTTCCTTTCCGTGGGTCTTTTTCTATCACTCCCTAGGACATCTTAGATGTGAAATGGATGAAGCCTCGAAATAGTATTCCAGACCTCTTAATTCTGAATTGTTTTCAGGGGTTAAGCAGGAATTCAATGAGTGCATTTCCATTTAGGGAAAATACTTACTAGAATAAATTCTATCATTTCAAAATAAAAATTTAAAAGGTGCTGCCGAAAGTTTGTGATGTTTGAGATGTTTCGACCATTGGACCTTTGCCTCGAAACTATACCTTCTTCTATCAAAGTATTATACCTATCATTTCCCTCTAGCCATCATACTTTGGGGGGCATTCTGTTACACCTAAATCTTGTCACCATCATGTTATGAGATAGGTATTCCCTTGTCTGCTCCTATCCCTCATAGTTTTCCCTGGAGAAATGAAAGGAAGAAATTATTCCCTTGCAATTTTCCTTATTTTGAGCCAGTAACGCTCCTTCCCATTGATGAAAAACGTTACCTAAGCCAGCAACGCTCCTTTTACACAACAAAAGAGTGGTTCCGCTGCTATTTTCCTTCATGGAAAGGGTGTTAGCCCCTTAACACCTCCTATTTTCTTTATTAAAGGTGCGGTGCTCAAGTTTTAAAGGCAAAAAAGGAAGCTTCTCGAAGCTTACCTCCGTGGAGCCTCATTCCTATGATTTAGGACCACCTGGAGCTCAAGATCCTCCCTTTTAGGATCTTATGTCCACCTCACCCATGAGATTCTCAACCATACCTATCCTCCAATTCCTTTAAGTACTGGATCATCCCCCATGGGGAAGAGGAGGAGGAATTGTGTTGAGCACCCAAACTCTGTCAAAGTAATTCTTGAGTTGTTGGAGGCAAGGTGAATTTAGAGGCAAGGAGACATTGGAAGGAACTCTCAACACCAAGGCATAAAGGTTGTAGTTTCTCCAATCATTCTAAATAAAAAATGTCTTTTCTTTCCCATATTTATTGTTTCATGTGTATGTATTACTTGATTCCTTGGTCACAAGCATAGATCTAGTTGATTATATTGTATGCTATCGTGTTTTTCTTACTATCTTCCATCTTTTATAGGTTCTTCTGTAGTATCATAGGAGAAAGCTTCAAGGATAGCGAGGACAATATTTAAGAGAAGCATCATGGCATTACATTCAAGTAATTAACCAGATCTAGGGAAAGTTTAACATTTGATGTTTGTGTTTTGTTCTAGACCTGAACCATTCAGATCTAGGGAAACAACTCTTGTCCGCAGAAGGTGCGAATTTCTGGAAAACACCAAGTCCAATCCCAATAGTGAGACGACTCTTCATTAATCTCAAAATGATGAAAATTTACAAAATAAAGGCATACAATAACCTCATGATATCACCTTTTAGTTATGCGACTATGGAGTAGAAACAAAACCCACCATTGGATTCTACAGGAGATTCTGCAACAGTAGAGTATAAACTTGGTTGTACTTTAACTTAGCTGAATAGGTTATGCAAGCAATTTTTCGACTGACTTCTCAGACTAGTAAACATATGTAAGATTTGGATTCCTCTTGAAATTGTGCAATGTTTGAGTATACAATCAATATGCGTTTGAATTGGTCGTTGAGACTCCCCCTGGCACAAAATTCAATGCAACACTAATCCATATAGTATGTGCAATCTGTACAATGTCAATAATAGTGTTGGTATCGAACTATGTGGAAACCCGCTTCGGTAGATGTGTAAAACCACATCAGGATGTGTGCAATACCACCTTAGGATGCATGTAAAACCACCTTGGATGTGTGCAATACCACCTTGGGATGCTTTCCTGGAATTGGCCTTGAGCTGTGTCCCAAATATCAACTTTGAACCATGTACTTGAAATTTGTGTCTAAACAACCCTGCGGGGGAAAATTTGATGGTTTAATATAGTGTTGAGCCACGGTTTAGGGCTATGTGGGTCATGCACCCATTTGAGTATGAAACAAGGTAATTTTTAGGGGCGAAATCTCACCAATTGGGTATTTTTTGGGGTTTTTTTCAAAAAATAAATTCCCTATTTGGTCATTTTTAGTGTCTAATATCATCTATATTTACATAAAATATGTTTTTTTTATCATAATATTCGCCAAAATTTACACATTTCAATGTTAATTTTATGTTTTATATTTAATATTCGCCTACCTATGTATAAACATGTTTTTTTCAATCCAAAACAATAGCCTAGAATACTATACTTAAGTATAATATTAGAATCCTTAAAAAATACCTTACTATGAAATCAAATTCAATTTAAAAATATATTATGTAGTTAACCACTCAACCACTTAACCACTGAGTGGTGGTGTGGTGGTAGCGTGTTGTATTATGGGTGGGGAGTTCATGGGGTCAAACCCCATCGACCCCCGTTTTGGAACTGATTATGTATCGTGGCATTATATATATATGATTGTCGTATTATTCTCTTCAGATTGGACTTTGGTGATATGGTTCCATGTATATAACATATACATTATATACAATATTTCTTACCGACAGACTTAGGTCTAGGCTCCAAGTTAATACCACAGGATCCAGGGATTAGGATCATGATCCCCTATTTTTGGCCAACGAAACCTTAACAAAGTTTAAATACAAGTTTGTCACTATTCATAATAAGAAGGAATTGCAGGTCTGTTGGTAAGGCATTGGGATAGTATATGACATGTCAGGGGTTCGATCCACTTTCCATGCCAACATTTTTGGTAGATGAAATCAATAATAGACAATTTAGGACCACCACATGGTATCTCCCAATTGGATTACTATAACAAAACCTTGACACATGTCCAAAATTCACTGTTCCACATGGTTTCCACATCAATCCCTAGTCAAATGTACAACCTGCCAAGTCATCTAACTTCTTTCCACATGGTTCCATGTGGGGTTACCACATCAGTTCCATATAGGCCATGTCTTACCCTACCAAGTCATCTAACTTCTTTCCACGTGGTTCCATGTGGGGTTACCACATCAGTTCCATATAGACCATGTGTCACCCTTCCAGTGATGCCACATGGAAATTTTTTCTTCCAATTTTACCTATTTTATGGAGGTTTAAGATTATGATATCTCCCTCATCTGATGTTTGTTTGAGGTGATTCAAGAAATATTGGAAATATTTCTTAGTAATTATCATGGAGTTTCAATCCCTTCACTGGAATAAGTTGATGGTCCATATGTAAAGAAATTGGTAACTCCCCAGTGCTCTTTATCATTATGCATGGTGTCCTTGGACTCTTATTAACATCCAATGGAGGACAAACATGACTAGATTCAATGATGGAACTAGATGGGGTTTTATACGGCATGGTTATTGTTTATTGGGCGTAGTTGGGGTGATTAGGAGATTTGGTTATTGGGATTTTCAGTTTAATGATTGACTCTTTTTAGAGGTTGTTGTTACCCAAAAACTGTTATCTGATGCTTATTACAATATATATAACTGTTATTGTCTAATTATTACAGTATGAATGGTTTTCTAATTTGTAATTTATCCGTGGGAAGCGATCCAGTTACATCTGCCACTTTGAACTAGGGTCTAGACCGATCAAACAAAAAATACAATGTACTTTAATTTTAATGTACAATGTAGGGTCATTATTATTTATTTCATTTTCAAAATAAATATAATGTATATAAAATTTTAAAATTTACTTTTTAACAACTAAATCATGATAAACCTTCTAACCTTAGATTTATTATTCTTATCGTAATTCATTATTGGACGGGGGTTTTGTTGATCAGAGGTTTCAGTGTTGATCAACCTTTCCTTCCACATTGTAAGCCACTTGGTGTTTCCATCAATGCAATATCCCTTTCCACTTCTAGAACGATTCAATTTTCATTTAAAGATCCTTTCAATTTTTGCACGAGAGAAGTTTCTAGAATAAAGGTCTTCTCATCCGTTTACTCACATAGACGTGGACCTTTGAGGATCTTTAGAGGGTGGGTTTCAATTTTTTTTTACTATGGAAAAACAACTTTTCAAGGAGATATTTAACAGTCCAATAGCTAACAAGCTAGATATACAAGTAACTTGTGACTCAGAAGGATATTAGATGTCTTGAAGCCCACCAGGGTGAGCCGATATCCCAAGGGTCTCTTAAGCCTTGTTAGAAAGGGTCAATGAGAAACCCTACCCTATTTATTTTTGAACCTATTCCCTAAGGGGATAACACATTTTCTTAACCATTATGCTCACTGACCTATGGGCACCTTCATCATTTTTAACCATAAATGCACAAATACAAATATTTATTAATATTATCATTATTCTAAATGTCTTATCTTTGTTAAACCATTCCAATCCAATCCAATCTCTTTTTTTTTGTTTATTCTCTTTTGATAACTTCTCTTTGTTTGGAGAGATACCCACGATAATTACAATATTTTTGAACTTCTCTTTTTGAACTACTCCTAGTTCAGCTTCTAAGTCATGCTACATACACCTTGGTGGGATCCCAAGGAATGTTACTTGTCACGAGCAGATCCAAGTCATGCTACTTGTCACGAGCTCCCAAGTCATGACACCTTCCATGGGTCCGCTTAACGATTAAAAAGCCATTGAATCCCAACCTGTTATCCCTTCTTTGATCGCTTCACTAAGTCTCGGTGTGGTTTCCATTACTACATGCAACTACTCGGTCTCCTTGGACATTCACCTAGATTTGGATCTCAGCGAATCCCTCTGAGTGGATTTGATCCATCTAATGACAGTAGCAATACCTGAGAAGAGGTTTGCACCTCGGGAGATTTGATCCCTATTGACACTTGATAGAGCTTAGGATTTGGATCCATGATGGTTTAAACAACATTTGAAGACATAATTTGATCAATACAAAAAAGAGAAAATTCAATATGCAATAGTATATATACATTCTTCAGTAAACAACATTTTAAGACCAAATTTGATTAGACAAAAAGGAGCAATTTTCAATAGGCAATATATATGTTTTTTTCAGTAAATAATGAATATATGTGATAAATGACAATGACCTTAATCGTTAATTTTATTCAAATTAAAATCAAGCAAGAACTCATTCCTTGAAACTCTTAATTTTATTGCACAAACCACAACTTTACTCCCTTTACGCTCCTCAAACATACCATTGGGTAGTTTTCCACGTGCTTCCAGGACATGAACTATTTATAAACCTGACAACATTTCCTGAAGCTTTTGTTCTTCCATCAATATATATAACATATCCTTTATGTTGATTGTTTTCTTTCATTTTGTTATAATTTGTATAGAGTCCATATTTGCACATACTCTATAAATACTAGGCTAGCTGTGTCGAATCTTCATAATCATATTTTGGATGTAGGTAATCCATTAATTCAACTTCATAGCTATATGGAACTTTTACAACATCTATTGAAAAGAGTCCCAACCCATGTAAACTACAAGGATGAATTCAATATGTTCTCCCACTTATACAAAAATAAGTGTTTACCATAGGAAGTGGGTTTGGTTCCCAATTATTCACATAATGTTTGTATTGCAGTGGCACTTCCTTATCTCCATCGATCTCGTTGTCATATGAGAAAGACCCCCCTTTAACAAGAAACAAATCAATACGTTTTTCAAATTTTCTTTTGACATTGCTACCTCTAATTTTTCTTAGCTTCTTGTTAGATGTTTATCATTCTCCTTGAGCTTCAAGAAAACCATCACTACTTGAATCAATATATGATAGATATCTATTCGATTGTACCTATGATTAACATTAAATAACAACAACCAGGTTGTAATCATATGAATGAACATGCGCGAGTTGCAATTATTGTCATATACCTCCTCACACTCAATTGATTCATCTAATATACTTTCTAATGTTATTGTTATGGAATTTCTCTAATTGTATGCCACCTCATCCTAGTTCTATGTCACCTTGTCCTATGCAGATCAAATTCTTCTCCTTCTACACCGTCTAGAAAATTAGGCTTATTGCATTTATCTAGAGAGCAATTTGCATAGATTTATGAAATGAAGGAAAATTTAGAATTCAATTTTGAGAGTATTTGACGAAAGTAGTATTGATCAATATTGATCCAGGAAAGGAAAACACTTTTTTTTCTTCTATTGTTTGTTTAGATCATGGGAATTTTTCCACACCTTATAGTAGACATTATTTCTTATTTTGAATAAATATAATTGGGATTTTTTATTGAACTTAAAAATAACTCGATATAAAGTTATAAGCAAGCCTTATAGTTTTAAAATTTTATACTGTGTACAATGGATCATAGATCTTGATCATATCTCCCTTTACATCTTTGCGATATGAATGATTAAATCATGTAAACATGTCTAATATACTCTTGTTGTCTATGTAATTTTTTTTCCTAAGCATTATCTTTGATGCATATTTTGCTTGCTTATATTTTGGAGGCATATTTGTGCTAAGAAAATGCATTGCATCACCCATATCTATTTAACACTTCTTTGTGTGGTAACACAAAATAACAAAAACTAAAGTATTCCTAAAATTATTTTTCTCACTCAAGCCCCCCCTCTCTCCATAATGTATGATAGGATTGTGAGGTATCCCTGTTTTCCTTTCATCTTGGCATGGAAAGAGTTCAAGTCACCCCAAAAATCCATGAAAAAGAAGATGAATATGCACAATATGTCTACAACTTGGAGAAAATAGTAAGCCTATTGTCAAATCAAGTAAAGAGTCCTTTGGCTAAGAGAGAGACAAAAATAAAAATTCTTTCCATAAATAGACTAATGCAAGAATAATTCAAAATAGTCTTTCCAAAATAGATCAACATAGCAAAACAATAAGTTCTTCATATCAGTATCAAGTAGCTTTAGAAAATATTGCAAATGCAATTGGTATCCTACTTGCAGAGTTTTAGAAAGTTCTTTATTATGTTTATCCCATTATTTTTCCAGTCCCTTGTAATGATATAGGTGTGGCAAGCATTTTAGGAATCATGGGGTTATTAGTTTGATATGAAGATGTGAGATTGTTAATGTTTCGATTAAGAACATTTGGATTTAGTTTCAACAACTTAGTAACTATGGGGTGAAATTAAAATATGAGGACTTTCAATGATATTAGATGGTTTAAATTTTTTCTCTTCTAAAAATGCAATCCAAGCAGGCACTATATTGACAAGAACAAATGCAACGTCACAGACTTGGTAAAACCAATACCTATATTGACAAAGTAGTATATGGTAGTTCTATCATGTCTTTGCTTGAGGTTGAAAAAACCTCCACTCGGTTCAAAGTCATGCACTCCTAGGAAGAGCACATGTCTCGCAATTGGAGCCAAATTCTACCACCTATACTGCATGGGTGTTCACCAAGGTTTTACTATTTTTTGGGAACTTCTTTTCCTCAAAATAGATGTTAAAAATCAAAATATAAGACCTAGGTCAAGTGTAATAAATTATAGGCATAGTAACAACAATCAACAACCTTACATCTCCATTTTGAGCAACCTCTGTACACCCAATCGAATTTCTGGGCATAATTTCGTAAGTCAACAATATTCACCTAGATTTTGAGCTAAATACCAACATTAGAATACCCAAATCCTCAAATATGGGAGGGGTTATCCATGAAAGAAGCACATTTGAGCATTCTTACAACATTGGAAATGCTATTAATGCAGAAGTTTTGGCCATGAAGAAATGCAGGTTTGTGATGAAAATGACATTTATTACAAGTCTCGATGGTGAGTAGGGTAATTTCTTTGTAACAACATGCCCTAACAACCCTAAAAATATGAGTCTGGGCTAATTCATGAAAATTATGGGAATGAATAGTACCAACATGTAGCATATGTCTCAATTCTAGGTAGGTTATATCAAATTTTTAGCCCTAATTATTAGTTCTTTAGAAAAATTGAAGGTAAAACACCAATAAAACTCCACCATAGTAAATGTTGGGTGAATTATGGGCACATTTTTGGGTGTTTTGATGGAACAATAGTCACAAAACGACCCAAAACCTGATATCTATACGTTAAACTAGCAGTAAATAAGCATCTACAACATTTTTGGACGTGAAGACAACCCTAATCCCTTAATCCAATTAAATTCTATAATCCTCTAATCCTTTAATCCAATGAACTTCCCTTTCTTTTGACAAGTTTATTCCCAATGTATCAACTAGAAAAAATGAATAGAAAAGGTAAGAAAGGAAATCTCTAATAATATCCTATAAATGATGTGTGAAATTTAAGGTCCACCATTGATGAGGATTGAAATTGATGGTTTGGAGAAGCATTCTTCTACTCATCTTACTTAGCTGGTGGAATAGAACTCTAATTCAAGCTATGCTAATGTTGTAGACACTCCAATGTTATTAGGACCTTTCAGATTTGGTGGACCCTTTCTTGGATCGCCAATTTTTAGTGGTTAGCCTCTCACTTTATGGATTTAGTTGCCCATTGGAGGAGTTTTAGGGGTCAAATGCTTACTCCAAGGAGTCCACACTTATATTAATTCTATCTTTACTTTGCATGTTTTAGATCCAATTGGTAAAAAAAAGGTAGAAAAACAAGACACATAAGATTCATGCATAAAAATAAGCAAAACATAAATTATACAAATAAGCATTAGAGCACAAGCTTGGATACATAACAAGACAAGAATTTCATTTCAGCCATGTGCTTTCATAAAAAAATAGAGAAGAAAGAACTTATGCTTCCATCGAAAAAAATTGATTGAAATAGATTCATCATATACGTATAGTCAATAAAAATAAATTGTTTGCATCTGAATTAGCTTTATTACATTTCTAAATATCATCATTATAACATACATAGTCATCTTCCCCACAAGTGCACCCTAATGACCGACCACTCAAATCTAATCCTAATCTAATTTTGGTTGAACCATTTTTAATTCCGAGTTAGTGGTTTGGATCAAATGATGCCATGGGGAACCTATGGTTCACTTATCGACACATATTTTATTTCCCAAGCATTCTCTTCCAGTTGTAGTTTGTAGGGAAGTAGGCATCAAGGAGGCTGGCAAGAATTATATTGGTGTGCTTGACAGATTTTCCAATGATGAATGTACTTGTGCATGGTACATTCAAAAGCATGTTTGGAATCATATCATTGCATTGTTCCCATTGTGCATGGTTGATTTGAACAACAAAAAGATGTGTTGAATTAACATAAAGGTGGAAAAACTATATGATTTCGATGGCATTTCATTCATGATGGCTCTCCAAATTTCTTCCATTTCTTCTAATGCACAAAGAGGAAATCTTTGCAAATCTTGTTTGATATAGAGAAGAGCATTTTCAATCTGCAATATATATAATGAGGGTATGTTAATTACATAAAATATCATTGTCATTACTAATCTATCCTATAAAATCAATGAAAGAATTTGGACATGGATATAATCCACCTTTTGTGGGTTAGGGTGAGGAATATTTTGAATATTACTAGTAATTGGTTTTCATGATCATTAATTTCCAATTTTGTACAAATACAAGGGTATAATTCCTATCTCCATGGGAACTTATGTATGTTACTCATGATGAGAATATTGATTCATTACATCTAGTAGGTGATATTAAATTGAGCACATAGATCTATGGACAAACACACAACTCACAAGATAGATCACACAATTTACTCAGTTATTGAAGAATGAAATAGTGAAAAAAATGGCTTGCAGTTGTGAATGCTTTTCAATAATCAAAGAGTAATTAGATAATAATTACAATGAAGTACAATGGCTTAAATAACCACATGCAATTTGAATCCACATGAGGAAATTCGAATTGATTAGACTCTACTGGACTATAGGTAACTAAGATCTTGTCTAAATCACTGTCGGAGGACTCAATAGTTAACTGACCTTGTCTAAACCATTACCGGAGTTCAACGGAGTTCTAAAACACAACTCAAGTGTCTACTTCAATGTTGATTGAGGCTAACTGACTGTGGTAGGTGAGAAATTCTCCTCTCCTGCATGCAGCCATGCAAACCTAGCGCTAATTGAAGGTAGAGGACTAGAACTGAATGTAACTGACTCCTAACTCAGCTTGACTAGTCACTAACTGAACTCAACTTATGAAGGTTGGTATCGGCACTCCCAATGGCTCCTAAATTGTAGGAATTGATCTAGGAGGCTCCTAAACTGATGCATTCAAGTGCAATAAGTGGCAGTAGGACTCAATTAGTGTTCCCCGCACTTTAGTAACTGGAACATGTGCCCCAATTAGGACAAGTGGACCCAATGGTGCTAGTGACTAAAAATAGGTTGGATGGACTCCTAATTTAGACATGACTCCTGATTTAGACATATGACCAAAATGGACCAAGGGAGGGTTAATAATCCTAACACCCCCCATGAATGCTAACTTGGACAATCTGTGGGCCCTGGTAACTAAGACCATAGGTCACCCATTACATCAAGTAAAGTAAAGTAATTGCTCAAAAACAAGGAGCTGGGGAAAAAACCACATGGGAAAAAAGCCCCCCCTCAAATTAAGCAGGTAGAATCAGGATCAATATGGTTCTTCTGTGCACAGGTATCCTGGGGCCTGGCATGTGAACCTCTCCATCATTATGTATTTAAGAATCTTCCTCTTTGGAAGAAGAATGATATGCTCAACTAAATCAGAAATATAGACAGCTGTCGGATGAAGACTGGACCCATGTAGAGCAACTGAAGTCAACTGATAAGTGAGAAAAGGTTCTTGAGGATTCAGAACATGCGAGGAACACTCAAGAAACTGATATGTTGCATCCATGAACAGAAAACCATGAGTGGTAAAATTATCCCCAAGTGTTAGGAGCAAGTGTTCAGGCAGATGCATGATGTCTTCCTCTTTACTAGTTCTGTGAGGAGATGAGCATGTGATCAATGGTAGAGAAGCACTGGGACTGTTGAGAGTGAAAGCTTGAGCTCCATAGTCTGATATAGATTCTGAAATAGCTAATTAATCACATAATAAAATATCAGCAACCTCATAAGAGGAAACTAACACCAAATCCTCAACAATAGTTTTGAAGAGAAATTGTGGTACTTGATTTTTCACACTGGAATTGGTGAGAGCAGCTACAAGCATGACTGGAAGCTCTTGGATGTTAAAATATGAACCAAATAATATCAGATCAGAAAGTAAATCAGATCTAAATAGGTTCACAACAGATCCAAAAATGTGAAATGAAATCAAATCCCAAGCAACAGTTTTGTAGGAGACTTGCGGTACTTGTTTCTTCTCAAAATTGATGAGAACAACTACAAGCGGTACTGAAGCTTATGAACCTGAAATTATGAACCAATAAGTATCATATCAGATCTAAATAAGATCATATCAGATCCAATAGGTTTCATATCATATCCAAGAGGATGGTCCATTGAGACGGTAGATGCACAAATTTCTTTTTCTTCAAAATTCTGAATTTTGGTGCATGCAATCCTGCAGGATTTTGCTGGAAGATATAGGTCATAGGGAGTGAATGGATCACTCTAGTAATCTGATATTTCTTCCAAAATATCCAAGGTATTACATATTTTTACACCAGCAGCAACATTAGAGGGAGAAAAATCAAATTTCTCTTCACTTTTGGAAGCAATTATTGGCAAATTTTGCACAGAATTCAAAGGAAAATCACCGGTGAATGTTTGCATGGAAGTGCAACAGTGTTTTTATTCAATATCAGAGATTCGAATGTATTCTTCTGTTTTAGCCATATGAGGAGATGATATATCAGATATCTCATGAACTTCCAGAGCATCAGAAGAAGGAGTCACTGCAAGGAGACTGTCTTCAATTCGAATTGACTGTGTAGAAGATTCTGCTTCTTCTTCATTTTGAACAACTTCATCAGAGAGAGTGGAGGCTGAGAATTTTGGAATTAGAATGCTTATGGTTCTGAATATTCTCTCCAAAGTGATATTATGATCCTCATCAATCATTCCAAAGGTTCTGTCCAATATTTTCCAGAGATACTTTGGGTTTTTAACAGATATTTCGAGGTAGTGCATGCTAGGAGAAAGGGCCATACACATTGTTCCATAAGCTGCATCACATTCATTCAGCCAGTCATCCTCTCTCTCAAAAGACTCTTCAATAATTCCAATAGACACCTCATAGAGATCTTGTCTCTCCAGAGATGGAATCATCTTCATCTTCCATTCTGAATAGTTTGTGAAGAGGGTGAGAAGAGGAACTAATGAATCCAGAATTGATGAAACCATTCGAAGTTGTACCTGCAAATACACAAAAGACAAAGTAAGGCTGACTACCTGCATATTTCAAATTTTCATCACAGCCAGCTTAATTGATCAAGCAAGCTTGATCAACAATTCCTGTGCTTGGGGTATTAAGTGGTAAACCTTCGGCTTCTGGTGAAGAGTAGGAAGGAGCAAACTGCTAAAAAAAATGATTCAATTGGAGATCTTTGGAGGAGAAGTGCCTTGTCTGCTGAGGCTCTGATACCATATTAAATTGAGCACATATATCTGTGGAAAAACACACAACTCACAAGACAGATCACACAATTTACTCAGTTATTGAAGAATGATACAGTGCAAAAAATGGCTTGCAGCTGTGAATGCTTTTCATTAATCAAAGAGTAATTAGATAATAATTACAATGAATTACAATGGCTTAAATAGCCACATGCAATTCGAATCCACATGAGGAAATTTGAATTGATTAGACTCTACTTGATTGTAGGTAACTAATACCTTGTCTAAATCACTGCCGGAGGACTCAATAGTTAACTGACATTGTCTAAACCATTACCAGAGTTCAACAGAGTTCTAAAAAACAACTCAAGTGTCGACTTCAGTGTTGACTGAGGCTAACTGACTGTGTTAGGTGAGAAATACACCTCGCCTGCATGCAGCCATGAAAACCTAGCGCTAACTGAATGTAGAGGACTAGACCTAAATGTAACTGACTCCTAACTCAACTTGACTACACTAACTGAACTCAACTAATGAAGGTTGGTATCGGCACTCCATGTGGCTCCTAAATTATAGGAATTGATCTAGGACACTCCTAAATTGATGCATGCAAGTGCAATCAGTGGCAGTAGGCCTCAATTAGTGTTCCCCACACTTCAGTAATTGGAACATGTGCCCAAATTAGGACAAGTGGACCCAATGGTGCTAGTGACTAAAAATAGACTAGATGGACTCCTAATTTAGACATGACTCATGATTTAGACATATGACCAAATTGGACAAGGGAGGATTAATAATCCTAACAAGTGATTCCAAGGAAACTGTTAACTAGGCAAGAAACAAATGTAGACTTAAGGTTTCTCTTTTGGAATGGTGGATGACGAGGACTAGGGATTGTTGATTTCAACATGGTATGACACGAAGTGTGAAGATTCCTTACACCTAAACCAAAAAGTTTTTGCTAAAGGAATTATCTGACAGGTTGAAAATGCAATGTTTCTACTTTTATTTGTTTATTTAAGGGTTTCATAGGGTTTAAACACACCATAACTTGGTTACTTCAATAGTTGTGTCAATCTATTCTAACTTGAGACAAGTATCTTCATACTTATGAGAAAAATATTGAAATATTAGAAGCAAGAAATGCTTCCAAGGACAACATATTTTGTTTACCCGCCCCATGACTGATCATAGAAAGAACAAACATCCTTGTCACTCGATCACTAGAATCCTTATGTAATTCATTCATTTGGTAATGAATGATCAAGTCAATCCTATATGCAAGAACAACTGAGCCAACATACCTTCAATTTATAGAGCTATAAGTAGTGGTTTACTTGGTTAAGTTTCCATGGAGTAAGAATGCAAGAAGGAAGTTGTAGTTTAATGAAAATGAAATAGCTTATGCATTATATATTTATTAGAATGATCCTTCGTTTAAAATAAAACTAAAAATAATGAAATCAGACCCAATCCCTTTTAACCTTGTATTTTTATCACAAAATATGGTTATCCCTACTTTAATGAATTATCATGCCTCCTGATGGTTCAGGAATAGGTAGGTTCGATAACATTGGGAAGATCTCGGTTATGCAACTCGTGGATGGAATTAGGGTGGGTAGAATCAGGGTGGACAAAAGGACTTCCTGATCACAACAATAGGAGGTAACACATTTTTTTTAAATGGAATTAATCAATAAGATTTTTCAAAACACTACTCATCGGTTTAGGGGGAATTGTGGTCCATTATCTCCTCACTTTTATCTCCTCTGTTTCCTCCCTTTTCTCCTTGTTTCCTTCCTATCTATAGATCAGCTCCTTGTGCCCTTCCTGTCTTTGGATCGTAGGATATTTCCCTATCAAATTCTCTATGCTCATGGTCTCTTTCCCTATCAAATTATCTATGCTTGCGGGCTATTTCCTTATAAAATCCTCTATGATCTTGGGCTCTTTCCCTATCAAATCTTCTCTGGGATTTTCCCCTATCAGATTCTTTGTGCGATATTTTCCTATCAACACCTTTGTGCTCATGATATATTTCCCTGTCAAATCCTTTGTTGCTCATGGAATTTGGCTCTTTCCCTGTGGTATTTGGATGTGGGAAGATGTGGGCTCATTGATTTTTTGTTGTATGCATGGGTGGATGTGGGATCCTTGCTCTGTGGTTGTATGCAACTCCATGCAGGTTTTCTTGTTGAGTGAGCTCCTGGTTCATTTGTAATATACTGGCACACGTTTATTGTAGTATATTATAATATATATAGTATATTACAATACAATATATAATATATATTGTAATTTATTACATATTACAATCTATAGTTAATATATTATAATATATAGGATATAACTCCTAAGGCCTAAGACATAGTGATATATACCCTATTCCCTAGTAAAATAACACTTAACTGTTAATTCTTATAGATTATGTAATTCCTAAACCTTATAATAGATCATATGTATCAACCCTAATCCCTAAATTGAAACACCTAACCCATATATCCTATATAAATCCTATACACAACTACCATTTATCAACCACAGGAACCTAAAAAACCTAACCCATATAGTCCCTAACTTATAGCCCATCTTACCCATTGTAACCACCGAAATCATCATCACGTTTTTTCAGGTATTTCTTGTTTTTGGGGTAGCAGGGTCCGTCAAAAGTATGTCAGGTGGGTACTCGTTGGATGTGGAATTTAATTCTGCATCCAAAGAGGTCTCCCGATCGAAATTTGAGTAAAAACACGGGGAGATATGTCGAAAATACAAACAAAAAAAGGAGTTTTTTTTATGATACCTATCCCCAGATTTATATTAAAAAGATTTTTAAGACCTATACGGTATTTTAAATTTAAAGCAATTTCATTGGCTAACACATGATGACATGGAATTTGAATCAAAGTTAAAAGGCCCATTTTGAGTTGAAATTTCCTCTAATGCATGTGTGGGGAAGGTGTTGTAATGTTCGTTCCTAACAAAATAAAAAATACTATATGTCGGCCATAGATAATATTAAATATTAATAATAAAAATATTATATGTCGGCCATAAATAATATTAAATATAAATAAAAAAATATTATATGTCCACCATAAATAATATTAAATATTAATAATAAAAATATTATATTTAGACCTTAAATAAAAATATGTATCTTTTGGTTTGAATCAAATCAATAGCTCCTTGAGTGCAATACTTTTTGCACCTCGAGAGATTTGATCCATCTCGGTGCCTGATCAAGAATAGGATTTGGATCTATACTGGTATTAAATAAAAGCAAATTGAATTCTAACTTGAAAATGCATTTCTATGCTTTATATCCTATTCATATGTTCAAAAATGTAATTGAGTCTATATGTAAACACATATTCATCAAATTAAATAAAAGCAAGTTGAACTTAACTTGAAAATAAATAAAATGATTATGACCCCCTAAGTATTATGACTATCCTATTCATATGTTCAAAATGATGTAGTTGAGTCTATATGTAAACACATATTCATCAAATTAAATAAAAGCATGTTGAACTTAACTTGAAAATAAATAAAATGATTATGACCCCCTAAGTATTATGACTCATCATTACAATGATGCTCTTGAAAATGCCCTATACAAGTATCACATGGAAATGGCCATAAGTATAAATTGAATTCTATATTTAATAGACGTGAACCACTTTTAACCACTCTTTCTATTATTTATTCATATCTTAAAAAAAATGTTGTTGAATTTATATATAGGCACATAGTCATCCTCAACTTGACAATACAGAAAATGATCTCACACTCCAAAATATTTAATACATTATAGTAATATTCCATGAATTATGAGGGGAGGCTAGGGGGCAAGGTTTTTTTTTCCCAGGATGGAAAGCAGGAATTGTCCTATTCATGGGGCGTCGGACTCGAATCAAATAATATGGTTGAAGCTCTAGCTCTTTGGAAGGTCTTCATCTCGCCAAAGCTTAAGGTATCAGCGACATCGTGGTGATTGGTGATTCAGGACTTGTCATTCAAGCTCACATTACAAGCAGTCCTCCCGATGATCTGAATATTCGACACCTGATGAGGAATATCCAAAGTTATGTCTCCTCTTTTCAAAAAACCAAAGTTTTTCATGTTCTTAGGAAAAACAACAATTTGGCTGACTTTGCTACGAACTTGGCTTCCACATTTGACAAAGGTGTTCTCGCGCTGAATGATAATAAGACCAGTTTCCTCCTTCCCTAAGGCCCTGACCCCTGGTTTCCTACATGACCGTGTTCCTAAGCTTGAAGGGGCCTGTTTCGTGGCCTTCCACGTGGGCCTCCCTCCTCCTTATGGTGTGTCCTCTCCTCGCTCGTGGCATGCCTTGGATCATCGGGAAAGCACGTGGACGCTTGCATGCGACACAAGCAGGTTTAAATGAAGTTCGGAGCCCATACATGCGACTTTGTTCTCCGTCCATTCCACCCTTTGTCTCCTCGATTCGGCATGCTTTCATCCCTGTCCTTTAGCTCTTTTCAAAGATCTCCTGTACTCCTGCATCACCTGGAATGATGACGCACAAAGTGCATGGCTCTATACCATCGTGGGTTTATTTGCAAGATTGTTGGAATTGCAGGCGTTGTCAGACCTCTGTTCCTCTATGTATCCATGGACTCCTATTCTGAATCCACAGTGTCTTCCCCTCTTGCACTGCACGTTGAAGACGATATCCGGGATATCAAGAAGAGAATGAAAAGAATGAACCGCCTTCTAAATAGAATGGACACGGAGGGTGGACGTCGTTTGGCGAATGTCGATCATGATATGGTTCAGTTAAGGAAAGAATTCGACCTCTCGATCAAGCAAACTGAACAGATGTTTACCAGGTTTCTTGTCGAATTGGAAATAAAGGTTGAAAAGCTGGAATTGAAATTGGTTAAGCTGGAAGTTGAGGGACATCCCGGTTCCTCCTAACACCATGGCAAAAAATCTCATTAATCATGTATTCTCTGCTCTTGGTTTAGCTTTGTCTACTATAGTCGTTTCTTTATAGTTTCCTTCTGTTTAAAACTCTTATAGTTACCTTCTGGAAAACCCGAACAGTTTGGGGTGTTCTTTGAGCTTTTGATTGCCGCTTCCATAAGGGCACCCGAATTTACCGCTTCCATAAAGACATCTGAATTTGCCACTTCCATAAGGACGTCTATACTTTGTGGTTTTCTCACAGTGGTTATACCACTGCCTCTTAATATAACCTTTTTTGTTTAAAAAAAATATTCCATGAATTATGTATAAAGATCAACTAAAAATCGTAAAGAAGGTGATTTTTGAAATCCACATAGTATGTGCTAATAGAATATCCCAAAAAAGGATTTTGCTAGTGGTAGACATGTCAGGTGCCAAGATATTGCAAAAAAATCGTGATCTCATTTAACAAGCGAACCTACGTGGAGTTGCATACAACCAAATATGAAGGAGCCACAACCAGCCGTGCATACAACCACGGATCCTCCACATTACATTTAAAGCGCTAGAGATCGCAAGCCATAGAGGATTTGACTCGGAAAGAACCCACAAGCATAGAGGAGTTTCTAGGGAAAGATCCCACAAATAATTTGATAGGGAAAGAGCCCATAGAGGATTTGATAGTGAAAGAGTCCAAGAGCATACAGGATTTGATAGGGAAATAGCGCGCGAGCACAAAAGATTTGATACGACAAGATTTCACAAGTATAGAGAATTTGATAGGGAAAGAGTTCGTGAGCAAAAGACAAGAAAGGAACAAGGAGTTTAGCTAGAGAAAGGTGGGGGCATAAGGAGACAAAAGTGAGGAGAACCTCTAAATCGGTGAGTAGTGTTTTGAAAAATCTTGTTAATTAATTTCATCTAAACAAAATATGTTACCTCTTTCTGTCGTTGTCATCCAATAGTCCTTTTGTCCACCTTCCTTTTACCCACTCTAATTATATCCACCGGTTGCATAACCGAGTTGTTCCCAATGTTATCGAACCTAGCGATTCCCGAACCACCAAGCAGGCATGATAATTCATTAAAGTAGGGATAACCATATTTTGTGATAAAAATCCAAGGATAAAAGGGATTGGGTTTAATTTCATTATTATTATTTTTATTTTATTTAGAAGAATGATCCTTATGATAAATATATAATACATAAGTTATTTTAGTCATTTTCCTTATACTAAACCTTCTTTCTTGCATGTGTTTTCTTCTGGAAGCTTAACCAGGTAAACCACTACTTGTAGCTTTATAAATTGAAGGGATGGTGCCACAAATGTTCTTGCATATATGTTTGACTTGATCATTCATGACCAAATGAATGGGTTGTATAGTGATTCCAGTGATCAAGTGACAAAGATGTTTGTTCTTGATATGATCAGTCATGGGTTAGGTAGGAAAATTTGTTGTCCTTGGAAGCATTTCTTGCTTCTAATATTTCAATATTTTTCCCATAATTATGAAGATAATTGTCTCAAGTCAGAATAGATTGACATGGTTATTGAAGTAACCAAGTGGTGGAGTGTTTAAACCCTACGAAACCCTATTTAAACAAATAAAAGTAGAAACACTGCATTTTCAACCCTTAGGATAATTCCTTTAGCAAAAACTATCTGGATTAGGTGCACTAAATAGATTAAGGAAGGTTCACACTTTGTGTCATACCTTGTTGAAATCCACGAGCCCCAATCCTCATCATCCATCAATCCAAAAGACAAACCCGAAGTCTACATTTGCTTCTTGCCCATTCAACAATTTCCTTCGAATCATCTATTAGATGTAATGAATCAATATTCTCGTCACGATAAACATACATAAGCGCCCACAGATCTAGGATTTTTTCCCTTGTATTTGTACAAAACTGGAAATTAATGATTTTGAAAACCAATTACCAATAATATTCAAAATATTCCTTACCCAAGCCCTAAAAAGGTGGATTATATCCATGGCCTCCTCCTCTCATTGACTTTTGAGGATATATTACTAATGAAAATGATATTTTATATAAATAACGTGCCCTCATTATATATATATATATATATTGCAAATTGAAAATGCTCTTCTATGTATCAAACAAGATTAGCAAAGATTTCCTCTTTGTGCTTTAGAAGAAATGGAAGAAATTTGGAGATCCGTCATGAATGAATTGCCATCGAAATCCTATAGATTGTCGACCTTGTGATGTTTATGTTGATTCAACACATATTCTCGCTATTCAAATCAACCATGGCCAATGGGAACAAGGCATTGATATGATTGCAAAAAATCTTTTGAATCTACCATGTACGAGTACATTCATCATTGACATATATGTCAAGCACACGAATATAATTCTTACCAACCTCCTTGACACCTACATCCCTAGAACCTACAAATGGAAGAGAATGCTTGGGAAATAAATGTGTGGCAAAGTGAACCATAAGTTCCCCATGGCATCATTTTATCCAACCCATTCACTTGAATTAAAAATGGCTCAACCAAAATTAGGTTGGGATTATGACTGGAGCGGTCAGTCATTAGGGTGTACTTGTGGGGAAGATGACTGTGTATGTTATAGTGATGATATTTAGGAATGTAATAAAGCTACTTCATATGCAAATAAGTTCTTTTCCTTGACTAGAAGTATTTGATGAATCTATTTTGTTGGATTATCCAACAATAATGAGAGGGGGGGTGAATCAGTATTGCCTTCCTTTTCTTTTATTAAAAACAATTAGTACAAAACACACAAAGAATCAAACAAGTTAAGAAAAAAAATTATTGTGGAAACCTCAATGAGAAAACCACAAACTCAAAACTCATTACTAAGATGAATTCTACAAAATTGTTTATCTATCGGTATAGAAAGGATGCATCAACACGTCAAATTTTTACCTGCTTCTACAGACAGGGATGCTACAACACCCCAGTTTTTCTACCTGCTACCACATACAATGATACACCAACACCCTGTTCTCCAACCTCTGTTGGAAGGAGGATACAATCCACTGCAAGCTTGTTGTCTACCATAGCACCACCCTACCACCCTAATATGATTTTATCAAAACTTCTAGATCTCTTAATCTTCAATTATGTCACAGTTAAATCTTCATGCCACCGGTTTCTACCTCTGCTAGTTGTCGTTGCAATCTAGACTATAGAGACACCTTCTAAACTTGAAGTCTTTTCTTATAAATACCTTTCCCATCATTCATCAACGTATCTCTTCATTATGGAATTTCATAGTTGTGCCCTTTCAATTTGGAGTCATGGTTGTTCATTAAACACACCTTTTCACGCTCATGTCTTTCCATCAAACACGTTCCTTCATTCAGAATTACTTTTCTATTTAATTAACTCTCTGTTAAATTTATCATCCACGACCTTCCGCAGTTTCCTTTCTGCAACAATCTCTCTGCAACATAATTCCTTTCATAATTGCATTTCCGCAATTGCGGATTATAGGTATTTATTTCTATTTTTCTTGAAACTGCTTCCACAATTTCCTTTCCATAAAACTTATTCTGTAATTTGTGGATCGCGGATTTCGACTTCCTTCTACATTATGGATTGCGGATTTTGGATGTTCCTTCCAACTTTTTCGAAATGGGCTTCCACAAATCATGTGAACCGTATATTGCTTTGCGGAATCCTCCTCGTCTGTTGATTAGTTATCAAACACAGAACTTCTTTTTGGTGCTCCGGAATTTTATCTTCCACGCACATTTATTTTGTGAATCCTTTCCCTGTCGTCGATTTGTTTTCTTGATACGATATTAGTCGTCCAAACTCTGTTAAATAAGTTGAGTACAACTCCACGACTCTGTGTTGATTGATCAAAGGCTCGATCAGATTTCACCGGACTTGATCCCCTCACTGGATCTAAACATTATCTTTGTGGAAAACTATTAATCGATTCATGATTCAGACACACAAGGATTCAATTATTCGTTTATGATGTCAGATTGCAACACTGAGTTCATGATAGGACCTCATGTGTCTTTTCCAGCCTCATCACAGATGTCACATCATTATGCATGCCATGTCATTGCTTCCTTTGTTATTCCTTTGTCTTACACTGAGTTTTCCCTACCATCATGTCCTTGGTTATTCCTTTGTCATTGTTAAACTCTTTTGACATCAATGACAACTCCATTCAACAATCTTCCCCTTTGGCATTGAAGGAAACATCTAATCAGTGGCTTAGTGAATATATCAACAATTTGTTCTTTAGTATCAATATGTTCCAATTTGACCACTTTTTGAGACACTTGACCTATTAGAAAGTGACATGTCATTGGTATGTGCTTTGTCTTGGAGTGCATGACAAGATTTTTTGATATGTTTATGGCACTTGTATTATCACTATTGGATGCTCTTATTTCACAAGTAAGTCTTCCCATGTTTGCTTCATCCAAATGACTTGAGTACAACATGATGCAGCATTAATATATCCAGCCCCTGTTGTAGATAGTGCTATGGAGGATTATTTCTTTCTTAACCATGATACCAAACAATTTCCCAAAAAAAATGTTGCTCCACCGGTACTCTTTCATTCATCAACACTTCCTACCCAATATGCATAAGTGAGGTCTCGACATTTTGGGTACCATAAACCATAATCCATAGTGACTTTTAGATATCTAAGAATTATTTTTACTGCAGCCACATGCGTTTCTTTGGGATTTGATTGAAATCTAGCAACGAGTCCTACATCTTACATCACATCTAGTCTTGTAGCTGTCACATATAGCAGGCTGCCTATTAGATCTATACATGGTATGATCCACTTCCAAGGACTCATCATTCTTTCTTAACTTACAACCAATGATCATAGGAGTACTAACAAGCTTGGAGTCTTCCATCTTAAACTTATTAAGCATGTCTTTGATATACTTGGTTTGAGAAATGAAGATTCCTTTGTATGATTAATAAACTTGTAATCCCAAGAAGAATGTTAATTCACCCAACATTGACATTTCAAATTCCTTCTTCACTTCATAAGCAAATTTTACACTTAGTATTTGTAGATTGCTTCAAAATATGATATCATCCACATAAACAACAACAATGATCATTTTCTTATCTTGGATATTTATGTAGAGATTACTACCAATGGCTCCTCTTTTATATCCTCGTTGCTTCAAGTAGTTATCTAACCTTGAAAACCATGTTCTTGGAGCTTGCTTGAGACAATAGAGTTCCTTTTTTAGTTTGCAAACACAGTCTCTATTTTCTAACAAGAGGAAGCCTTCAGGCTGTTCAATATAGACTTCCTCTTCTATTTTACCATTCAGAAACGCAGATTTAGCAACCATTTGATATACCTTGAAGTTTTTATAACATGAAAATGCCAAAAACATTCTAATTGCTTCGAGTCTTGCTACAGGTGCAAAGTTTTCTTCAAAATCAATACCCTCCACTTGAGCATATCCTTTACACACTAACATTTCTTTGTTTCTTATCACTTTTCCACTTTCATTGAACTTGTTTTTGAAGACCCACTTGGATCCTACAATATTATTGTTTGCAAGTCTTGGAACTAGTTCCCAAGTTTGGTTCTTCTCGATTTGATCCAATTCTTCATTCATGGCTTTGATCCAATCATCATTTTTGTTGGCTTCTACAAAGTTCTTAGGTTCCACCATTGAAAGTAAGGCTTGTTCATTAAATAGTAGTTGTCTTCTTATACTAACTCCAACATATTTGTCACCTATTATTTGTGTCTCGAGATGATCCTTTTGTATTCTGCTAGTGTTATATCTAAATCTCGTCATCAGCATGTGATAAGATACCAAAATTCAGTGTTGCCCTCAATCTCAAATTGTGAAACCAAGAACATTGGTCCAGACATCAAAATTGTATATGAAAATCCAGCACCACTTCTACCCTTTAGTCAAAAAGTGGTACCTTCTTCAACACTGCCTATAATGCATTGGCAATAAGCAGTGGCACCGCCTTTACCCATTAAGCAAGGCGCGGTTCTTCCCAGAGTCACTCTGTCATGGTGAACAAAGAGTGTTTCTCTTGGTAAAAAGTGAAAAAGAGAAGGTCTCACAAAGCTTCTCGAAAGAAGGCTTCATGGCACCCTTATCCCTGATCACTTGGGTCAGTTGGGCTTGAGATCCATCCTTGTAGGATCTCCTAGCCACCTCACCCATCAATTTCGCAACCATCCCTATCCATTGCAAGCCTATAAAATCAAGCTCAATTCCCATGGTTGAGGAGAGAGTAATGTTATGTTGTTTCTTTGATATTATGGCCTAAATCATTCAAGAGAACTTGAGGGAGCAAGTTGGACCTGTAGAGGACAAGATGTTGGTTTTGTGAGAGAGCATATCAACACTAAGGCACAGTTTGTAAACTCTTTCTTCATTTTATTAATGTAAAGTTGGTTGCTTTCCCGTATATTTGTTATGTTATAATCTTGCATGTTATTGTCAGATTCCTTAGTCACTGACATAGATCTATAGATGATGTTCTGGTATCTTTGGTCTCTTGTGTGTTTAATGTGTTTTTGCAGGTTTTTTCTTGGAGACCTTTTGTCATAAGAGAAGAACCACATCACTCCATCAAAGATTGCATTCCAGGTGTCTGTAGTTTCTAGGGAAAGTCTTCCAACCTTATTGTCAACCATTTGTTCTAGATCTGAACCATTCAAACCAGAGGAACAGCTTCTGTCCACAGAAGGTGCAACAAAATTCCTAGTAACAAATCTGGTGACTCCGTCGGGGAAAAGCTTCAGCTGATCTGATCTTCCTTAGTCTTTTCAAAACACTTATCTGAAATCCAAAGCTGTCGTTCTTCATTAGTTCAATCAGATCTACTAGCTGATCTACTGGTTATTGGTTTGGTATCTTCAGATCTATTTAGATCTGAGTTTTTTGACCTTCTATGCTCTTAAATATTGTCAATTTCTTATTTGAATTCCAGTTGCACAGTGATCTAACTTTGATTTTTCACCATTTTTTTTGTTTTCCATATCTACAGGGAACCGCGCATGGCCAGTAGGCAAGAAGTAGTGCCACCACCTGAACTTTGTTAGCAGGGAGCAGTGCCACTGCTTGTAAACAAAAATCAGGAAGCGGTGCTAGAGTAGAACCGATATGTTAGTGACCCTATGGAAGCGGTGCCAGGTACGTCTTTTTAAAACTTTTTTTTCAAAAATTTTGCAAAAAATTTGGTTTTCTTGCTTTCAATTCTGAGTGTCTGGGTTTTCATTGAGGAGATCTGAGTGTTTGAGTGTTGAATTTGGTGTGGTAAAAGGCTTGTTTTGTTGAAATCAAAGAGCTAGCATAGATTCATCTTTTCATTTATTTGCTTGCTTGGTTTTAAGTTTTTCGGAAGGAATGTTATTTGAGAGCTTAGCATAAGTTAGATCTCAATATTATTGATTAGACAAATCTAAAAAGAAACACTTGCTTGATTGATAGCTTATTTTGTTTTTCGTTAAAATTTTATGGACTTCTTTTTGCTTCGAAAAAAGAAAACTTTTTGTTGAGATTTGTTTATATTTTTTGTTGGAGAATGAACTATTAGACCTCTAATTAGCCTCATCAGCTTTCAAATTTCCATCTATTTTCTCTTTCTTTCATAGGTTGATCTCCTCAAAAGAAAAAATATTAGTGCTTTTAAGTTAGATCTTTCTAGTTTTTAAAGAAAAATTTGAAAAATCATTGATTATCCCTTTGAGTGTGTTTGGTCTTTCTTCTTAGGAAAAAGAGATCTTACCTTACTTTGCTTTCTTTCGAAATTTGTTTAAATTTTAATTGCTTGTTCTCTTTCTCGGATTAATTTTGGTTTAGTGTAGTGGTTTGGGAAATTTTTTGTTTCAAAAAAATGAAAATTGAAAGGAAAATACTCTCTCCTTCCCATAGGTAGGCATGTGTTGAAAACTAAAGTGAAATTATCTGCATTTCATATTTGCATGGCTTTACATTTTTGTCAAAATCTCATGCATTCACCTAACCAAGAAAGATAAAATTAATGGTAGTTATAGGTCTAAAAATTGTATAGAAATTTGAGTGATAAGTTAGTGACGTGTTCAGGCGTCGTAAAATGTAGGAGCTGTCGTTACTTTGTCCATACTACATCTCGGGACTTGCGTGGTTCTTCCACGTACCATCGGTATATCGAACAGCCTTTCACGTACCCTTGAGGTATATAGAAAGGTACTTCATGTACTCGATTGTATATCAAAATGCCCCTTGTGAATGGTTGTGCATTAGACAGCACTACTACCAATTTGAGCTCCCACGTACCTTGTGTATATCGGGAGACCCTACTAGGATTTCTTATCCAACTCAGAAAAACCCTTTTGTCATCTTGTTTGGAGAAATACACCAATAAAAACACTCGGGGAGACTACTATGCACGTACCTTGAGTATATCATGAGTTGCACCTGCTTGAAAATCTTGGTGAGAGACCGAATATTTTGAGATCATCCTATCACTTAAGTTTTCTTGTGGCCTATAGCTTGAGTAGGAGAAATTTTTTTGTGTTTTTTCTTAGTTTTTGAGACCCTAGGTCAGTTTAGTAACTGATACAACCTGGCTAAGTTTTAGTTGAGACGATCCAGAAGGAATGAGGGCTTGCCACCTGATTTTCCTCCTATTACGAGAGAAATTCCAATGGAAGCCATCGACCAAGGAGTTGCAACTAGTTCCCATGAGGAAGAAAATATAGCTATAGAAAGTGGAGACCAATTCACTTCTTATATTAATCCCTTGGCTCAACAACCTCCTATGGTTGATACTTCCTTTCATCTGCATATGGAAGGTCGTACCGATAGTCCTGCTGCACTTGAGTATGGCCTGGATGGTCCGTTTTGGAGAACTTCCATGGGTCAAGCCATTTCCTTATTTGGGATTAATAGAACCTCTCCTGAACAAAATTCTCTAGATGAAGAAGAATATAGACAAATCTAAGCATATATTCATTGTGCACGAGATTTTCAAGAGAGAATGCATAGGCTAGACAGAGTTTTGGCTGAACCTACACCTCATACTGAATCTATATCGACTAGATTACCCTGTAATATAGATCCTTGGCCTGTGGCCCAAATCAGAGCTTCCACTGATGGTCATCCAGCATATGGTGAGACTTCTCACAATCCAGGTCAAACCTTTAACTTTGCTCCTGTAGTTTTGAATTCTAGGTCTATCTCTAGTCACCCCATACTTTCTATGGCTGGGGGGAACCTTTAGTTCCAGTAGTGTATGTACCTTCTAACGTCGGGGGGAAACCCCCGGAGTGACCTACGTTACCCACTACTGGAATTGATACTAATAATAGGCATACCTCTACTGCAGGACAACATGCAGTGTATGTTCCTCCCACCAATAGAAATATGGTAAACCCTCCTTTAAGTTCAAGTCAGCCCTTAGCGGCACAACCTGTAGTTAATCAACTCTCATGGGGTTATGGTTACCCAAAAAATCAAGTACCTGTAGGGAATATGAATTATCAACCTGCCTCTACAGGAATGCCTTACACTGGAATTCCTTACCCTAGGAACAATTTTACCCCGTGGGGGAAACCCAACTGGTCTTACATGCCAGCAATATGATGAATACCTATTCATACTGCTAGAGGTGTGGGAGGACCACCTTATGAAGGTCCTCCTCCTAGTGGTCCTGGAGGTCCTGGTGATCCTCCTCCTAGTGGTCCTCCTATTGGTGGTCCTGAAGGTCCTAGTGGTCCTCCTCCTAGTCGTCCTAGAGGTCTTGGCGGTCCTCCTCCTAGTGGTCCTGGAGGTCCTGGAGATCCTCCTCCTAGTAGTCCTGGAGGTCCTAGAGGTCCTCCTCCCAGTGGTCCTAGAGGTCCTCTTCCTGGTGTTCCTGGAGGTTCTGGTGGTCCCAGTGGTCCAGGTGGTCCCAAAGGTCCAGGAGGACCAAATGGCCCTGGTGGCCCTGGCGGTCAAACCCCTTCCGGGGGATCTTCAAGAGGTTCATCTCATCAACCTATATACTAGTCAACATATGGTCCTACTGGTGGATACATGCCTTATTGATACTACCAGTATGTGGAACCCAATCGTCAGTTACCTTTCCTAGCGAAATTGGACTTACCTGATTTGTCCAAATTGATAAATGATCCCATTTGACACAACCCTTTGTGGCCCGCAATTTCGGTAAAGTTTCCATCGGACATTCCAAAATTTGATGGAAAGTAGGGAGATGATCCCAAAAACCATGTTATGACATTCCACCTGTGTTGTTCTTCAACCTCCCTGATGGATGATTATGTTCGTTTAAGATTCTTCCAGTGCACATTGACCGGTACGACTGCGAAATGGTACATTGAACTTCCACAACATTCGTTTGTGGACTTTAGCTCTATGGAAATTGTTTTCCTTACGCACTTTTAGAAACCTGTTCATTATGAAACGAGTATAGATATTTTAAATTCAATCTGTCAAAACACCTCCACGCATATATCAGATCATATTCACGAGTGGAGAAGGTGGAGAAGACTCATTAAAGCTCCCATCCTAGACCAACTCCTAGCTGATTGGTTCGATAAGTCATTGTTGCCTCCTATTTCCTTATATGTGGCTATGGGCAGTGTTGTTACTGAAGAGTAGGCTATCAGTTGCGCTTAGTATTTGGATTTAGTCTATTCCCAATCTGGAACACTATATGACCTAATTCCGCAAGCTCCTCACCCCAGCGTAGATCCTTCTAAGCCACCAATAGAGACTCCTATTGACGGGGTGGTTGGTTCAATCTAGCCCTCATCGACATCCAAACCTGCCAAGAAGACAAATTCTTCTACCACTACTCCTTCAACTCCTACGGTTTCCACCGAGGTGAATTCTATTCAAATTTCACAAGCACCCGGCAATAAGAAAAAGGGAAAAGGTAAAAACAAGAAACCTAGGAGCCAATAGGAGAATGCTAAACCAACGACCAACGAGAATGATACAGGGAAGAGGAAAGCCAAATATCCCTAGTTATTGTGTGGAGGAGATCACTTCACCAAAGAATGTCCTCGTCGAGATGAGACCAGTAAATTTTTGAAAAGTAACCCCACACCAGTAGTTCTCACTGATCCTTTTCCCTCTCAACAACAACTGATAGACCACATGTCTAATCAGGGAACCTCCAATTCCACAGAAGAAATCAGAATGATGTATTCCGATACTGTCAATTTTAGTACCCGTAGTCAATCTTATGACAATCTAGTAGAGAAAAGGGATGAAAATCCTTCTTCTAACAAAGCTGCTTCTACTAGTTCTCCCCCATCTTCGTCTAATGGCCCTCTTGTGATCGAAAAACCTAATCTGGATTTAATTTTATGACCACCAAAGGCTACCCTCAGGATTTCTGTTTTCAATCCCAATTCTTGAGCTACGCAATTCTATAATGTTGTTGAATATCTAGCTTAGGCACCTTGTGCGATGTTTACCCTTGAGGTACTCCAAAGTTGTCCAACACAACGTAAAAACTTGCTAACAGTTTTGGGGTCATTAGACCCAGATAATACCAATTTGATTCATTTCAACGTAGAGAAGACTACCTCACCAACTCACGTTCCAGATTGCTTCTAAATTAGTTGGGAGAAATGTCCATCGGACCATCCTGGATGAAGGAACTTCGACATCAGTCTTGTATATAGCCTATTGGAGAGCCATTGGCTCTCATGAGGTTATGAAATCACCTACTACCTTGAATGCTTTTGATGAATGAGGTTTTCAGCCCCATGGTCTATTGCCAGCTTTATTTGTTGAGCTTGGGGGAAAAATTGTTTCCATTCAGGTGGAAGTAGTCGATGCCCCATTAGATTACAATCTTATATTGGGGAGGAATTGGTTTTACGCTATGACCACTATCGCTTCGACAGTATTTAGAACTCTCCAATTTCTGCATATGGGGAAGATTGTGACTATCGATCAACTTTATTTTTGTATGTTGGATGTTACAACTCCTACAACGAATAACATCCCTATTCTAGGTCGATCCCCTCCTCCTTATCATTCAATTGGGATAGGTATGCTAAAAGACTCCACCCTCATGTGTGTGTTTCCTTCACCCCTTCTAGTACAGAAATGACAAAAATAAATATAATTTCCATAACTAGCTTTAGTGATAAGGGAAAAGAAATTGTTGAGCCACCCTCACTTGGCCCACATGAAGCAATGTATGATGCTATTCAATCCATTTTCGATAACCATGTTGATGAACTTCATCTCATGGCTTCCGATCCTTACCACCTATCTTATTGGTTGGAACCTTCTCTTCCCACTCTAGATTATCTTACACAGACTTTTCCTTTAGATGAATCCATTATGGATATTATGAGTGAGATCGAACCCGTATACGAAGATCATCATCATCGATCTTATTTTCTTCCCAACGCCACTTCGGTAGGCTTTGACGTTGAAACACTTATCAGTACTGATATTGTCACCCATCCGCAAACACCTGTATTGTTGCAAAATATGGAATCCAAAGGAAACTTATGCAACATTGCTAAAACAACCCCAATTGACATATCAGTGACACCCAGAACCATTGAGCATGTTCATGTAGGGAAGAATTGATCAATAGAAGAAACTAAAGCATAAAGATATTCAAAGAATTCTGAGATATTTTTTCTTGGACTTATGAAGAAATGCATGGCATAGACTCGTCTATCATGGTTCATGAAATTAAAACCTATCCCACAGCAAAACCTGTCAGGCTGAAATTTCATCAATCCCATCCCCGGAAGGCTGTGTCTATTAAAGCCGAAGTAGAGAAACTTCTGAAGGCAAGATTTATTTATCCTATACCCCTGACGGAATGGGTATCGAACAGTTTCCCTGTGAACAAAAAGCAAGGCACCATTAGAGTCTGCATCGATTTCCGAGATTTGAATAAAGCTTGTCCCAAAGACAATTTTTGACTCTGCATATCAATCAGATTATCGACAACTGTGCTATAAGTGTCATCTTCTCGTTCATGGATGTCTTTTTTGGCTATAACCAAATTGAGATATTTCCTGTCGATCAGCACAAAATGGCATTTATATTCCCGTGGGGAACTTTTTCCTATAAGAAGTTACCTTTTGGCCTTAAGAACGTTGGAGCTACATTCCAGCATGCCATGTCCTATGTATTTCATGATATTAAAAACATTGTGGAGCTATACCTTAACGATCTCCTAGGGAATTCACAGCAATGGGAGGACCACCCTAGCCATCTTAGAGACATTTTTATGAGATGTCGTCATTATAACATACGGCTCAATCCACACAAATGCATTTTTTGTGTTGAGACGAGACGTCTTCTTGGATTTTTGGTTTCTAAGGATGGCATCTGGATAGATTCGTTGAAGATTGTTGCTATACTGGCCCTACCTGCCACAACAAATCTTGTTGAACTCCAAAGTTTGCAAGGGAAGGAAAACTTTCTCTGTTCTTTCATTTGCAATTTCCTTGAGAAAACGCATGGTTATATGCACTCCTGAAGAAGAACACTCCATTATTCTAGGATGACCAAGCCCAGTGATCCTTTGATAATCTCAAGCACGCTCTGACTCATTCACTCGTGATACACCCCCAGATTATTCAAAGTATTTTCTCTTGTATGTTGCTACCTCCACTACTACCATTGGAATGGTTTTAGCACAGGAAGATCCCAACAATTAGGAGCACGTGATATATTACGCCATTAAGAATCTTATTGATTCTGAAACATGATACTCGTGTGTGGAGAAGTTTGCATTGGCTACTGTCATTGCTGTTCAGAAATTATGTCATTACATCCTACTTTGCACTACCACGGTCCTTGTAGATCAAAACCATATGTACTACATCCTGACTCGTCAGGTGCTAGGGGGGAAATATTCCCGTTAGATAGTCATCCTACAAGAATTCAACCTTGATTTTGCCAAGGCCACTTCAAAGAAATCCTTGGTCTTTGCTGAGATGATGTGTGAACTTCCCTATTCTTTGATGGATATTGAGCCCAATGATTCATTTCCAGATGAATTCTTGTTCTTAATAAGCACAACTGACCCATGGTATGGATATTTAATCATTTATCTCCAAACTCAAATATTTCAACCCAACATATCCTGTGACGATCGTCGATGTATCTGTCACCACACAAAATACTACCTTATCTTAAATGATACGTTGTATAGACATGGTATCGATTACATTCTCCGACTATGCCTTACACATGAAGAGGTTGAACAAGTCCTTAATGATTTCCACTCTCGAGCATGTGGTGGTCATCTTTCTGGGATGGCTACGGCCCAAAAAATCCTTCGCGCTAGCTATTTATGGCCTTCAATATTCAAATATTGTCATGAGGTTGTTAAGAAATTCCCTCCCTGCCAACACTTCTATCAGAAAAAAGAGCACCCACCCTGCTCCTTTACACCCCATCATTGCAGTTGGCCCTTTTGCCAAATGGGGAATTGATTTCATGCATTGTAAGCCTACCTTAGCCGGGGGGCATGGTTACATCATCCTAGCCGTAGATTACTTCACAAAATGGGCTGAGGCTATGCCTACATATGCAGAGGATGGTAATACTGCCAACCTCTTCTTATTTAATCACATGATAGCTAGGTTCAGAGTCCCACAGTCTATTGTCACTGACCACGGATCACATTTTTGGAATCAGATCATGACTGAGTTAAGTACCAAGTTGGGTTTTCGTCATGAAAACTCAACACCTTACTATCCACAGGCTAATGGTCAAGTCGATCCTATTAACAAAGTTTTGAAAGCCATGTTGTGGAGGATGGTTGGAGACCATAAGTCCAACTGGCACCTGACTCTCTTTTCCTCCCTTTGGGCTTACAGGACTTCGGTGAAAAAATCGACTGGTTTCACACCATTCCAGTTAGTTTACGGACTAGAAATTGTCCTTCCTATCCAATGTCAGATTCCATCACTAAAACTTGCAGTAGAACTTCTACCAAACACTTCCATCGAGGAAGAAAGATTTCTATACTTGACTAATCTTGACGAAACTAGAAGAGATGACGCCTTAGCTCATGAGGCACATAAGAAACGTGTCAAGGCCCAACATAATAAAACTATTCAACCTTGGGTTTTCAATGAAGGTGACCTAGTTTTAATCTACGATCAGAGACATGATAAACTAGGTAAAGGGAAGTTCGAGTCAATGTGGTATGGTCCCTTTGTCGTCAGCAAAGTTTTAGAAAAAGGAGCTTATGAGCTCATAGATTATGATGGAATACCCTTCTAGCAACATCGCAATGGGTTGTACCCGAAGAGGTACTATGCTTAAATCATTTTTGTATGGTACCTTGCATATATGTATATTATTGGCTTTCAGTGTGTTGTGTCTTGTTTTAGTATGGTGTTGAGTTTAGTGTCCAAACTGTTTATATCATGTTTTGGTTATGCAGATCAGATGATGTTTTATGTTTTTGATGATGGTGTTTGTCGTCATACCCTAAATCTTGCTTCAGTTGCTTGGGTTCTCTATTCCCCGGATCATGACCTGATAACTTCAGGAGCAGTTTGCATTGGTCCCGCTACCAACAACATAGCCGAGTATCATGCAGCAATAGGTCTATTGAATAAGGGTGCATCTCGAAACATTAATGACTTGGTAGTGTTCATGGATTCACAATTAGTGGTTTGTCATCTAAACCATGTCTATTCCATCAGAAACCTAATACTCCTTTGTTTATTTCGGAGAGTCCGTTTATTAGAAATATCATTCGAGTGTATTACTTATAGGCATGTCCCTAGGTCAGATAATATGGTTGCTGATTCGTTAGCAAACTACATCCTAGACTGGTATATTGCCCATTCATAACTTTTAAAATAAACATGGTTCATTGTAAAATAAATTGTAAATGACACATCAAACTCATGTAAATATAATTCCCATTTGAGACATATAAACACCAGTAATAAGTCTGTATATATATATATAAAGTGTTTTTTCACAAAAATGTGGTCACAAGACCCCGTCTGAAGCACTATGGCTTTCAGAAAATACAAAATCATACAAAAAACCCTGAAGCTAGTAAGCTTTTAGTAGTACACCATGCAGTCACTATCTAGTGATGCTCATGATAGCACGTGCTAGCCTGCAAAGAAGTCGGCTGAAATGACCCAACACCCCTGCAGTATGTCTCTGATACCTCATGGGGATATCATCTATAGTCATGTTGGGAATGTCGAGAGTCAGCCGCTCTAAGTTCTCCTCCAACTTAGTAAGGTGATCATCACCCCTGTGAACGAATTGAGCCCCATATCATCTATCCATAGGAGAATATCCTCCAGGTCATGTGCCACCAACATCTGCATGTAAACATTAGGTATTGTCACTACACATAAAAAAACATAAAATATAAAAAATATAAAAACATAATCATTATTTTAGGGTTTTGTTTCTTACCAATATCCCCCCAATGGGCACCAAGTGGTAGTGGTAGATCAGGGTCACCTATGAAATTTTTCCCTGCGTAGGCATAATCCTCTATCATGAGGATCTGATCTCGCAACCAACGGAAGAAAGCGACCTCAAATTTTATCTTGGCTCTACCGCCACCTGTACGAGCCATGACCTCAACCCACCTCAGCATATGTGGGTCTCTAGCCCTAACCTTAGTGAAAATCACCTGGGGTCTCATGAGATTCACTCTCGAAGAAGAAGAAACAAGATAAAATGGACACAAAACTGAATTGCTTTAGCTCTCCCTGCCAACATTTTGTCAACTAATCTCTGATGACAGGAAGGAGTGCTTTTGCCCAGTTGTAAATTGTAGGAGCCATGGCTTCCAGGGAATATATCATGTGTGCCCGGGATGCCTGATGAGGTTCTTGGCTTCCATCTAACCTCTGCATGATGAACAGAAATATGCGAAGTGGCATATCCACCACAACACTAATCAGGATCTTCTTACCTAACATTCTTGTGCGAGGCTAACAATGATTATTGATCAGTTCCTGAGTAGTAACAGTTCCTCCTCGGGAACCAATAAGAGAGATAGGGGCCCCTCGTCTAGATAACCCCATCAGAAAGTAGATATCCTCTACCTCTATGGTCAAAACATGAATCCCTACCTCAAAATATTGTTGCTCTGGGTTCCACATCTGGAGGATATGTTCTAGGAAATGGGGATGGGAGATCATGCTTGGGGTCTGGAAAAAAATTAGAAGGCCACAACCCTGTATAGCAGCCATACAGTCTGCATCTCCTACAGCTGCAGCATTATCCAGGTCATGTTTCCTTTCTTTCCAGATAACCATTTTCTGATCAGATGAACCTGGCAAAAACAATTTAAGACCCATTTAGAATCATTTCTCATCATTGAAATTGCCTTCAAACTTTTAGTTTGGCCAATCTTTTAGTTTTTTGATGCCCACGGTCGGCACCACCTTTGTCCAGTTAAGACAGAGCGGTGCCACCACCTGTGTATAATTGAAGAGGTGCGGTTCTTATCAAGCACCGCCTTTCCCGTAAAGGCTAGGAGCGGTGCCCCATGAGCTCGAAAAACCATGAAAATTGGATATTGGAAACCATGAAATGAAAGGAAATGAATTTAGATGTTACCTGGAACTGACGATATGGAAAATGGACGATGGAAGCTCCTGGAATCTTCAACTGAAGTTTTGGCTCAAAACTACCCAAAATGCTCTCCAAGGTTGGTAAATAGTGAAATGAATTGTTTTTACTATTTATTTTGAATTTTATAGCCTATTTTTAGGATTTTATATTTTAAAAGTCATTTTTATTGAAATACCCTTTTATATAGTTCATGAAAGTCATTTTTCAAAATATTTTGGGAAAACTAATGATCATTTAAAGTCTTGCGGTGGCAATTAATAAGTGGTAAAGTCTATTGGGAAGTTTGTTTTTACTTTTTCGTACTTTTGAAAAAAGAAAAAGTTCTCGAGCGTTCATTTTGATACTTTGATCACGCTCTCAAAAACCAGTATCAAATTTTTGTGTCTTTTTCTGATTCTTTTCGGACTCGTAAAACTCGTCATCGTGAAAAGAGACCTAATGGAGTCTCCTTTAAACTCTTTTCGGACTCCCTAAATATGAAAAGATTGTTGAGTACTTGTCTTCTTCATACTCGTAAAAGTATTTGAAGAGTCGTCTCTCCAATGGTAGGTTATCTCTTTTTCGGTTCAAATAGACTATTTAGGAAAAAGGAATACTCTAGCCAATCATGACTGGAAGAGTTCTCTTGGGTATTATTTTACACTTTTTCGGGCCTTAGAGACTAAATCATACAAAAAAGGACCCTTTGGAGTCTTCTTTTTTCTTCGTTCAGAATCTCTAAATGTGAACGATATCAAGATAACTTTCATTGGACTCGTTAAACTAAACATTAAGAGACCCTTTTTTGGGAATGAACCCCTCCTTTCTCAGGTTTGTAAAACGTATGAGAATGGACTTGTCCTCGGATAAGCTACAACCAGTGTTTTCTACCCTCTTTGGACTCGTAAAAAAGAAAAGAAGTACTCATCAATCATGATGAGGAAATTAAGGGAAGGGAATCAATTCATTTTGCAAATAAAATGGCAGTTTGTCGTCACCTTTGAACATGGCACTTGTCTGCATTTCATTCATTCAATTGGGTAAATCAGCCTGTCTCTGAGTCGGTCCACTTTCATGAGTCATGTCGCTCCTTTGAGTCTTTCAAATAATGCATTGTCCAATGTCGTATTGTGTTCCGCCTCGTTGATTCAATGCTGCCAAGTCTTTTTCCGTGTTTCTTGATGTTCAAATGGAATTTAGAATTTTAACTTTGCAGTTAAAATGGCCTTTGTGTCAGTAATTTTGAGTCAGTCCAATGGTTACATTATCTACAACATTCCAGAACTTTGTTCTGAGTTTCATGTCATCGATGTGGGATTCATCATGGCCCTCCTTCGATGAGACTATTCCTGTCGACATCAGCTCATCATCTGGGAATTAGTATTAGAAACAAGCTTAGTACCTTGAGATTTGTATGCCTCAATGACCGATTCTCTTGCTCTCGACATAGGTTCACATCATTGACCTTTGATCGAGATATTCGACTAAGTGTTCGACATCAGATCATCTATTCACACTTAGTGGATTGTACTAGGGTACCTTGGGAATCATTGACATTAATGGTGATCTCCCTTGCACTTGTTAACAGTTCGCATCATTGACCAGTAATCAAGTGGTTTCTACCATGTTCAACTTTATATCATTATAATCACATGGATAGAATCGTACTTTGTGGAAGACAAGATGAAGACCCTGGGTATCTATTGGAAAGCACTCATAGTTTTCAATGATATGAAGTACCAATGGAGTATATTGTATGAAGTACCAGCATGGATCCACATTGGTATGGTCATAGCTATGCTCAAATTTGTGTCTGTATGACATAGACATACATTGTATGTCTGGTAGCTATGTCCAAGTTCGAGTCCTCTATCACATGGATCTACGCCATATTCTAGTAACCATGTTTATTTATCTCTCTCATGGATCTACCTTGTATTGGTCTACAGCCATGATGAAGACACATTTTGCTAATGAGTCAAAAGTATTGATGTATTACAGATTCCTGGTTGATGATCTCCGATCAAGCTGATTCTTGCTTTGAAGTCATAACTTGCTCTTTCAAATCTCTCACCTATCGTATCCCTCTATCCTGATGCTTTGGGGGGCATTCTGTTATACCTAAATCTCATCATCAGCATGTGATGAAATCCCAAACTTTAGTGTTGCCCTCAATCCCAAATTGTGAAGCCAAGAACATTGGTCCAGACATCAAATTTGTATATGAAAATCCAGCACCGCTTCTACCCTTTAGTAAAAAAGTGGTACCTTATTCAACACCACCTATAATGCATTGGCAGTAATTGGTGGCACCGCCTTTACCCGTTAATCAAGGCGTGGTTCTGCCCAGAACCGCTCTGTCATGGTTAACAAAGAGTGGTGCCCTTGGTAAAAAGTTAAAAAGAGAAGGTCTCACAAAGCTTCTTGAAAGAAGGCTTCATGGCACCCTTAACCCTGATTACTTGGGTCAGTTGGGCTCGAGACCCATCCTTGTAGGATCTCCTAGCCACCTCACCCATCAATTTCTCAACCATCCCTATCCATTTCAATCCTATAAAAGCATGCTCAATTCCCATGATTGAGGAAAGAGTAATGTTATGTTGTTGCTTTGATATTCTGGCCTATGTCATTCAAGAGAGATTGAGGGAGCAAGTTGGAGTTGAAGGGGACAAGATGTTGGTTTTGTGAGAGAGCATATCAACACTAAGGAACAGGTTGTAAACTCTTTCTTCATTTTATTAATGTAAAGTTGGTTCCTTTCCCATATATTTGTTATGTTATAATCTTGCATGTTATTTTCAGATTCCTTAGTCATTGACATAGATCTATAGATGATGTTCTGGTATCTTTGATCTCTTGTGTGTTTGATGTGTTTTTGTAGGTGTTTTCTTGGGGACCTTTTGTCATAAGAGAAGAACCACATCACTCCATCAAATATTGCATTCCAGGTGTCTTTAGTTTCTAGCGAAATTCTTCCAACCTTATTATGAACCATTTGTTCTGGATCTGAACCATTCAAACCATATGAACAACTTCTGTCTACAGAAGGTGAAACAAAATTCCTAGCAACAGCTAGATGGAGCTTTTGTATTAGATCTTGGAAAGTCTTCATCTCCACTTTCTTGTGACTCTTCTTTTTCTACCTTTTCTTCTTCTTCATAAACTCCTTCATTCTTTTGCAAGTCTTCATCTTCATCTTGGCTTTTTATTCTTATTGGTTTTAAGTCATCCACTCTTACATATGAACTTTCTATGATTTTGTGTAGCCTTTGATTATAGCATCTACACGCTTTCTTGGTGGATGAATATCCTAAAAATATTCCTTCATCGGTTCTAGAATCAAACTTACCAAGATCATCTTCATTTATGTTTATGTATCATTTTCTACTGAACACTCTGAAATATTTGACTGAAGCAGGTCTTCCATACCATAGTTGGTAAGGGGTTTTTTCATTATTAATTATGAGCTATCCTATGTTTAGTATATAAACAATTGTATATATTGCTTCTCTCCAATACATATCAGGAAGTTTCACTTCATTTAACATAGTTCTGGCAGCTTCTTGGAATGTTCTGTTTTTCCTTTCCACAATGCCATTTTGTTGAGGAGTCTTTGGGGCTGAAGACTATCTTTTGGACTTCACAAAATTCATTGAATTCATTTGAAGTGAATTCACCTCCATTATCTAACCTTAGACATTTGATTTTCAAATTTGTTTCATTCTCGAATTTTGCTTTAAAAAATTTAAACTTTTCAAAAGCTTCTGATTTTTCTTTGAGAAATGTAACCCAAGTCATCCACTTATAATCATTATCTATGAGCAACATGAAATAATACTCTCCTTGCAATATTTTACTTCTTGTTGGTCCACATAGATCAGTGTGAATTATTCCCAATGGATGTGAGGTAGTATGTTCTTTTGCTTTGAAGTTGGCTCTAGTTTTCTTCCCATGTTGACAATGTTTACAAACTGAATTTAGAGGCTTCACAATCTTTGGAAAATACCTTACAGCTTCCTTCTTACTTACTTTCATAATATTGTCAAAGTTTAAGTGCCCCAAACTTTTATGCCACAGCCAACTTTCATCAATCATACTCATGTAGCATTGTTCTTCATTTTCTAGAATGTATACATTACTTGAATTCCTTACAGCATTCCCAACAAGTCTTCTAGAATCCTTTTTTCTGATTTCACATGTCTCGGAGTCAAAAGTACAGATGTGCACTTGATCACATGTTTGACTTACACTAAGGAGATTAGGCTTTAGGTTCTCTACTAGCAACACATTTTCATCTTTGATCTTGTTATTAATAGAAGTTGTACCTTTGCCAATTAATTTGGAAGACATGTTATCTCCAAAAGTAACTTTTCCCTTATTATCTTTTCTTAGTCTTATGAACTTGTTTGGGTCTCCTGTCATATGCTTTGAACATCCACTGTCAATATGCCATAGATTTTGGTTTTATGTCGCACATAGAGTAATCATGGATTTCTCCTCTCCTTTCTTTTTCTTCAAGTACTTTCTCTGCTTTTTGTTTTGAAGCTCTTTTGCAGCAGATTTCTCTGTGGGAGTCATCAAGTTACAATATATTTCTATTGTTCATGGTTATTACATTTCTAACACTTTCAGTCATATCTTTGAAGGGGTGCAAAAAATTTATAGTTTCTTACTTTTGGTTTTTCACTAGATGCATTCTTCTTTTAGTCACGAAACTTTTCTTATGCTCTGCAATTTAGAGCTTTATGACCAAAATTATTACAAGAGTAGCACTGACCAAAAAATATTTGTTGATATCTACTTGTTCTTGGTTTTCTAGGTATCACATTAGTTCTACTTTTGTCATGAGAGGATAGAGCATATTTCTTCATTTCTTCATTTTGAATTGGACTCTTCAGTGCAGCAGCATAGCTTCTTTTATTTCTACCTTGGTTTTTCAGGTAGGAACATCCTGACTTGTTTTCTTTGTCATATCCTAGTACAGATTTATCTCTTGATGGTATTTGGATACTCAATATGTCATCTAGAGTCTTTGAACTGTTTTCAAATTTTGACTTAATAGATTCTTCATCAATTTTATTTCTAAGGTGCATAATCTCTTCTTCAATCCTTTCAAATTCTTGTATTCTCTTTTTGAGCTGCAAACCTATAACCTCTTCAATATTCTTGGCCTCTTGAAGTTGGGTCCTCAAGTCACTAATGATTTAATTTGACTGTGTTTTTTCTTCCTGCATTTTTCAAGTTCTTCAAGAGCACTAATGAGTTCATCTTTTAGATCTACTTCTCCTTCCTCATCTGATTCACCATCATGAGCTTGAGTTTCTAATCCCATGAATAGAATTTTTGTTTACTTATCTCCACTTGTGTTTTCATGTTCATTATATTCCATGGTGTAAAGTATATTTTCTTCTCATTAAACTTCTTTCTGTTTTTTATCTTGCCCTTTTTGAACTTCTTTGAGGTTCTCTTTCATCACTACTTGTTTAGGATAGGGACATTTTGAAGCAAAGTGTATGATTCTTCCACAATTAAAACACTTTAGAGGTAGATTTCCTTTGTACTTTCCAATACCTCTCTCAAGTTTCTTGATGAATAGAGCTTCTTCATTATTTGAAGTCTTCGAGTGATTCTTAGATGGGGTTTCATACCTTTTTGGTTCTTTCAAGACTTTAAATGCTACTTCCCTTTTTGAAGGTTCATTTTGTCATGTTCTCATCTCATACGCAGTGAAGATCCCATCTATTTCATCTACTGTCATGAGGTCAAGATCATATCATTCTTCTAGAGTAGATACTTGAGTCATACTTCATGGGCAAGGTTCTTAGTACTTTGTCAACGACTTCTCTTTCCTTTATTACTCCTCCAAGGCCTCTAATAGCATTGACAATTTCATCTACTCTTAAAAGATAATCTATAATATTTTCTTGCTCTTTTATTTTTAGACTTTCAAACTATCCTTTGTATGTTTGAAGTTTGGATTGTTTAACTTTGGATACTCCTTCATAGACAGTTTTTAATTTTTTCCAGGCATGTTTGGCTGTTATGCATTGCATGACTTTCGCAAACACTGAATTTGTTAACCCACTCAAGATTGCATTCAGAGCTTTTGCATTGGCCTCATATTGGTCTAGTTCATCTATGTCTATAGGTAGGTCATTTGGTATTTTTTACTCTTTTTCAACAAACCTCCTGACTTTGTACCCAAGAGACATTAGATGACACTTCATTCTTACATTCCAATATGCATAATTATCTCATGTAAATAATGGAGGTTTGTTGGTGTCTAATCCTTCTTGTTGATCCATAGTGATTATTAATAAGATCCTCCTTTCAGTGATTAAACTGTCATGAAGGGTCCTTCTCTGATACCAATTATTAGACTATCCATCAATACTGAGAGGGGGGTGAATTAGTATTTCCTTCTTTTTCTTTTATTAAAAGCAAATATTACAAAACACACAAAGAATCAAACAAGTTAAGACACAAAATTTTATCGTGGAAACCTCAATGAGAAAATCGCAAACTCAAAACTAATTAATAAGATGAATTTTACAAAAAAAATTATCTGCTGCTACAGAAAGGATGCATCAACACCCCAGATTTTTGCCTGATTCTACAGAGAGGGATGCTACAACACCCCAGTTTTTATGCCTGCTACCACAGACTAGGATGCATCAACACCATATTCTCCAGCCTCTGCTGGAAGGAGGCTACAACCCCTTTCAGGCTCGTTTCATGCCCTAACACCACCCTGCCACCCTAATATGTTTTTATCAAAACGTCCATATCTCTTAATCATCAACTCTGTCACAGTTAAATATTCATGCCACTAGTCTCTACCTCTGCTAGTTGTTGTTGCAATCTAGACTATAGAGACACCTTATAAACTTGAAATCTTTGCTTATAAATACCTTTCCCATCATTCATTAGTGTATCTCTTCATTCTGGAATTTCATAGTTGCACCCTTTCAATTTGGAGCCGTGGTTGTTCATTAAACACACCTTTTCACTCTCATGTCTTTCCATCAAACATGTTCATTTATTCATAATTACTTTTTTGTTTAATTAACTCTCTGTTAAATTTATCAGTCACAACCTTCCACAATTGCCTATCCACAACAATCTCTCTACAACAGAAGACCTTCCGCAATTTCCTTTCTGCAACACCCTTTCTGCAATTGCGGATTGCAGATATGTATTTTGATTTTTCTCGAAACTGCTTCCACAATTTCCTTTCTACAAAACTTCTTCTGTAATTTGCATATTATGGATTGTGACTTCCTTCTGCATTGAAGATTGCGAATTACAGATGTTCCTTCCAACTTTTTTGAAATGGGATTCCGCAAATCCCTTTCTACAACTCTTATGAACTACCAATTTCTTTACGAAATCATCCTCGTCCGTTGATCAACTATAAAACACAGAACTTATTTTTGGTGCTCCAAAATGTTATCTTCCACGCACATTTATTTTGTGGATCCTTTCCCCATCGTCGATCTATTTTCTTGATACAATCTTAGCCATCCAAAATCTACTAAATAAGCTAACTGCAACTCCACGACTTTACATTGATTGATCAGAGGCTCAATCGGATTTCTATGGACTTGATCCCCTTGCTGAATCTACACATTATCTTTGTGGAAAACTATCAATCGATTCATGATTCAGACACACAAGGAGTCAATTATTCGTTTATGATGTCAGATTGCAACACTGACTTCATGATAGCACCTCATGTGCCTTTTCGAGCCTCATCACACATGTCACATCATTATGCATGCCATGTCATCGCTTCCTTTGTTATTCCTTTGTCTTACACTGAGTTTTCTCTGCCATCATTTCCTTGGTTATTCCTTTGTCATTACTAAATTCTTTTGACATCAATGACAACTCCATTCAACATATTTCAATCATTTTTTATGGAAGCATAGGTTATTTCTTCTCTATTTTTTTTATGAAATAACATGGCTAAAATAAAACGCTTGTCTTGTTATGTATCCAATATTGTGATCCAATGCTTATTGCTATAATTTACGTTTTGCTTCTTTTTATGCACGAATCTTATATGTCTTGTTTTTCTACCTTTTTTACCAAATGGATCTAAAACATGCAAAGTAAAAATAGAATTAATAGTGTGGACTCCTTGGATCAAGGGTTTGACCCTAAAACTCCTCCAACAACCAACTAACTCCATAAAGTGAGGAACTAACCATCTAAAGTTGGGTATCCAAGAAAGGGTACACCAAATATAAAAGGTCCTAATAATATTGGAGTGTCTCCAACATTAGCATGGCTTGAATTAGAGTTCTATTCCACTGGCTAAGTAAGATGAGTAGAAGAATGCTTCTCAACAACATCAATTTCAATCCTCATCAATGGTGGACCTTAAAATTTCACACATAATTTATAGAAGGTCCTAATAATGTCGGAGTGTCTCCAACATTAGCATGGCTTGAATTAGAGCTCTATTCCACTGGCTAAGTAAGATGAGTAGAAGAATGCTTCTCAACAACATCAATTTCAATCCTCATCAATGGTGGACCTTAAAATTTCACACATAATTTATAGGCCATTATTAGAGATTTATTGTCTTCCCTTTTCTATTCATTATTCTAGTTGACACATTGGGAAGAGACTTGTCAAAAGAAAGGGGAGTTAATTGGATTAAAGGATTAGTGGATTAAAGGATTAGAGGATTAAAGAGTTTAATTGGATTAGAAGATTAGGGTTGTCTCCACACCCATAATTGTTGTTGATGTATAAAGATGAGGTTTCAGGTTGTTTTGTGACCGTTGTTCCATGAAAACACCCAAAAATGTGCCCATAATTCACCCAACATTTACTATGGTGGAGTTTTATAGTTGTTTTACCTTGAACTTTGCTAAAGAACTAGTAATTAGGGATGAAATTTTGATATACACTACCCAAAATTGAGATACATGTTTCATGTCCGCACTATTTATGCCAAAAATTCTCATGAATTAGCCCAGAATTTGATCTTTAGGGTTGTTAGGGCATGTTTATAAAAAGAAATCACCCTACTCACCATTAAGACTTGGAATAAATGTCATTTTCACCACAAAAGTGCCTTTCTTAATGCCCAAAACTTATGAATTAATAGGTTTGTCACTACAGTATGGATGCCCAAATGTGCTTCTTTCATTGACAACCCCGCCCATATTTGAGGATTTGAGCATTTTTATGTTGGAACTTACCTCAAAATCAAGATGAAGACTTATTACTTGCGAAATTATACCCAGAAAGATGATTGGTTGCTCAAAATGGAGAAGTAAGGTTGTTGGTTTTTGTTACCATGCCCAAAATTTCTTACACTTTTGGTTTAATAGTTGTTTTGGGGAAGAAAAGTGCCCAAAAAACTGAGGAAAACCTTGGTGATCACCCATGTAATATAGGTGGTAACATCTAGCTCCAATTGCAAGGAATGTGCTCTTTGTGCATGAATTTCAACCATGTGGAGGTTTATTCAACCTCAAGCAGAGACATTACAAAACTACCATCCACTACTTTGTCAATATAGGTATTGGTTTTACCAAGTCTATGACACAACTTTTGTACTTATCAATATAGTGCTTACTTGGTTTGCATTTTTAGAAGAGAAAAATTTTAAACCATCTAATATCATTGAAATATTGATCTTTTACTTTCACCATATAGTTACTAGGTTGTTGAAACCAAACCCAAACATTCTTAAGCAAATCACCAACAATCTCACATTTGCATACCAAATTAGTAACCCTGTGATTCTTAGAATGCTTGCCACATCTATATATACAAGGGAATCGCTAAATATCAGGAGAAACATAATAAAAAACTTTCTCAAACACTGCAAGTGGGATACCAATTGCATGTGCAATATTTTCAAAAGCTACTTAATACTAATAGGAAGAACGGATTGTTTTGCTATGTTGATCTATTCTAGAAAGACTATTTTGAATTATTCTTGCATTAATTTATTTATGGAAATACTTTTTATTTTTTTCTCCCACTCTTAGCTAATGGCTTCTTTACCTGATTTTACAATAGGTTTACTAGTTTCTCTAGGCTTTGTAGAAATATTGTGCTTATTCATCTTCTTTTTCATGGATTTTTGGGGTGACTTGAACTCTTTCCATGTCAAGCTAAAAGGAAAAGAGGGATACCTCACAATCCTATCATACATTATGTAGAGAGGGGAGGTTTGAGTGAGAACATCAATTTTAGGGATACTTTAGTTGTTTTTATTTTATGTTCCCATACAAAGAAGGGAGAACTAGAGATGGGTAATGCCCATGCATTTGCTCAACACAAATATGCCTCCAAAATATAAACAAGCAAAATATGCATCCAAGACAATGCTTAAGAAAAAAATTAACATAGACAACAAGAATCTATTAGAAATCTTTACATGATTTGACAATTCATATCACAAATATGTAAAGGGACATATGGTCAAGATATATGATCTATTATACACAGTATGAAATTTAAAAACTATATGATCCCTTATAGATTTATATCAGGTTATTTTTAAGTTCAATAAAAAATTCCAATTATATTCGTTCAAATAGGAAATAACTTCCACTATAAGGTGTGGTAAAATTCCCATGATCTAAATAAACAATAGAAAAAAAAATCCTTTCTAGGATCAATACTTATCAATACTACTTTCATAACAAAATCTCAGTGTTGAATTATCAATTTTGCTTGCTTTCGGAAATCTATGCAAATTGCTCTCTAGATAAATGCAATAATCCTAAATATCTATACAGTATGGAAGGAGTAGAATTTGATATGCATAGGACAATGTGTCATACAACTAGGGTGAGGTGGCATACAACTAGAGACATTTCATAACACTAAGATTAGAAAGTATATTGGATAAATAAATTGAGTGTGAGAAGGTATATGACAATGATTGCAACTCACGCACTCTCGTTCATATGATTACAACCTCGTTGTTGTTATTTGACGTTAGTCATAGGTATAATCAAATAGATATCTATCAAATATTGATTCATGTAGGAACAAGGAGGAGAAGAAACATCAAGAAAGATGACACGAACAACTAGAGGAAACAATGTCAAAGGACAATTTAAAAAACGTATGGAGTTGTTTCTTGCTAAAGGAGGGTCTTTCTCATATGCTAATGAGACCAACGGAAAAAAGGAAGTGCCACTGCAATACAAACATTATGTGAAGAACTAGGAACCAAGCCCTCTTCCTAAAGTAAAAAGTGATTTTTGTATTAGTGGGAGAACATATCGAATTGCTCCTTCTAGTTTACATGGGTTGGGACTCTTTTCAGTAGATGCTATAAAAGTTTCATACAACCGTGAAGTTGAATTAATGGATTACGTAGGTCCAAATATGATTATAAACATTGTTCATGGCTAGCCTAGTATTTATAGAGTATGTGTAGATATCGACTCTATACAAATTATAACAAAATGAAAGAAAACAATCAACATAAAGGATATTCTATATATATCGATGGAAGACCAAAAGATTCAGGAAATGTTGTCGGGTTTATAAATAGTTCACATCCTAGAAGCACATGGAAAGCTACCCAATTGTATGTTTGAGGAGCATCAAGGGAATAAGTTGTGGTTTGTGTAATAAAATCAATAGTTTCAAGGAATAAGTTGTTGATCAATTGTAATTTGAATAAGATTAATGATTGAGGTAATTCTCATTTATCACATATATTCACTATTTACTAAAGAACATAAATATTGCCTATTGAAATTGCTCCTTTTTGTACTGATCAAATTTGGTCTTAAAATGTTGTTTACTGAAGAACATATATATACCATCGCATATTGAAATTGCTCTTTTTTGTACTGATCAAAATTTGTCTTCAAATGTTGTTTAAAAAATTTCCCGTTGTTTGTGTTGCAGGTTGATCAGGGGAAAGGAATTGACCATGGGAAGGTCATATAATATACATCCATTAATTATATGTTAATTATTATAATTATTGTGTGTTAACTTCCTAATCCATTGATATTATTTTGGTTTATCGATGATATGTATTGTGATTATTTGTAGGAACCTACGTCATTGAGTCATCCTGATCAGGACAATGTAGACTAATGTCTTGCTCTTGACCCCCTAGTCATTATTTCAAAATATATCAAGAAATTGGAACTTGATCTTCAGCGACTGATGGTAGCTTAATATACTCTAGAAAATGAACAAAGACCTTAAATATTGATGTCAAAAATACAAAAAGTACAACTTACCTATTTTTGAAATTGTATTCAATGAATTGATTTAATGAATATGATATTATTTTTAAGTAATCAAGATGTTTGAAATATAGTTGTATTTTTGTGGACCTTCTTGAAACAAGAAGCCCCCGATGTTGGGAGTAGTAGACAAGCATTTGTTCCTAGAGCCTCTGCTCCTGCTGCTCTTGTATCCTTTACTCCCAGTGTTGTTGCTAGTACCCTAACTTCTATATCACCTAGTGTTGGCACCATGCCATCTACAACCCCATCTAGTTCCATATCTAAATCTACTCATGTTTGTCCTTCATCAGACATTGATATGGATCCAAGGACACCATGTATAATCATCTAGAGCACCGAGGAGTTATCGGTTTCTTTACAGGTGGACCATCAACTCACAACTACATTTCAACCAAAAATCCGACGGCCGTATTGTCAGATTTTCGACACTTCCCTGTCGCATGTATGACACTATGATTTTTTTAAAGCGTCGGTGGATTGTCGTCGATTATCCGACATCTTTCCAATCCATCAGTTAAGTGACAACTCAGTTTACCGTTGGTTAAATGTAAATCGTCGGTTATCCGACATCTAATCCATATTAAACTTTAAACGTAAGCGTCGGTTAAGCGACAGTCTAGCGACGGTTAAGCGACAGTCTAGCGACGGTTAAGCGACAGTTCACCAAAGAAACCCATCTATTAACCGACGGATTATGAAAACTGAAACGTCAGTTAAGCGACGGGATTGAATTTTTTTTTTTTAAATCACCTACAGGCCGTCGCTTAACCGATGGCTATAAGTGTTTTAAAAAAAAATACAAATGCCAGATTACTGGAGACACACCTTGATGTTTGTATAGATTGTGAAATTGCTACAATAAAGCAAATGTTGCTAACAAAGTGCCCAGAAACAAATATCAGTAAGCTATGCCTGAAGTAACAATCGTGAGATAAAATGACAAATGATTAATAGCTTTGACCAAATGTATGTGTGCAAGAAATATATATATGATTTGGATGATAAAGACTTGCTTCAAGTTTTGATATGCTCAATTAAGTCATGTATCAAATATATAGCTCTTCCAAGAGTAATATGAGCACCTATATTAAGCGACTTCATTCTTCGAATCATCTCCTGTCTCCAATAGCTTAAACTTTATATAAAACCCAAGTATACCTAAGGTAGCCACAACTGAAATCAACAAGTAGATAGAACAGTTAATTTGAGCCAACTCGCAATTAAGTATTACCAAGTGTATTACATCCACAACACTCAGCAGAAATTAGATAACAAAATTGGACGAACCAATTGGCAGAAGTTCATTAACTAACGCTGTAGATTTCGAAAAGTTTTAAAACTCTATATGAAGAACCTTAAAAAGAACAAGGAGATAGTATAATCCACTGCATTTTTCTATGGACAGTGCCACTAAAGATTTTTACTATTAGATTTTCCTTTGGTTTTTTATGACTCCTGACACAATAACAAGCTGCAGAACCTTAGATATGCAAGCGTCAAACTATAAAAGCTAAACAATATTAACAGAACATTAATTTCCCAATCAAACCACAATAGTATTCATATTATGCCAAGGCAATTTACTATTAAAGAAAAGTTACCTTTATTATCATGTCAGGATACTTTTCTGCAAGGTCTTCAATACTGGTGCCACCCTTTCTGCATGAAATGATAACCTGTATCAACAAAATTCAATAAGGGTTCTAAGAATTTGTAAACCAAATGGCACACATTCATCCAGTCTAAATTTCAAGCAACCAGATAAGTCAAGGAATTTGGAGATTAAAGAAAAATTCAAAAGAGGAAGATTACTGTTACTTAAAGATATTCCCATGCTAAATCGTAAATTAGATTTATGGTGCATTGGTGGGAATCATTAGATTTTGAGTCTTCAATGGAAGGGTTGCTATCAAGAAAAGGACCAAATAAGCTGGATTTGCAGATTTTGATGCCGATTGTGTGGTGGCCTGGTTCTCGTGAAGATTTGTCTTCAGAAAGTAATATGAGACAGACAACTTTTGCATTATCAAGGGCAATCGGCAAGGTGACTATTGTTCATTCTGCACATTGTAAGGATATATTATGGGTTAATCATTAAAGTAATGATTGTTTTGAATTCATAATATACTTTGAGTTTGCATACAAAATCTTGTTCATAGTTTGACAAAAACAAGAAACTTATATAATTTAGTCGAGTATAGATTTTGTTGGAATGCCACTTGGATTATATTTCCAGGAATGTTATAGGCTGTCTAAAGGGGCCAGCTGATTCAAAACATCAAATAGCAGCAACTGTTGAAGTCATTTATGGCTCAACAAGAGAAACTTGAAAGTGAACTTCAGATTCTTGAACTTGGCTGAGTCGTTCTAATGTGTCTTAACTTCGAAGTTAGACATCAGATTAAATGCTTCAAAATTGGTTTGACCTGGTGTTATCTCCAGGGATCTCAGCATTTACTCATTAGGTCATATTGATAGCATTTTTGGATTTTGGAGGCAATTTAGGGCTTCATTGTTTAAGTTTTCTGTTGTAGATCTTTAATTTTATGTATCACAAAACTTACAGCTTATACATCTGAATGTAATTTTGCCTATTTGCACCCTTAGGTGCATATAAATTAACAATCTTCCATATTTGGTATCTAATTGTTTGTGTGTGTGTGTGTGTGTATATATATATATATATATATAAGTTTTGCCCTCACCGAGTTTGAATAAAGTCAGAGTCTGACACTTTTGACAGGGAATGCCGTAAGCATTTGATGCTGTGCTGCTGTTGATCCTTGCTGGTAACCCATTCTACTATACCCTTTATAATATAAGTATCAAGCTTTTGAATACACAAACTATTTTCGAGACTAAGTCATAGAAATGTATCACAAATATAAAAGTTTCAATTAAAACTACCCCTTAAAAGACATTGCAACAAAGAAAGCAAAACAACAATAGCACTTAGTTGCAAAATTTTTCTCTCTGATATTGATAGGGCTGTGGTAAAAGTAATCACTTTTTGCGTTCTTATTTTCTCCATTTCATCACTACCTCGAATATTCTTAGTTCTCTCTTTCATAGATCTTACACAACAACTTATCACTCTACAACCTAAATTCTCAGTATCATTATAAATCTTATTTCCCCACAAAAAAATAATCCATGGCCTATAATATTTTGTGATAACTCAATCTTTATGTGGAATGAGAAGTAGGTGCTCTTATGCTGTGCTAAGAATATCAGGATGTACATTATACTCCCTTGCAAATACAAACAGAACGATTCCTTGAGGTAGTGCAACCTGCACCAAAAGAGCACATGTGTAGTTACATCTCAAGGGAGTAGTTACATCTACATATTATATTTTGCTAGAAAGTGCATTTCAAAGAAAATTCTTTTGACATAAGTTTCAGCACATTGAAATGAGCAAAAAGAAAGAAAACAGAGGCATTATCGAAGAAAACAGAGGCATTATCGAATGAAAAACAGAAGAGCTCACCTGCACAATTGCAATATGCAAAATGCGGCCTCAAAGACCAACTGCAATTGAAGCAACTTATTTCGGCGCTTAATATCTTGGAAATGACATATAGCAAAGAAACATATGTATTCTACATCAAAGGTATGACCCTAGGTGGATCTCATTAGGTTTTCATTTTATTTAGTTAGATCTCTCTAGATCTATGTTATTAAACTCTTTGTGGTACATTCTTAAATAAGTTGGGTAATTTTCCTTATTTCTAAGCCTCCACAACTTCGCCCTAACCTTCTATACAACATCTATTCTCTAGATCTAGACTTCCTTACTCATTATTTCTCCTCTTTCATTCATTGCATAACGCTAGGAGTATCTTGAGTAAATGCACTAGTCTTCATAGGCTAGAAGGGTCTTCCCCTTGATCATTCTCTGGATTGATCTAAAGCAACAAGAGCCCGTCTGATGTCACAACTACCTTTCATTTGTAGTGGACGTGGCCCTTGCGATGTCACCGGTTAGCTACCTCACCTCTATCGTCCCGGATAGGATATTCTTAGTGGGTAGCTACACTTTGTGTGATAGCAGTTCTCAACATCTCGTAGGAAAATATTCTCTTCTTGAGTTGCCATTGTTAAACCTAAATTTCATGCATAACTAGAATGTTAAGTTCCATCTTGATTTCATCATGTTGGCACATTTACAAGTACATCCAAGGTTTTACATGGTTCAACGCCTTCAACACTTTGTGTTCATCGAATTTTGAGGACTTGTTATTTTTAGCAATGCCCCTTCGAGCCAAAGTTCCAAGGTCCACATATCAAAGCGAGCTATATATTCTTAGTCCTAGCAAACTCACAATTCCAATGAGCCTCTTTCCATCAACATGAAAAGTGTTTTGAAAAACTTTTATTTTTAGTAGTTAGGGCTACAAGGCTTGCTTATTGAAATAGAGCACATATTGAAGTTCCTTACATAGGGTTGAATCTAATGAGAGTATTTTCAGTGACAAGAGAGATATGTTATTTGTATTAGTGTCTATTTTTAGATCTGTTACTTTTAGCAAGTGCTAACATAGCAGCTCCTTTCGCATTCCAAGACTATTATGTTTTAGAAGTCGTAATATTATCTTTGGCATGTCTACTTTTACGTGGTCTATTTTTAGCAGCTGCAAAGGCAGTGTCACAGCCTCGGTGTGCAATTTTGGATTTGATGGTAGGTTCTGATTTGGATGGAGGATCTATGCTTCTATTTCAGAGATCGCCAGGTGCCAAATACATCTTTTGAGGATACATGGCAGCCATTTAGACACATTAGAGCATTCATGAGAAAGGGTATATCTGCATATAAATATAAGTTTTTGTTGAAGTTTCTCAGGGAAAATTTGTAGGTGGACATATGTCTACTCTGAGCAAATTTTGCCAGGTTTGCTGTGTAGTTTTCTCAGGGTCATTTTCCCATGAAGGGAGCGCTTATAAACTTGGAATATTTTGATGAAAAACTAATTTTGAAGGGCAGAAAATTGTGCATGTGTTTTTTATCTGTTTCCTACATTGCTTCTGCTATTTATTTTGGTTTAAAGATCTCAGCAAGTATAAAATAATCAGTGAGCTGAAAATTAATTTTTAAGCAAGGAAAATCACTAGGAATTATTCTATCTAGTGATGGGATTAGAAAAATTAACACACAAGACCAGCACACCTTGAAATGAAGACCAAGAAAACATGGCATGACCTTGACCAAGGGTCTTGAGGCCTGCTAAGCAAACACTTTTACACAAAGCCACAACTTGGCCTTTTACAATGACAAAAAGGCCCCCCTCTTTGACACATCTGGTAAGGTGCACTACAGAGAATTTGGGGCGTAACAAAGTGCACAACACATGAAGGAATGTTGAGCAGATTTAGTACTTCAATCATGCATGATAGCAAAACAGACGCATTCTAAAAAGAAGGGATCTGATTAGACCCATTATTCGCATATATTTTCTCTTTCCCTCATGCAGGTGTGTTAGTGTAATTACTATTATGGTCATAGTATTATGATCCGAACACCCCGGTGTGTAGGATCTACAGGTCCGCGAATCCAATATGTATCCGGATCGGATCCGATACATAACCAGATCAGATCCTCCTAGGATCCGTCATGGAAATGGATCCCTGTAGAAGGAAACGTATCCTGGTCCCATGAAACAAATCCTGTGAAAAATCAAACAATTCCTAAAGTTTTCAAACGGATCCTGATACTTCCAATGTTTCTATGACCCATTGATTGCCCACAAAAAATTGTTTTTTAATGAAAATTTTAAAAACCCTAAGCACCTAATGGCTAAAAGCATAAACCATATTCCTGCTCAAGGTCTGATCTATCCTTATGTCAGGATCTGCTCTTGAACAGTAATATATCAATATCAAAGCCTGCTCTCAACATTTTTATTTGATTTATCTTTATGGCTAAGGCCTGTTGTCAAGGGCTGATCTATATTTATGTGCTATGTTGTTGCTCACTCCACCTACACTGTTATGTAGTCTTGCCATAGCCTTCAAGAAAACCACTTTATTCCCTGCTGATAGGGACATGTGGATGTGGCTCACAGAAAACCTGTTATGCCCTGCATCAAGTTCATGCTGAAATGGTTTTTAAAATTATCAACAGCAATCATGGTTACAACTCATCAAATTATCAGTTATGGTACATAAACTCTCTTTTTGGACAATAATTTATAGTTCTACTCTTGTGTTTCCTGAATAGTTTTGTTTCTTCACTCTATTTTTTTATTTATTATAAAAATATTTGTATATTTTTTGTACTTGTTGTTTACTCGCCCTATCCGGATCCTGAGATTTAAAAAATCTGGCGAATCCGTATCCGTATTCGGGTAACTTAGCACAAAATTAATCAAACCATTGAATTGGAGAAATAACCAAACTCATAAGAATATATAACACAACAAAAGGGCTACTTGTCATCATCAAAAGAGGAGGCCCCCAATGCCACTACAAAGAAAAAGGATCTAGAGGAAGAAGAGGTTCCACTTAACCAAGAATCACACAGGAGACAATACCGTGCCTGGTAATATCCGCAGGGGTAAATTCTGACTCCAGAGGAACTATGATATGTATCCTTGGGTGGGGGCCAAGAAGGATTGGTTGAATTGTACACATATGTTGTACACTCTATATGTCATTACATTTATAAGAGTACATAGTGTTCCAAAAATGGGATGTAATCAATCAATGGGGTTGTTACCTCCTAGTTTGTAGGGGTAACTTTGAAGCTTTATTTTGGGCTAAACTACAAAGTAACACGCCAAAGAAATGCAGGAGGTAAGGTATTTTTGGCAAGGAAAAGAACAACCAGTGATCTGTCAATTATTGCTTATCCTTCCATAGAAACTTTCCATCACACCATCTTGCATGCCTGGAGACGGATTTACCGCTTGATATTGAACATGATCTTCGATATAACATCATTCCTTGAACATGATCTTCAATATAACATCATTCCTGTTGGACAGCCAGAGCTGATAGCATCTAAAAAGGCAGTGAAGAGCACGATGGTGCTTGCTGGTTCAGCAAGGGAGAGTGAATTAAAAGGGGCAGTGCCAAATGCAATTTTCATTCTAAACTTAGAAAAGGATTCTTTGGTGTGCGTTCAGCTGCAGAGCCAATTCATGTGTAGATTCTCACAACATATTTTTGAGATAGTGAATACAACCTCAAAGTCCCCTCTCAAATGTTATGGTGGAAGTGTCAATATGGGATTTGGATGGAACCTGTCCGTAGCATGAAATTAAAACATATCAGTGCCAGCAAAGAAAGCACTTCCAGTTTGTGAAATGCAGTACCCCTTTCACTGGCAGCTAGTTGACAGTCGATTTCATCTCAGTTTCATTGGCATCCACCGTGAAATATTATCTCGGTATTCAGCAAGCAAGTGTCACGCAGCAGTCGGCATTCCTATTTGACCCGTGAGGCAGGATCGGTGTGGACAGTGTTCTGAGTCAAATGTTGATGTTATTATCCCACGAGGAGCAGACAACTACGTTGCAATCAATCTTATTGTGCAACACATTCAAACAAAGCTTGGACAACATGAACTGTGCAAAATTTATCCCAATGTTTTCCAAAGTACTTTCGAGATTCGCGGGATGCATACACTCATACGAGATGGATCTGTCTACGCTGGAGTTGATTCCTCCAAAGGTTGTATGGAGTGTCAGTTATCTGAGATGGGGAAAGCATGGAGATAAATGAGAGACCCGAGTCATCACAGCCGAATGAGGGCTTTTTCAGAGTCCGGGAGCTTCTTACGGGTAGTTGATGCCAAGTCGTGCCACGTGAAGTTGCAGCAGCCGCCAAATGGAGAGTCTTTTCACCGTTTTGGAGGTCATCTTCGGCTAGCAATCAGAGTGGATCTTGACCTTGATGTGGTCACTCAGAGCAACCTATCAGTTGCTGTAAGGAAATATCTCGCGCAAATTTTTGTTTCTCTGAGGTGTGGGTAGATTTCAACAGCTTGGCAGTTTTAACTAGCAGTCCTGATCGACCCAAGAATCACGTCGAAGGGTATTAGCATGGCGTTTTCAGATATAATTCTTGTACATCGGCGTTTTTATTTGCGTGGATTTTTGGTCCCTTCATCACGCTGGGCATTAGCAGCCGAGTCAGTCTGCACCAACGTGTACCTGGCAGCCCGAGAGTCATGGTTTTTGACATATAATGGATCGACACATCCTTTATGAGTTCATCGGCGAAACCGTGGACATTCCAACCAGACTCGTCTTCAATTGACAGCCGTTACCTGTGATTGTCGACTCACTCTCTCAATGATCCATTTTAAATCGTTGATCAGCATCTGACTGGCAGGGTGAATTCTTCAGCGATTTCGTGGAGTTAGAGCTTGGCTCTCAGTTTTGACAGCCCATTGGAAATCCACACTATTGACAGCCGAGAACCCGTGGAAGGTAGAGATATTGACGATGGGCAGCTGTGGTCTGTGGGAGAGCACGAGCTTTGATGCTAACCACTCCTTGGAGCGACTATCCCATCCACTCACCGTTCACTGCTCACGTGGCTCTCAGACACTGACTTTGGGGAAGTCGAATAGTGAGATGGCGTCTTGGGTTGACTAGACTTTAATAAATCAGTTCACTTTATTAAAAGTTTTTGGGATAGCAGATCAAGCGATAGTGGTAGTTACACTTTCGGAAAGTATGGGTTCCTTTTAATAAAGTGTAGTTGGTCATCATGCAGTTAGTGGATCTCCACCCACTTATTATTTTGTTATTTCTTTATTTTTTAGGCTTTTGGAGAGCCTTTTTTGGGCCTATAAGGAGCATAGTCTTCTTCATTGTAAAGGGGTGGAAAGTTTTTGGGCTGGGAGGATTTTTTCCCCAGAATTAATAAAGAAATTCATTGTTGAGCTTTTTGGACATGTTGGGTTTTTCAGTGGTAATCTTGTGTTTTCTAAAGTTGTAGACTAAGCCGGCATAGAAGGCTAACAACCTAGCACATTGGGCAAGCATTTGCGGCTGCCAAGTTGCTTGTCGCCGTTATGTTCTCGGAGGTCTCGGAGTAATGGAAAGTAGTCAGTTATACTACCATTCTCCTGGCCTCTGATTATGGAGCGGACCAGCTTGATCTCCCTTCTGCAAAACGCAAAGCCTTTCTGATTCCTCTTCTGACTCCATTCGCCCTTCTGATACTGGCACTGGCCTTTCCCTCGAGGACTGATCCTCCCCTCCCTNGCCTTTCCCTCGAGGACTGATCCTCCCTTCCCTTCCTGCCCATCAATCCGTCCTATTTTTCTTTCTGCTACCCGAGTTTCTCTAAGGCAGCCTCTTCAAATCCC
>LPNX010791945.1:888074-931748 GCA_001517045.1 Pseudotsuga menziesii | reverse complement strand
GTATTGGATTTATTAATAGAAAGTGGAGGGACATTCATGTTCAAGGATCCATGGTGAAACAACCTTGACTAGGTTATGTCCTACAATTTTGGGAACATCGAGTCTGTGTTAAAGAACAACTTCCTCAGAGGTCATGATTTGTACACAAAGTATCACAATATTTTGAGTGGTGGGATCTTCAACTCAAATTTTGAACAATGGAGGGTACAAAGGAATATCGTTGATGGTCACTTCAACTCATAGAGATTTTGTTAATTCATGGTAGTGTATTGACATTATGTATCAATACGAGGCTTATATATCCATGTCTATAGAAATATGTGACAATAAAAAATCTATCCATCTAAAATAAAAATAATCTGTCATTTGTATATTGTATACATTGAAAAATGAGTTGTTTCTCTTTGTGTATTATTTACATTGAAAATTCTCTTTTTTACTGTGTACATTGAAAATGGGTGGTTTTTCTTTTGTATTGTGTATATTGCAAATTAGGTGACATCTAATTCTTTGTTAGTTAGGGTTTTATTGATGGTATTAAGATTGTGTATGATCTTTCATCCTTGTCACAATTAAATCTAGCTTTTTTGAATTGTGTTTGGCCTAGTTGGCCCTAGTTGGTTGTCAACTTTGGCATAAGGATTACAAAGAAGATTTCAATAGATACCCACTAGCCTAATGGGTAGGAAATGAAACTAAGCGTTGGATATGCGACAGCGCTTTCCATGTTAAATAGTTGACCAATTAAAGGCGTCGTCGCTTAAGCGACGCTTAACCGACGGTTATGAGAATAGCCGTCGCTTCATCGATGCTCGTGGCCACATTTACAAAAAAAAAATGTATCCTTGTGATTTTTGGTAAGTTTAAAAAGAGAAATCCACGCGCCGTCGGATTTTTCCGTCAGATTTTGGATTGAAATGTAGTAGTGACTCTTTCTAGTGAAGGGATTTAAACTCCATGGTAATTACTAATTAATCCATCAATGTGATTTTATTTTCCTAAAAAAACCATAATTTTATCATCTCAAAAGAGTACAAAATTATATATTTCATGTATATGTGAGAGAATATATTTGGGAAATAGTGGTAGCTCTAAAATTTATGCAAATATATATGCCTTTTGAGTTGCATTCCATCACCATATATGCAAAAAAGCAATGAGTATCTCGGTCCCTGTAAAATTCAAATACCAAAAACTATCCCTTGGTTGACTCTAGCCTATCTTTGGAGAGTATGTTTGCTATCCAATTGTGTTCCCTATAAACTTGAAGATAAGAGAACGATTAAAAATTTGATTTGATAAGGTTTATGTCATCCACAATAGGAACCAAGTGAGAAATGTTGCATCTTGGGGACACGATTATCTAGTTAATACATAGCATTGAGTCCTCGAAAACTTGCAGCTTCCATAATCCTTTTTCTAAGGATAAAATGGAGAGTATTTTAAGGGAAAGAAGTTAAGAATAATTGTTTAATCCTTCCTCGAAACCCAGTGAGATATTAAACCAACCTCTTCATTGATACTTTTTAACAACTTGTAATAAATCAAACTCAAAATTTTCTAATGATTCAAGAAAGAATTCTACCAACCACCCATATGGCCCTACACTTTTGTCCCTTTGAAAAATGTGTAGCACCTCGATCAACTCATCTTCTGATGTGTCTGCCATTAAAATTTTGTTGTCATCTTCATTGACAAAGCTCAAAAAAAATAAACTATCCTAATGATTAATGCAATGGAACGTGCCAATTGAGCCTTATTAAGAGACTCAATGTGATTTCTTCCCATCCTAGCCAAGCCCTCAAAAGATGTGTTTTTCCAACATCCTAGTCATTCAAACTTCAAACAGTGTTGTTGACTTTTCAACCTTAGAATAAGATTGAAAACACTTGGTATTTTCATCCCCACATTGTAGACATATGGTCCTTCTTTTCAATCTCCACGTTGCTTTTTGGTCTGCTAATAGCTTTTCTTTGTTTGTTTTCCAGTTAAAGAAGAGTATTTTTTGTGTCATTTGTGATATAACCACATCCTTTTGAATCATAGATAGAATGAAGAGAGGATTCCATAGATTTTAGATCTTGCTTATCACACAATATCTTTCGATGATCCCACCATACGGTTTCCTTCTTTAGGTTTCTTAAATTTTCAGTAAAGTGTATAGAGGTCGAGACTTGAGAAAATGGATCAAAAAGAATCCATCAATATTGCATCATAGAGATGAAACATTCCTCTTGTTATCACCCTGTAATTTTCCTATGGTTTCGGTAGGAAGTCACAGGGGTAACCATTTCAAACCAACCTTTAGACTGAATTCTAGCCAATGCAATCAGATAGGTCTCTCTCGTGTCACAAGGTGTGTCACATATACATATGGCTTTAAACAAGCATGCAGACGACTAGATTTATGCTAGTAATGGAGTTGTTTATGAATTAAATATTGAAAGACAAACAGATAATAAAACCATTGGGTGATGGAGTCACAGTCTGAACCATTGAAGGACATTACAGCAGATAATGAAATATGATTTTCTCTTTGAATTATGAGGCAAATTAAGTGCAGTATTCAGCCAAATATCTTTAAGTGGTGGTAGGAGAAAAATAGAAAATCCCAGTACATCAAGGGGCACCTATCTATGGATGAATCCCTTGCAACACATTTAGCAAAATAACATGATGAGGGAAATGGCAGAGATGGAGCATCTAACTAGGAAGAATTCCATAACAGATGCTACATCTGACGAGAAGAGCGCTTAGTGAAACGAATTCTTTTCGTACAACTAGAAAGCATTCAACAGAAATCAACACATATGGAAAATGGAATAAACAGAGAACACAAACTAAATACAAACATCGTGATGAATCTCATAACCGGAGAGAGGCATTTCATTGCTACTCCCAAAAATGTTTGCAAAGCTACAATTCCGGTGCTGAGGCCTCAAAAATATGAAGTCAATCCAACCCCCTTTTTCCTCTGATGAGGCTATATTTATAAATCAAGGGATCCCGAGACAAACCTCGAAAAAAAGATTAATTACGTTTACAAAAATTGGGAATCAATCCTGAATCAACATAGTACATTTCGACAACTGTGAAGTGTCATGTTCGCCCTGCTCAGGAAATAAGAAATATTGGGCCTACGTGACAAAACAAGTAATGTGACGGCTAGGGGCCAGGATCACGTGGCATGATAGTGATGACCCAATGTGCCCTCGACGGTTTGGTGTTGACTCGGCTTGGCTTGTTTCCCCTACATGTGGGGCATGTAGTAGGTATCTGGTCCTTCCAAATATTTCGATCGTCCTCCACTGATCTGGGGTCGGCAAATCCAGCATGGCCATTTCCTTCGCCAACACACGTAGCTCGAGCTGGTCCTCATATTAAAAACTATGTAAGTGCATGCACGCTTATTTGAAGGCGAACAAGACCTCAAATTCATCGGCTAGTTTATCCACGATTATTATGTTGGTCAGTGACTTAGTCATATCTGCAAAGTTTAGGTGATCTTTCTTGCGCTCAACCAATTTTTCGTAGTATGCATCCTTATTCAACATAGGACCCCTCTCCTACTAGAAGAAGGGGATCCATTTCTTGAATAGAGGGTCAAATTTTTCAATGATCAGTTCCACCCAATGAGCCAAAATGTCCACCTTCGCTTAGACGGTGGCCAGGTGGTGATGTTTGTTTATAACTTTCCTTGCCCAAGTCATGATGGAGATCTTGTCTTTAACATTGACCTTCTTTAGATCATCCTCTAACAGATTGTTCAGGAAATTAATAGCATTGGTGGCATACTCAACTGGTTTCTTATTCAGCTTTTCCTTTGCCACTACCATAAACTGCTTGGATGAATAAATCACCATTTCCTTGTCTAAGATATAGTCCAGGTAGGGCCTGATCTTGTTTGCTTCTTCAGTAATAGTATCCTAGATGACATGTTTTTCCCCTTGAACCTGTGATTGGTCTATCACATGTTTAATCAACTTGTCATTCTTCATTTTCAGCTCCTGACATTTGGCCTCCCAACCTTTCCACTCTTTCGCAAGTTGTGTCTCTACCTTGTATGGAGGTCATGGATACTATATATTTTTTATATTCACATGAAACCTCCTTTTGTGTACGGAGTACCTCTGGTCACACATGGACAACTATGGGATCTTATTTTGTGGCCTGCCTCGTCCAACATCTCCCAAGGTTCAAAAGCCAGAAGCAAAGAAACCACCTGAGGGGGAAAGAAGCTGTTCCGGTGAAAAGGACCGACCTTTTACTAGACTATAATCTTCCTGTATAGCAATAGAGATATTATATATATATGTTATTTTCTCAATTGTACTCCCAGGTCCTCCGGTACCTTGTTCTGATGTCTCAACCCAGTCAATTCTGCATTCTTTAAACTCACCCGGGACATAGCCTGTACTAAAGCATGTTCACCCAATTGAGCTACAGGGGGCATCATCATGTCTTCAAGTTATTTCTCCCTTTCCTGCAGCTTCTTCTCTATTTCATCATGTTTGTCTTTCAAGGTCTTCTCACTCTCTATGACCAAATTTGTGTCTTTCTGCCATTGATTTTCTTTGTCAACGAAATTTTAATAGCTTCACTTTGCAATCCAATAGCTCCTTCTTCGGGTCTTCCTTCTCCCTTTCCATCTCAGTCACCTTTGGTCCTTCCAATAACTGAGTAGAAAGAATATTTAATTTTTTATTTAATAGTTGGATGGAATTCTCCTTTTCTTCCAACAACTTCTTCATGCCTGCTCCCTTGTTTGCTTGTCCTCCAGCAACTAGAAGATCTGTCTATATCTTTTTTATTTGTGCTTGTCGTGCCCGATTCTCTACCTTTTCTTGTCTCAGTTGGTTCTCAATTTTTCTCTTGGTAACTTTTAGATTGGATAAATTTAGGGTGGTATTCAGCAAGTCTACAAACAATATGTCCCTAGTTTGCTTGTGGAAATAGATCAGGTCCGGGATGGGAATATCGTCCAGGTTCATCCCTATTTCAGACACCTTACTATTTGCTGCTAGTGCCAGTTTCAATGTGTTGTGGGTCTGGTCTCTGACAACAATGAGTGATACATCTCGACCAGAAACCTTCCTCACCTCTGCACATAGCTTCAGATTTTCTTTTGTAGACATCTCCTTTATTTCTCTGTATTTATCCAACAGCTACATCTCATCCCTAAATTGGGATATGGAACTGGATAGGGTGTCAGCAAATGAATATTCCTTGACTTCGAAGACGGGTTCAATTGTCATAACCCCTTGCTCCTCTTTGTCTTATGATTTATTTTCGACCAATTGTCCTTTTGTTTCCATCCTCTGCCTCTTTGGGGACCTGGCAGTGTGCTCATCTTCAATGTCCATGGGGTCTGAACCCTCCTGTTTGTTGGTTTTATCAAGGCAGCTGGCCATAGGAGTGACGTTAGTCGTTGCTGAAACCACCTTTGAAATATCAAGCATTAATGAGGTGATGTCTTTCACAGAAGAGTTTGAATCTTCATCCATGTCAGCATATTTGGGATCCCCCTTTTGGTAATCCTCCCAGTTGGCAGCATCCGCTAACCCAACCACCTCTTCATGTTTGAAAGACTTCCTGACAACTTTCCTTGTTAGTTGGAATATTTTGCCTCCTACGGACAGTAAGGTGTTCCACTGGTCTAAATGTTTTAGATCCAGAACAAATAGAGGACAGAGGTTGAAGACTCTCCCTAGACATCGTAGATACCTAGATTGCAATGCTTCTATCGTTACCCTGTGTACCCGCAATAAGCTTCAACACGCAAATAGATCAAGGCAGCCATAATATAATCTATTGATCTATGTTAGTGACTAAGGAATCTAACAACATACATGTGAAATCGAACAACAACAATATATGTGGGACAGAAATCAACTTGCATTAATATAGTAATATGAAGAAGTTTACAACCAAGCCTTAGTGTTGACATGCATCTCCATGAAACCAAGCATTCTCATCCCCATAAACTCCGACTCTAGCTCTCTCTCTATGCTCTCCAATGGTATGGACCAAGTGATCAATCCAACAGCATAACAATACCTTAAGAGTTCTCCCCCTAAACCATGGCCATAAGCTTGTATTTATAAGGCTAAATGGATAGGGATGGTTGAGAGATAAGTGGGTGAGGTGGCCTCTAAGATCCTAGGATGAGGATCTCAAGCTCAACTAACCCACAACAGTAGGGATAAGGGAGGACACGAGGATTATCATCTAGAAGCCTCAAGAAACTTCTCTTTTTCCCTTTTTAACCAGGGTACCGCATTTCTCCTTCAATGACAGAGTGGTTCTGGTAAGAAACGCTTATGGACTAAGCTCCATAAGCGGTGGCACCACTTGTGGATAACAAGGGATAGGCGGTGCGAACAAGGTACCACTTCTGGCTAACAAGGTAAGCGCGGTGCTGGGAATTTTCATGAAAGATTGACATTTAGTATGGGTTTCCACTCCAAGAGCTGGGATTCAGGGAAAGTAGGTATGTCAAATGTCTTATCACATGATGGTGATAGGATTTTGGTATAACAGGATGCCCCCCAAAGCATGAGTCTTAGTGGGATACGATAAATGAGAGCTTTGAGAGAACAATTCGTCGCCATGAGATGAAAATGTTGGCTCGATCGAAGCACATTGTCAAGTAGGCATCTGTAGTACATCAGTATGTTGACTCATAGACACAAGTAACCAAACTCATGGCTGCAGACCAATACAAGGCAGATCCATGAGAGGAATAAATAAGCATGGCTACTAGAATACAGCGTAGATCCATTTGATAGAGGACTCAAAATTGGATATAGCTACCAGACATGCAATGTATATCTATGTCATACAGATGCAAATTTGAGCATAGCCACGACCATACAAATGTGGATCCATTCTAGACATACAAAACTCCATCGAAACCTGGGGAAAAGCGATGAGCACTTTTAAACATCTGCCCAGGGTCTTCGTCTCATCTTCCATAAGGTACAATTCTATCCATGTGATTGCAATGATTTGAAGTTGAACATGGTAGAAACCACTCGATTACTAGTCAATGATGTGAACCGTTAACAAGTGTGAGGGAGATCACCATTAATGTCAATGATTCCCAAGGTACTCTAGTACAATATACCGAGTGTGAATAGGTGTCTTGATGTCGAACACCCAGTCGATTCTCTCGATCAAAGGTCAATGATGTGAACCTATGTTGAGAGTGAGAGAATATGTCATTAAGGCATACAGATCTCAAGGTACTAAATATTGTTTCTAAGACTATTTCCCGGATGATGAGCTGATGTCGATGGGGATAGTCTCGTCGAAGGAGGGTCATGATGAGTCCCACATCGACGACACAAAACTCAGAACATAGTTCTGGAATGATGTGGATGTAGTAACCATATGACTGACTCAAATATACTGACACAAAGACTGTGTAGACTACAGAGGTAAAACTTCTTCAAATTCCCTTTGAACATTGGGCGGCACGACAAAAAGACTTGGCAGCATGACTAGACGGGACAAACACACAATGTGACAGTGGACAAAGCATTATTTTGAAAGACTCAAAGGAGTGACATGACTCGTGAAAGTGGATCGTCACAGAGATCAGCTGAATGCCCAATTGACTAACATGATTGTGCAAACAAGTGCCATGTTCAAAGGTAACGACAAATAACTGCCATTATTTGCAAAATGATTCCCTTCCCATTTCCCCCATCATGATCAATGAGTGCCTCTTTTCGGTTTTACGAGTTCAAAGAGGGTAACAAACACTTGATATAGCTTGTCGGAAGACAAATCTAGACTCATATGTTTTAGGAACCTGAGAGAGGAGGGGTTCATTCCTAAAACAGGTCTCTCAATGTTTAATTTAACGATTCCACTTGAAAGAAAACTTGGCATCGTTCTTGTTTAGAGAGTCCGAACGAATACGGAAGAAGACTCCAAAGGGGTCCTTTTTCGTATGATTTAGTCTCTAAGGCCCAAAAAAGTATAAAATCATACCTTAGAGAACTCTTCTAGTCATGATTGGCTGGAGTGTTCCTTTTTCAGAAATAGTCCTATCCAAACCGAAAAAGAGATAACCTACCATCGGACGGACAACTCTTCAAATACTTTAACGAGCATGAAGAAGACAAGATCGCTCGACAATCTTTTTCGTATTTAGGGAGCCTAAAAAGAGTTTAAAGAGGACTCCATGAGTTTCTTTACACAATGTCACTTTTTATGAACCTGGAAAGATTCGAAAATGAACTCAACGATCTTTTCATGTTTAAGGAGTCTGAAAAAAGATGTGAAAAGAAGACTCCAAAGGGGTTTCTTTACTCAATGTTGATTTTTACGAGCCTGGAAAGAAACTTGAAATGGACTCGGACCTTTGATACTAGATTTTAACGAGCGTGACAAAGTGTCGTAAATAAACGCTCAACGACCTTTTCCGTTTTATGAAAGTACGAAAAAGCCATAAACAAACATTCAAAGCTTTTTTGCTAGAGTTCCCTATCTTGCAATAGCCTCAGAAACAAGTGTTAAATGCATTTAAACTAGCATTAAGGGATTACAACAGATAAGTTTTGCCTAAAACATGATTTTATATCAAAACTATAGTAAGTTGAACCCAAAAATGCCTATATAAGTTAAGAAAATAGTAAAAAACCAAATCATTTCACTATTTACCTCTAGCAGAGAGCACTTGGAGCATTTTCTTAGCCAAATCTTCCGCAGCTGATACCAGCAGTTTCCACCATCCGTTTTCACCATCGTGAGTTGCAGGTAACAGCTAATACCTATATCTTTCATTTCATGGTATTTATTTTGAGATTTGGTAGGGTTTTGGACTCATATGGCAAACCTTAAAACCCAAAATGCGGGCACTGTAGCTACCCCTTGCGGGATACGCGGTACCACCCAAGAACCATGCCAATAACACAGTGGACAAGCGGTGCCACCACCTATCTCCAACAGTGCATAGGCGGTGCCGACCATGGATAAGTTAAACTAATAGCATGGGAAATATAAATTCATTCCTTTGATTTTTAATGATTTGGGAAGACTCTAATGAATGCCATTATTGTTTTTGGCAGGTCTAGGTTGCTCAAAACATGGTGATATGGAAAGAAACAATGCATGACAATGAAGATGTTGTTGTTGAGAGAAATGTGGGTTGTATTTCCGCATTACAGGACTATGGGCTGCTGAAGTTCTTCCAGACCCCAAGCATGGTGTCACACGAGCGGTTACTGGAACATATACTGCGGATGTGGGATCCAAAGCAGTAGTATTTTGAGGTGGGGGCCCATATCCTTATGGTGGAAGTAGAGGATATCTACTTCTTGATAGGTCTCTCGAGACAGGTTTCCCCCATCTCACTGAAAGGTTGCCATGGTGGGGACATTACTACTAGATAGCTTATAGATCGACACTGTGCACCAGGGACAAGTACATCAGGGAAGAAGATCCCCATCAAAGCAGTGACAGATAGGGCCCTACGGACAGTTTTGTTTACCATGCAGAGGGTGGCCGAGAGTCAAGGTGTGCGCCATGCTTCTAGGGCACACATGTTGTACGCCATAGAGGCCACGGCACCCAAGGTGTTCAACTGGGCGGAAGCAATGCTTCCAATCTTCAAGGATTAGATGACTAAGTGTCGGCAGGGAGAGCTGAAGCAGTTTGGCTTTGGTTCCATTTTAGCCTGCTTCTTCTTCGAGCGGGTTCCACAAATGAGACCTCATGTGGTCTTCCGGAGTTTGAGAGCACGGGACCCCCATATGCTGAGGTGGGTCCAGGTCATGGCTCGTACAGGAGCAGGTAGGGGAAGAGTGAAGTTCGACGATCTATTCTTCAGATGGCTCCGATATCAGATCCTCATTGTTGAGGATTACGCTTACGCAGGCACAGACTTCACTAGAGATCTTGACCTACCACTCCCACCTGGCGGCTAGTGGGGTGATATCGGTAAGAAGCAAGAAACCCTAAAATGGATAAAATGTTTTTATGTTTTCTAAAGTTTTATATTTTTTATGTTAAGTGACAAGACCTATAAATTCTCATGCAGATGTGGGAGCAGCGCGACCTGGAGGAGCATCTCCGTTGGATAGGCGAGCTGGAGCTTGCTTTGTACCACAGGGTGATGATATCACTGAGGATTTGGAGGAGAACCTGGAGAGGCTAATCTTGGACATCCCAAATGTTGACATATATGACCTCTCTATGAGATATCAGAGATCTACATCGGGAGTACCGGTCCGATTCAGTAGGCTGCTATGTAGGGTAGCTCGAGCAGTGATGTGCTATCACGAGCACCACTAGTGTATGAGACATGTACTGAAAGCTAATAGCTTCAGGATTTTGTATGATGATTTTTCCTGAAAGCCTACGTGTTTTAGAGGAGGTCTTGGGACCTATTTTTTGTAAACTTTTTTGTATATATATACAGACTTTTACACGGTGTTTATATGTTTCAAATGGCAAATGCATTTTCTATGAGTTTTATGTGTTTCTAAATGTTTATTTACAATGTACCATGTTTGATTTTAACGTCATGAATGGGTGATATGCCAATCTAGGATGTAGTTAGCCAATGAGTCAACAACTATATTATGTTCCCTAGGGATATGCCTATAAGTAATAGTTTTAAATGACCTTTCTAGTAAACGCACTCTTCGAAAGAGGAAGAGGAGTACCGGGTTCCTAATGGTGTAGACATGATTCAAATGGCGAACCATGGGCTATGAGTCCATCAAGACTACTAGATCATGAACACCCTGGGAGGAATCTTCAGTTAGAAGACCGATGACTGCTTCATACTCGGTGATGTTATTAGTAGCGGGACCTATACAAACCACTCCTAAACTGACCAAATCTTCAGCTTGGAAATAGAGAACCTAAGCAGCCGAGGCGAGATTCAAGGTGTGGCGGAAAGCACCATCAGTGAAGCTATAGAAAGCCATCTGCATGACCAAAACATGGTATAAATAGATGTGGACACTAAACTCAAAGCCATCTTGAAAATATTAAAAGCACACTGAAAGCCAATCAATATACATATATACAAGATACTATCCAAGCAAGACCTAGGCATAGTACCTTTTCTAGTACAACCCATTACAAGGTTGCCCCAAAGGGATTCCATCATAATCAACGAGCTCGTAAGCTCCTTTCTCTAACACCTTAGAAATAACGAAAGGTCCATACCACATGGACTCGAACTTACCCTTCCCTAGTTTGTCATATCTCTGATCATAAGTCAAGACTAGGTCACCCTCGTTAAAGACACGAGGTTGGACGGATTTATCATACTGCGCCTTGACACATTTCTTATGTGCCTCATTAGCCAAGGCAGCATCTCTGTGAGTCTCGTCAAGGTTACTTAAGTACAAAAATCTTTCTTCCTCTGCGGAAGTGTCTGGGAGAAGTTCGACGACAAGTTGTAAACAAGGAATCTGACATTGGATCGATAAGACAGCTTTAAGTCCATAGACAAGCTGAAATGGCGTGAAACCAGTGGTTTCTTTCACTGAAGTCCGATAAGCCCAAAGAGTGGAGAAAAGAACGTGGTGCCAGTTGGATTTATGATCTCCAACCATCCGATGAAGCATATTTTTCAAAACTTTGTTAATGGCCTCTACCTGACCATTAGCTTGTGGATAATACGGCGTAGAGTTTTCATGGCGAAAACCTAGCTTGGCACTCATTTCCTCCATCATCTGATTACGGAAATGGGATCCATGATCAGTAATGATGGACTGCGGAACTCCAAATGGAGCTATAATATGATTGAACAAGAAGAGAGCAGCAATCTTACCATCTTCTGCATATGTAGGCATGGCCTCAGCCCATTTTGTGAAATCATCAACGGCTACGATGATGTAACCATGCCCCCCGGATGAGGTAGGCTTACAATGCATGAAGTCAATCCCCCATTTGGCGAATGGGCCAACGGCAATGATGGGGTGTAGCGGAGCAGGATGGGTGCGCTTTTTTGGATAAAAGTGTTGACAAGGTGTGCATTTCTTAACAACCTCATGACAATATTTGAAGATAGAAGGCCAGAAATAGCCAGCGTGAAGGACTTTCTGGGCTGTAGCCATCCCAGATAAATGACTGCCACATGCTCCAGAGTGGAAATCATTCAACACCTGTTCAGCCTCCTCATGAGTGAGGCATTGTCAGAGAATAGAGTCAATCCCACGTCTATACAATGTATCATTCAAGATGAGATATTATTTCGCGTGGTGACGGATATGGTGGCGATAATCGTGAGATAAATGCGGCTGAAAACGTTGTGTTTTGAGATATATAAGAAAATATCCATACTAAGGATCAGTAGTGCTTATCAAGAACAGGAATTCATTCGAAAATGAATCATTGGGTTCAGATTCCGTCGAAGCACAGGGAAGATCACACATAAGCTCTGAAAAGACCAAGGATTTCTTTGATGTAGCCTTGGCAAATTCTAGATCAAACTCCTGAAGTATGACAATCCAATGGGAGTACTTGCCCCTAAGCACTTGATGAGTCAGGATGTAGTACATCGGGTTCTGGTCTGCTAATACGGTGGTAGTGCGGAGCAGAATGTAATGACGAAACTTTTCTACAGCAATGACTGTGGCCAATGCTAACTTTTCCACACGCAGATAACGAGTTTTAGAATCTAGGAGATTCTTACTGGCGTAATAAATCACGTGCTCCTAACCGTGGAGATTATCGTGCACTAAAACCATAGCGATGGTAGTAGCAGAGGCAACAATATACAAGAGAAAGTCCTTTGAATAATCAGGGGCGTGTATCATGGGTGAATGAGTTAGAGCGTGTTTAATATTATCAAAGGCACATTGGGCCTAGTCATCCCAGAAGAATGGTGTGTTCTTCTTAAGGAGATGCATATAACCGTGCGTTTCCTCTGCGAAATTGCACACAAAACGGCAAAGAAAGTTTGCCTTCCCCTGCAAACTTTGGAGTTCAAGGAGATTAGTTGGGGCTGATAGATCGAGAATGGGAAATTTTCAAAGGATCGATCCAAATGCCATCTTTGGATACCACAAATCCTAGCAGACGTCCTGTCTCAATGCAAAAAACACATTTATGCAGATTGAGCCCTATATTATAATGACGGCATCTCAGGAATATCTCTCTAAGATGACCAGGGTGGTCCTCCCGTCATTGTGAATGAGCAGGGAGGTCGTCAAGGTACGGTTCAACAATATGTCTAATATCGTGAAACACATAGGAGATCGCACGCTGGAACGTGGCTCCAGCATTTTTCAAGCCAAATGGAAACTTCTTATATGTGAAGGTTCCCCATGGGCAAATGAATGTCGTCTTATGCTGGTTAGAGGGTAATATCTCAATATGATTATAGCCAGAGAAGCCATCCATGAATGAAAAGATGACACTTCCAGCACATTTGTCGATAATCTGATCGATGTGCAGGGTAGGAAAGTTGTCCTTGGGACAAGCTTTATTGAGATCCCTAAAGTTGATACAGACTCTAATGGTGCCCTACTTTTTGTTTGGCAGGGACAACGTTCGATACCCATTCCGTCAGGGGTACAGGATAAATAAACCCAACTTTTAGAAGTTTCTCAATTTAGCTTTTATAGCTGTGGCCTTCCAAGGATGGACTTGCCTTAGTTTTTTCCTGACAGGTTTGGCCGAGGGATAGGTTTTAATCTCATGGACCATAATGGATGGGTCAATCCTCGACATCTCTTCATAGGACCAGGAAAAATTATCACGTAACTCTTTAAAAAGTGCCTTATAGGATTCAGATTCATCTGCAGAGCAGTTCTTCCCAACATGAACATGCTCGATAGTATCAGGCTTGGCTGATATGTCAATCGGGTTTGTTTGTGTAATGTTGCAAAGGTTTCCTTCAGAATCTGTATCTTGCAACAATATAGGACTTTGGGGTACATTGACAATATCAGTAGGAAACAAGGATGCAATATCATGGCTAACCGAACTGGTATTGGGGAGGAACATAGATCTATGATGGTGATCCTCCCAAATGGGCTCATCTGTATTCATGATCTTTATGATGGAATCGTCGGAAGGAAAATTCTCAAAGAGATAATCTAGAGTAGGGAGAGAAGGTTCTATCCAGTACAGTAAATGGTAAGGATCTGAAGCCACTAGATGAAGGTCATCAGTGTGATCATCGAAAAAGGTTTGAATGGTGTCATACATAGCTTCGTGTGGACTCAATGAGGTGGACTCAACAACATGTTTATCCTTAGGCTCACAATCAAATGAGGCGATCATATGGACCAACGCAGAATCCATGCTAGGAGGAGTGGATGGAAAAAATCCCATGAGGGATGAATCCTTCAACACGTTGACCCCAATCGGTTGGTAAGGAGGAGGGGACTCGCCTAACATGGGGATGAGTTATTAGTCGTAGAGGTAGTAACATCCAGCGTACGGAAATCAAGCTGGTCAATAGTAACGATTCTCCCCAGATGTGGAAACTGGACGGTTCGGAATACTGTTGAAGCAACAACAGTCATAGCATAGAACCAATTTCGTCCTAGAAGCAGATTGTAATCTAAAGGGGCATCTACCACTTCTACTTGACTGGAAATGGTTTTTCCCCCCAGCTCAACCACTAGGGCTTATATGAGACCATGGGGTTGGAAACCCCGTTCGTCAAAGGCCTTGAGGGTCATAGGTGATGTGACAAGCTTGGGAGAGCCAAGGGCTTTCCAACAAGACAGAGACAAAATGGAGGTCGAAGCTCCTTCATCTAGTATCGTTCAAAAAAAATTATTTCCAACTACTTTCATGATGACTTGAAAAGCAAGTTTATGTGGTAACCTAGACTTATAGTTCTCAACCTTGAAATGAATCAAGTTGGTGTTATCCAGGTCTAAATATCCTAATGTTGTTAACAGGTTTTTGCACTGTGTAGGGCAACTTTGGAGCACTTCTAGGGTAGACATTGCACAAGGTGCCTGAGCGAGATCTTCAACCACATTATAAAATTGAGCAGCTCGGGCATTAAGGTTAAATACTGACTTCCAAAGAGTACTCTTAGTTGGGCGCAAAATCATGTCGAGAGTGGGTTTCTCGATAGATAAGGGGACAATAGACGAGAACTCAAGAGAACTAGTAGAAGGAATTTTCCCCGAAGACGGATGATCTTCGTTTTTATTCGTGGGTTTGTCATAAGTCTGACTTCGAGTTTGCAGATGGATGGTATTTGAGGACATCATACGAATTTCCTCTGACGAACTAGAGTGACCCTAATTCGACATGTGGTCTATCAGTTGTTGTTGAGAGGGAAAAGGATCTGTAAGTACTGCAGGTGTGGGATTAGACTTCAAAAACTGGGATATTTTGTCCCAACGAGGACACTCCTTTGAAAAGTGGTCACCACCACATAGGAGATAGGGATATTTTTCCTTCCTTTTCCCTTTGTCATTATCACTGTTGGTTGGTCTTGGAGTCTCCGGTTGGTTTCTAGGTTTTTTATTTCGATTTTTACCTTTCTTTTTATTATTACCCGAGGTTTGAGTACTCTGAATGGAATTGACCTCGGTGGAAACCTTGGGAGTCGAAGGAGTAGGGGAGGCAGTTTGGGTTTGCTTGGCAGATTTTGCTGCTGATGGGGACTGGATTGAACCAACAATCCCAACAACAGGTACTTCTGCTGGTGGCTTGGAAGGATCAACGCTGGGAAAAGGAGCTTGAGGAAATGGGTCATAAAGGGTTCCAGACTGGGAATAGACCAAGTCTAGGTACTGATCCCAACTAATAGCCTGCTCTTCAGTAACGACACTGCCCATAGCCACATCTCAGGCAATAGGAGGCAACAAGGATTTGGTGAACCAATTAGCTAGTAACTAATATAGAATAGGGGCCTTAATAAGCCTTTTCCACCTTCTCCACTCATGAATATGATCGGGAATGTGGGTGGAGGTGTTCTGTCATAGAGAGGTTAAAATATCAGTACCCATTTCATAACGAATAGGGAGCTGAAAGTGTGTGAGAAACATAGCTGCCGACGAGCCAAAATCCACAAACGAATGTTGTGGGAGTTCAATGTACCACTTCGCAACTGCACCGGTCAATTTTCGCTGAAAGAGTCATAACCAAATGGAATCATCCATGAGGGAGTTTGAAGAGCACCACAAATGGAATGTCATCACATGGTTCTTCGGATCGTCTCCTTGCTTCCCATCGAATTTCAGGATATCTGATGGTAACTTTACCGGAATGGGTGGCCATGAGGGATTGTGTCAAATGGGGTCATTAATCAACTTAGACAAATTAGGTAAGTCCAAATTTTCTAGGAAAGGTAACTGTCGGTTGGGCTGCACATACTGGTAATATTGATATGGCATATAATTACCAGAAGGACCATAAGTGGACTGATAAACATGTTGTTGTGACGAAGAACTACCAGAAGATCCGCCCACAGGGGGTTGATTTCCGGGATCGAGACTGCTAGGACCGCTAGGGCCTCTCGAAGGAGGACCTCCAGGGCTACCGGGACCACCGAGACCACTAGGACCACCAGGAGGCAGACCACTAGACCCTCCAGGGCCACCAGGGGGAGGTAAACCACCAGAGCCACCGGAACCACTAGGAGGAGGGCCAGAAGGAGGAAAGCCACCAGGTCCTCCAGAACCACTAGGGCTAGCAGGAACATAAGGAGGAAAGTTTCCATATCGTCCAGGACCATTAGGCCCCCCAGGGGGAGGACCTCCATAAGGTGGTCCTCTTCCACCTCCCGTAGTATGTATAGGTATCCCCCCCATAGCTGGTATGTAAGACCAGTTGGGTTGCCCCCATGGCGTAAAATCATTACTAGTGTATGGAATTCCTATAGGATTGGGTGGATGATTAATATTACCTATAGGTATTTGATAACCATAACCTCTAGAATACTGAATGGTTACAGGTTGTGCCTCGGAGGGTTGACCTAAACTAGATGGGGGATTGACCATAGTAGTATGGGTGGGAGGGACATAAACTGTAGATGATTCTATGTTAGAGGTCTGTCCTTGACTAGGGACAATTTCGGTGTCAGATAACATAGGTGGTGGCGAGGGTTTCCCCCCGACACTAGAAGGTATAGATGAAACAAGAATTGAAGATTGAATCTCAGGTGTAGAAGACCTAGGAAGATTAGGCACAGACATAACCTGAGAGGTGGTAGGGGTGGTATTTTGACCTGGGTTGTCGGGTGTCAATGGATGATCTATAATTGGTTCAATGGGTCTCGTAGAATCGGCAAGTGAATGATATCCCCTAGGAACATATGTGGACCGTAATACTATTGGGCCTAAAAGGTCATATATCTGCCTATCAATCTCCTTTGCATGGAGAATGGCAGCACAGTATTGTCTACGTTCGTCTTCGTCTTTAGGAGAGTTTACATGGGTGCCAAACGAGACAATGGCCTGACCTATAGGGGTGTCCCAAAATGGAGCATTGGGACCAAAATTCGAACGAGCAGTATCATCAACACGTCCTTCCATGGGAGAATGGAACAAGGAATCTCCCCGAGAAGGCTATTGGACCAAGGGAGGCGAGTGTGAAGAATATGCTCCTCCACTTTCCCCAACCACATTATCTCCCACTTGGGAGGTGGTAGCAGCTCCTTGGTCGATAGCTTCCATAGGATCTTCTCCTGAACCAGGAATAAATCAGGTGGCAAGCCCTGTACTCTTTTGGACTGCCTTAACTTAGCCAGTTTGTACAGTTCTTAACTAACCTAGGGTCTAAAAATCAGAAAACACACCAAACAATTTCCCTACACAAGCTATAGGTTAAAACAACCAGACTTAAAATGATAGGAGGAGTTCAAAAAGTCAGGTCTCTCACTAGGATTGTCAAGAAGGTGCCACTCGCAATATACCTCGAGGGTACATGCATCGTAGTCTCCCTGAATGTTGTTTTCGGTGTATGGCTCCAAACAAGACAGCCAAAGGGCTTTTCTCAGATGGATAAGGTACCCTAGTGGGGTCTCGCGATATACTCAAGGTACGTGGGAGTTCGAATCGGTAATAGTGTTGTCTAATGCATAATCATACACAAGGGGCCTTCCGATATACAATCGAGTATGTGAAGTACCTTTCTATATACCTTAAGGGTACGTGAAAGGCCATTCAATATACCGACAGTACGTGGAAGAACCGTGCGAGTCCCGAGATGTAATGCTGACAAATAACAACAGCTCCTACGCTTCACAACGCCCAAACACGTCTTTAACCTATCACTCAAGTTGCTACGTAAATTTTAGCCTATAACTACCGTTAATTTTAACTTGTACGGTTAGGTGAATGCATGATGTTTTGACAAAAAAGTAAAACCATGAAGTATGCTAGTACAAAATATTTTCACTTTACCATTCAGTAGGCCTACTTACAGGAGGGAAAGAGAGTATTTTCCTTTTGTTTCAAAACCAAAAATACTTCCAAACAACAGTCATGAACATCAAATCAAAGACAAGCAATATTTTGCCAAACTGATTTCTTCTTTCTGAAAGAAATCTATTTTCCTAAAAGAAAAACAAGAAGCACACCTATATGCAAATGCACTCTATTTTTTCAATTTTCTTAAAACATAAGCAAATCTAACTTAAAACTACCATATTTTTTATTTTTATCGAGATAGCTCTAAATGCATAAGAGATGAAAGAGCATGAAGATCCTGAAAGCTTGTAAATCCAATCAGAAAACCAATTTCCAACACTCAATAATGAGATCCTAGTCTCAGTCAAAAAATTTCTTTTTTAAAGGAAAAAGAAGTTTACTATGCAAATAAGAAATGAAACCTAGAAGCTAATCTAGTGTTCTTCTTTTAGTCTATGTGGAAGAAACGAAAAGAGATTTTAATAACACCCTAAGCTTTTCAGAAAAAAAAGAAATCTCTTTGTAAACACAACCAACAAGCATAGAAGCGGATGAACAATCAAAAGACCTAATCAAACTTTTGAATTTCCACTCAAATCAGTGTTAAACCATAAAATATCAAACCACAAGCATCATATTCTGTAACACAAGTCTGATAAGCAGAACTGAAAGCAACAGAACTACAATTTTTACAAAAAAAATGAGGAAAAAGGGTCTTGGAATGATGCCTACCTGGCACCGCACTTCTCTGGAGTTGACAGGGCGGTTCTATCCCACCACTGCTTCTTGACAACAAGATACAGGCGGTGGCACCGCATACTGCTCACTCTATTCCGGCGGTGGCACTGCTCCTCGTACACAGCGTAGGCATGGTTCCCTATAGATGACCAAAACACAAAGAGAACGAAGGATCCAGTCAGAAAAAGGCTAGATCAAGGTAAACACTACTGAATTGAGTATGGAAATAGATCATACAAGATCGAAATGACTCATATATGAACAAATCTGGAAGTTTCAAACCCAAATGGACTAAGTCAAAAAGTAGATCTGACTGAAGAGAGTTGAAGAAGGAACTTGGATTCGGACAAGAGTTGCAGACTAAGGAAGATCAGAACAACTGATACACAATTATATTCCCCATCATAGTCGCCATATTTGTTAGCTGGAATATTTCACCTCCTACGAATAGTAAGGTGTTCCACTGGTCTGAATGGTTCATATCCAGAACAAATAGAGGACAGAGGTTGAAGACTCTCCCTAGACGCCATAGATACCTGGAATGCAATGCTTCAATCGTTACCCTGTGTACCTGCAATAAGCTTCAACATGCAAACAGATCAAGGCAGCCAGAATATAATCTACTGATCTATGTTAATGACTAAGGAATCTAACAACATACATGTGAAATCGAACAACAACAATATATGTGGGACAGTAATCAACTTGCATTAATATAGAAATATGAAGAAGTTTACAACCAAGCCTTAGTGTTGACATGCATCTCCATGAAACCAAGCATTCTCATCCCCATAAACTCTGACTCTAGCTCTCTCTATGCTCTCCAATGGTATGGACCAAGTGATCAATCCAATAGCATAACAATACCTTAAGAGTTCTCCCCCTCAACCATGGCCATAAGCTTGTATTTATAAGGCTAAATGGATAGGGATGGTTGAGACATAAGTGGGTGAGGTGGCCTCTAAGATCCTAGGATGAGGGATCTCAAGCTCAACTAACCCACAACAGTAGGGATAAGGGAGGACACAAGGCTTATCATCTAGAAGCCTCGAGAAACTTCTCTTTTTCCCTTTTTACCCAGGGTACCGCATTTCTCCTTCAATGATTGAGTGGTTCTGGTAAGAAACGCTTATGGACTAAGTGCCATAAGCGGTGGCACCACTTGTGGATAACATGGGATAGGCGGTGCGAACAAGGTACCGCTTCTGGCTAACAAGGTAAGCACGGTGCTGGGAATTTTCATGAAAGATTGACATTTAGTATGGGTTTCCACTCCAAGAGTTGGGATTTAGGACAAGTAGGTATGTCAAATGTCTTATCACATGATGGTGATAGGATTTTGGTATAACATTCCTTCTATTCGAGATGACCTGATGAGTGTCATACTTAACCGCAGGCTTTGTAGGAAACTCCATTTCCTTCAACAAAGTTTCAACCATGGGCAGATAATTTTTGTTCTTAATAGTAAAAGGACCCACAACCCAAGGGTACTTGATGTCAGTAGACTTCTTATACTTCAAGAAGTGCTTAGTTTCTACAGTCAACTTATGCCTGACGAGATCCATAGAGAAAACCCTAGGGGTAAGGAAGGCAGGCAACAGATATGGAGGGGGGGGGTGAAACCATACAACCTGATGACCGTTCCATTCTCAAATAAGAACCAGTCACCCATCATGTTCTCTGTGCAGGGCTGCAAGGCGGCCCTCATTTCAGGTAATACCCTGGCCAGCCTTTTATGGAACATGACATTGTATATTTTTGACATAAGGAATTTCATGAACTTCGTGTAGTATCTTCTCATTTCCTCGATCAACACCATCTCTGGTAACTACAAATTCTCTTCATTGTGAGCAAGGAACATATTCAACAAGTAGGAATGGAACTTGAAGGTTTTGTTTCTACTAAAATTCATCAACTGAGAATGGAGGCTCTCAGCGAGGAACTCATCGAATTTCAGACATGACACTTTTGAGGCCTGACCCGGCTCACTTGACTCGATTGGAAAGGTGCTCAGGACAAAAAGCAAATTGAGGAGAGGCGCAGTGATGTATTTATCGATGTCCAGACCTCAAAATTAACTTAACAAGCTAATAGTGCACTAGGTTTCTTCATTAAACAGTTTAGAATCAAGGGGAAACGATTGGTCCAATATACTAGAATCGGGTTTGAGACATTTCCTGAAGAAATATTGCTTTCTCTCTACTGGGGACTCTTTGAAGTATTGCAGTATGGACTCTTCTAAGTAATATTTGGTTTTTAGGGAGAACTCGTCAGGAATTTGATAGGGCCTTTCTAATAGCTAATGAGTTGATCGAGCATAGGACCGTAGAGCCAGTAACGTCCATAATTACTCTCTCGAAGATGGAGTATTTATCAGTGCACTAAGCAACGAATTCGGGGAAACTTGGGGTTTTCTCGATTGCGAATAAATGGAAAAAGGACTGGTGCAGGTTATGGATATTGGTGCCTTGTTCCCTGAGCAGCCTTAGCTTCTCTTTAACGTCACTAATGGGTCTGTGTAGCAAAAGTGTGTCAAACACCTCGACATCCCTATCTTCGAAGGCTTCCTCTACCTTCGAACATTCCAAGTTTTGAACTTCAAGACTTTTAGATTGAGCAATTTTTAAGGTGGTAGATGGGACAAAGGCTTACCTAGTATTTTTTGACAAGTTGTCAAAGGTCGTCGTAGGAGTTGGCCGCTCCTACATTGTTATGGATTTTTATTTTTGATTACCTGAGAATAAAATAATGTTGTGAATTCACATGCTCAATCCCCTTTATACCCTTTCACACTCTTACCTTCCTCACATCTTTGTTCTGTGAGATGATTTTTGGACCTAGATCTAAACCCTTAACCACCTAAACCTTCGAAGGCCCAACCCTTTCTGACCATTGATCTCCTCGGGATATAATCTGCACCGTCGATGTCTAATGCCTCGATCTCTGTTCCAAAAACCTCTTTCCTTTATACCCCAAGCATCTCAGGATGATGAAATGAAATCACGGCTGCAAATATTTCCCGTGATAAATCCCAACCATTGGTGGTCATGACTTATGCCCTATTTCATAATCCATCAACTCACTAAACTTTGTGCACCTTCTTATCGCGAAACAAATCATGGTCGCAGATCATTTTATATTTCAACAACTCCACTATCGAATGTGTGGGACCCTATGATATTTCACATTTCCTCGCGCTCCTAACCATCGTGCACCTCCCGTCTGTGAAATCCGCAGATCACCACTATTTAAAAAAAAGAAAGGCTCTCCAACACTTCGCAGCCCAGCACCATCTTATCCATCGTGCAAGTCTAGATGACGAAATAGTTCTCCTCCGTAGATATGCTCCTGCTCAAAATTGCGACCGCTGGAATACAGAATGTATAATTGATCTCGCACGTCTCATGAGCCTAATATCATGTGCATATTTTCTATTGTGAAATCCTCTGTGTACATCGATCTACATTGCCTTCCCACCCAATGATTGATCTTGTATGTCGTTCAGCCTTACTCGGCCCATGCTAAGCCTCTCACAAAACTGTGCATCTTTTTCATTTTTCCCATAGGTAAGTGTGAGCAGATTTTTAAGTTGGAACCCGGATGCATGGCCCTGACCCCGGGGCCCTAGAAATTTGCTAATGTCGCACCATGGGATGACCCAATTTTACATTCATGCTTAGGAAAATCCTGCTAGATGCAAAGTATGGAAATCATTTGCTTATACCCCCTTCAATTTCACTGTCCTAGACCTCAGTAGGGAAAGAGTGCAGTTGTATGTGCAACGAATCTCAAAAATTAGCACAAGTGCTAACACCTCCTTAATCTAACCTACATTAAATTTGAAGGGACAATCTCGCTTTTGTCCCCCTTCCTTGATTTCTGGAAAAATTGGAAAGTGATCAAATTCACCACCTCCACTTACCCATGGCCTTAAATAATACCATAAGACAACCCCATTTAGGTAAGGGCAATACATGTTGAGGATCAAAATATCCATACCTAAATCTTATGAGAATACTTCAAATAACAAAACTAAGTTGAGACCCCAAGAGTTTATGGCCTTGATAGACTTAGGATTCCAACCAATCTCCAGTCCTCTAGAACTTCCATTGACATCTTAAGCCAAAAAATTCCATCCTTCGAAGATTCCTTCTAGAATCTTAATAATATTATCTGCCTCGCCAAATATTTCCTACAATAAGATGATATTTATAGAATTGGAATCAACCAATCCCCTGAGTGGTGATTTTTTGGAGGGATTCGCCAAACCCTTGCAATTAAACGAAACAATTTTCATTTGGAAACCCTAACAAGGTATTTTTCTACTCTAAGCACCCCGTCAATAGAAGGTTGTTTTCTTGCTACCATTTCAACCCTAGATTTTTCCAAATATTTTGAGAGGTTTAATTTTCACCCTCCCCCTTTCCCCTCAATAAAAATACCTGCATTTGACCCTAATCACCCAAAAACTAAGCGAGCTTCACTCTGAAGTTGTCTGGGTCTCAAGTTATATCTAACCCTTTCCTCTTCGGTGTCCTTTATATACCCTAATTCAGTATAAACTAAATGATTCAGGATCACAACGCCCACCGATGTGCTAGGACAGGTTGTCAATATTAAGGATGGGATAAGGAAAAGGGATGCCCTATAACCCATAAGGGAGGGAGGAATAGAAAGATGAGAAATCGAATTATCTTGAAAAGATGAGCAAGAATTAAAGGTAACGGAAGAATATGCCAATATCATACCTAGGATGGATACTTCCACTTGACCATAACATTTTGCACCATGGCTTTCACTCAGATCTATCTTCCCAAATGTTGATGGAGTAAGACCCAAATTCGAATCCTGCACAGGTCCTGGCTCAACTAAACCTCCCATATCAACCACATTCTCCATAGCATGGATGACCTCTTCATATCTTGCATCCTTTGGGGAAAGCCCTAATTTCTCCCCCGATCCTCTTATTAAAGGTTTCTGGTTAGTTCTTTTGGAGAAGAAAGAGCATAATTCAGCTTAAAAGGAAAACGGAAATAATCTACCAAGTGGCCATAGTTATGATAGTGAAAACACCGAAAAGGAATGTAATCATCATCAATTCTTTGAGAAAGAGCGATGGAACCCCTTACAATTTCAATTTCTTCTGTTAATCCATCTCTAACATTGATCTTTACAAGAATCCTTACCATTGACATTTCCCTTGAAGTATCATAGGGCATATCAACTTCTGCAAGTTCTCTCAAGTGATTTCCAATCTCCCTAAAGACTGTCAAAGACTTGTAGCAAAGGGAGAACTAGTTGATGAACCTAGATGGGATAAAGTTTAGCCTTTAACGGATAGCATCAAACAGTAGAGACCACTGTTTAAGAGCTAACGATGTTGACCCCATACACCAATTCTTATTCAAAATTATTTGAGCATCAATAAGAGACTTTAGAAAAAAATCAAACTAACCCTTCGCCAAAACACGAGCCGATGGGATATACCATAGCTTCTACCCCCAAGAAGCCTCAACTTAGTCTCTAAGAGTTTTCACATCAAGACAATGACCTAGAATCCTTCCAACAATGGATATTTTCACCATGCCCACAACATTGTTAATCTCTATGTCTTTGCCCAAAGCTAATTTTGAGGCCTTGAGCTTTTTACTAATCCTTCTTTCTTGTCCTTTTGAATCTAAAATTGGGCTTTGTATCTATGATTGAGCACCATCATTCTCCCCTTCAGAATTTTGATGCGAGTTTTTATTTCCCCCATAGAGCATGCCCCTACACCTCTACCTTCCTGTGAAGAATAACCACTAGAGAGCGACAAGAAAACATTTGGGTTGCAAGGAGCTTCACCTTGAATTTCATATATTGGAGGTAAGGAGAAGAAACCACCAAAATCAATAGACTAGTTAGGAAAGGATTCTTCACTAGCAGACAAGGAAGGAAACATTTTGTTGCTCGAAAGACTAGAACTCTCCAAAAAATGGGTCTGCACCTATAAAAGGGGGCCTAGCTAATACCTAACATGATGGAGACCATGACAAATGTTGAAAATCATCTAGGTCCATTTCTAAGACGGGCGAATATGGAGCTCTACCTGAAACCAGTAAAGGATTCTTGATCTCGGGGGAATGCTACCCAAAGCTAGAAAAATACTTTTGATTGAGTAGGGAACACTACTCGAAACCAACAAAGGAGGATTGATCAATAAGGGAGCACTACCCAAAATGAATAAATGAGGGTTCCTCTTCCTGTCAAGTGGCACATCCCTAGATATTCACTCCCTCCCACGGACATGAAGAATAATCTTGTATTCAAATTGTTTATTTTATTACCTTCCCATCAACATATTATAATTTTACATCATGAATAAAAATTCTGAAGAATAATCTTTATTCAAAGAGTTTCTTTTATTTCCTTCCCGTTTACATATGAATTCAAAGAGTTTATTTATTACTTGTCCATCAACATATTGGCATTCTACATAATGACTAAAAATTCTGAAGAGTAATAAATTATTCAAAGAATATATTTTATTACCTTCCCATCAACATATTATCATTTTACACAATGAATAATATTTTCACGACGATATTTTCTATCTACTAATCACAATATATGATTTGAATGGCAATGAATAACTTGTTCTATCCAACATTGCAAGAAACAAAAATTTCTCTTGTTGCACCAACAATTAGAGTAGGTTATAAATACCAACCTAAAGAGTTGAAAAAATAGTTGGTGAAACACATGACCACATTGTTTGGTCCTGTGTTGAACCAAAAAGTAGTTGAAACCATAGTGGGGAAGTGCCTGAAATCACAGTGGGACAATTACTGCACTAATCTTATTCGCCACCATAATTACGAGCATCGTAGACTATTTCGTATATAGGAGTGATATGCATTAATAGAGGATGCCAAGGAGAAGAAGATCAAAAAAGAGGGATCCTTGCTGCAAAGTGTTGGAAAAACACAAAGGTAAATGTGATAATACAACATTCCATGAACTTATAACGTATACGCATTTTACACCTAGATGTGGATGTTAACAACTATTATCCTCAACATGTGTCTATTTAAACGGCTACATGTCAAGGGTTTGGTGATCACTCAGAGATATGGGGTGTTAATGCGATGGGAAAGAGGTAGCATAAGACAATTGGGTTACCACGAATGAAGTGCAGAGGGAGTTATGAGAAGAGGGTTGAAGCTCTGGATGCGAATGAATGACAAGGGTTGTGCATGGGAAATGTTGTATTTCTGAAGGGTTTGATCACCCATGAGTACGAGCTTTTTTAGTGAAGCACAGATTTGATGTACATACATCATCAATCTTAAAGGTGCACATACAATGAATATTTATATGGAATGTGACGAGAGATTCCTCCAAATTATATGTTGTGTGGAGACCACTGAGAAGGAAGAAATAAGTTCGAACCAAAGGAGCACTATTTGTGGATGGTTGATGTTGATGGTTGCAAACAAGAAAGGGAAATGGTGTGTGTCTTATCGCTCAAAGAGGGTGAACAGGGAGAAGCTCTGCACTACTCAGGTGGCATGGTTGTACAAGGCAACAATTCCCTCGGCAATCAAGGAAGAAATTGACAGAATTGAGTAGGACCTCTAGGAATAATTGGAATAAGGAAAACTAGTTCAGGAATTTGTTGCTTTAGAGGAATCGATTAAAGATCCAAGCACTACTTGATATCAGTTGGATTTGCATGAGAGGTCGGTATTTTTATTTTGGATGGTTAAGGGACTATTGAGTTGTGTCTTACTAGAGAGAGAGGAAGAAATCAAAGGTGATGAGGTTCCAACACACTTCTAGAAAGCTCATCACGATCATATGCCTAATGCATAAAAAACTCATGTAATCACAAATCATCTAGGAATTCCTTTCTTGCCAAGGTCAGGTAGGGAGGGTGCTTCAATGGGCTCTATGCTTCCTGTTGCCATTGGGGGGCGTAAGGGACTCGTCAAGTTCCATGATGGATACATCCATCCATTATTTGTTTATGGTATGGTATTGTTGTCCAATTGAAAGAATCATATGGCTCTGTTAGGTTCTTCATTAGGGCCTAAGATTCAATTTGATCTTACAATATATTAAACAATTGTGTATGGAAAACTAGATATAGTAAAGTGAAGTTCGATGAAGACTATAAAAGCCTTATTTTCTCCTACGTGGGAGGGGAAATTTTGGTTTTGGGGACTGTAAGAGGGTTATGATTTGTCTAATTGGGATGTTGAGGCTGGTACATTGGAAATATGGTAAGACAGAAGCTAAACATGATCTTTTTGTTAATAATTAATATAGAGTTTACTTACTTACAAAACAAAAGATTCTATGCATTTAACTATAATGATTAACTTTACACTTATTGTAGTTTTAAAGACACTACAAAGGCCACACAATCTTGATTGGAGAAGATTAGACAAAACAAACTTGGCCCAAGGAGATATGTTAAAGTAAAAAGGAAGATATGTAAGTACTAACATTTAAAAGTTGTTGTTATTGATTTAACAACTATAATTTAAAACATTCCTTACTAAAATGTGTTATGTTATGGTATGTGTTAGCACCCTGTAATTTTCCCGTGGTTGCTACAGGAAGTCACGGGGGTAACCATTTCAACCGAATTTAGACTATATTCAGCCAATACAGTCAGAGAGGGCTCTCTCTTGTCACAGAGGAAAAAAACACGTATATATAAATATTTGGACAGCTCGTAGAAGGCTAGATTTCTGATGGGAACGAGGTGTTGGTAGATTTAAGAATGGAAAAACAGATAGACAGGAAAATCATTAGGCAATGGAGTCAAATCCTGAATCAATCAAGGATATTATAGAAAAAAATGAGAAAGGGAATTTCCTTTATATTCTGAGGAAAATTAAGCAGCACAAACAATCAAATATCTTGAAAGGGTGGTAAGGGGAAAAGGAGAAAAAGCCCAGCAAAATAAGAGGCACCTATCTGTGGATGAATCTCTTGCACTGCCTTTAGTAGAATAAACAACAAAGGCTGGTATCTGCAGTGGAGCATAGAATATGAATTCCAAATCATTTACCAGACCACAATAACAAATGCAACGTCAGATATGAGGAGTGCTTAACTGAGAGCGGATTCCTTGTATACTAATCTAGAACGCATTACCAGAAAAACACAAAAATGAAAGTGATAAACAGGAAACACTGAATGAATGCAACCACCGTGATGAATCTCATAGATGTAGGAGCATATTTCTCATTAATAGTTCCAATAGAGTTACAGAGACAAAATGAGAGCAGAATGATTTCTAAATGAAAATTCCAACCATTTCCTCATCAATTGAGGTCCTATTTATAATGTTATGGCCCCTGGGACCAACCCTGAAACAGATCCCAATTCAGTTACAAAAACTGGGAATCAAATCCTGGATCATCATTCAAATCCTAACCACTTTCTGAGGTGGCAGGGCCGCCATGATTCTTTACCCAAAATCGGCCTTACAATATAGTAGCCACGCCGGACCCAAAATGACAACGTAGAACAAGAGACGCACGCTCGCTTGCTCTGATGGTGATGCCCAAACTCTTCCTAACGGTTTCAATTTCCTTAGGCATGACCCACCTCACTGAATCTTGCCCACACTTCAACTGAGCTTTGCATCCATGTTGACTCTTTTCCCTTGAGCACCTTGTGTCATGCGGCATTGCTTCTGACCATAGATATCATCCATGCAAAGTTCAGTCGTCGCCTATTGTGGCCCATTACGCAATTTCATGATGATTACCCTAGTTAACCTCCTTGCACCTTTCGTCAACGAAGACACTATACATCGTTGATCTAGGCCACATCAAATCTCTGTCGTTGAGAGATGCGAGACCCCTGAGCATGTCACAAAGGTCTCCTTCATTAACCGTCGTTCACTTCCGCTATGCGAAACCCGTTGCCACCATAGATCTTGTGTGCCATCAAATATTGGCCGTCCATACACGGGATCTACTATCCCTTCGCAGTGCTCTATCCCGCTAACCTCCGCACATGTTATCATTGTGAATCATGTTAACACCGTAGATTGTGAGCTTTAGAGGATCACGGACATCAACGTTTGATGGGAGGTACATATTTCTTGGAGCTTCGCAGTTTCATAAGCCGTGCATCTTCCTATCGGCAAAAATTTTCCCCACCATCAATCTGTCTTGGCCATGCGCTTGTGTCGTTGATTTTCAGGGTTCAGTCACGTTATTTGCCCTTGCTATTCAATCTCTTATGTCCACCTTGTCATCCCTTCAGCTCGGGATGGGACCAATGCCATATGCCAGTCCCTTTCAAAATCTTAGCACTGATGTGATCCAGGCGCTAACAACAGCTCCAACTCGGGCATGTTATCCCCCTTGTGAGGTAGCAAAGAACTATGTAGGCCATATGTCTTATCCATTGGGCCACCCCAACATTTCCTACAAATCCAAAATTTATCTAAAAAACAAACTTGATGATGGCGTCCCTTGAAGACCTTAGTGCCTTCACCTCAGGCTTTACATCTTGTCAGAGAGCCACCACACATGTGATATTTTAAAAGACAACGAAAATGGTATATACAATGACAATGGGACTGTGTTCTCCTACAAAAAAGTAATGTTTGAGGAACCTACCATTAACCGAAGCTCTAGACACCAATCCACCTTCCATTTCTTCCAACACATAAGCATTATTTCGCCTGAAGGCGGAGATCTTGTACGGGCCTTTCCATAGGTGGTCAAATTTTCCATGCTTCCCTTTATCCTCGTGGGGTGCGTCCCATTGCAACACCACATCACCTACCTAGAAATCGTCGGGTTTGGTTCTTTTGTCAAATATTTATTTCATCTTGTCCTGGAAAAGTTGGGTCCTATCAAAAATATGCTCCCTTTGTTGTTGTAACTCAACTAACTGATACATCCTCCTCTGGGTGGGGTGAGTCTCAGTGTCCTCTTCTTGCAACAATCTCATCACTGGAAATCTCAGGGAATTGGGAACAATTACTTCTGAAACATAGACCAGTTGGAACGGTGAGGTTCCTATAGAATTCTTCACACTAATTTTGTCTGCCCAGAAAGCGTGAATTAGCTTAGTGTGCCAATCCTTCTTGTTTTCTTGCAGCAGCTTCTTTATGATCCTCATGAGACTCTTATTTGAGGATTCCACCAATCCATTTCCCTGAGGGTTATAAGTCGTGGAGTGCCCCAGTTGCATTTGGTATTTGAAATAGAAAGCGATCATCTTCTTTGAATTAAAGGTTGGAGCGTTATCAGTGATTATTTTCCTGGGAACACCAAACCTGGACAGGATATGCTCCTCTAAAAACTGCATGATCACTGTTTCAGTGGCTTGTCTTATGGGAATGGCCTCGATCCATTTTGTGAAGTAATTGGTGGCAGTCAGGATCCATTTGTGTTGTCATGAAGAGTGAGGATTAATCTCTTCGATAAAATCTAACCCCCATTGCTGGAAAGGGGCTTCAACCTGGATGGGTTTCAAAGGAAATGACACCAACTTTCTCCTACCTTCAAAAATATGGCATTGATGGCAGGCCGCTACTTTCTTGTGGGTGTCAGAGAATATCATAGGCTAGTAGAATCCTTCCCTCATAATTTTGTTTACCTTGGTTCTCGAATAGTGATGGAATCCACATTCCCCTGCATGAAATTCCTCAATGAGTGTCTTGGCCTCATGTTCGTCCATGCAGTTGAGCAAAATTCCCCGAGGCTCTTTCCAATACAACTTCGCGTTTAGGATGCAGAACCTTGTTTCTTTCTATTTGAGGAATATGGCTCTAGTTTTATCCATGCCCTACGGAGCCTACAAATTTTGTAGGATGAAAATGACATCAGCGTACCATGGTGACGATAGAAAGTGTTCACCTATTGGGGGACCAGGCTGTCTCTAAGGCTTATGTGCGTCAGCTAACAACTCAGTGATCATGTGTAGCTTGAGAGCATTGCAATTGGATTGGGCCATAATTATAGCTAACCCATGTCCCTTAACCAACTTTGTGGGTTTTATTTCCAGATCATACACAAGTAGTATTGCTATCCATTTTCCCCTCCGTCCCTCCAAATCTGGTTGAGTCAGAATGTCTTTCACAACGCTGGTGGGCATGTGGGCTATAATATGGGAATGTAGGATGTACACTCTAAAATACTTTAATTTCTGCACCAGAGCATATGCCTACTTTTCCAGGATGTTATACTTCAAAGTATCATCCCTCAAAGTATTATTGTAGAAGGAGATGGGTTGTTCATATCCTTCGTGGTTCTTTTATAGCAGCACTCCTGCCACCGTGTGCTCGAAGGAAAATGGGAATATGAGGAAGTCTTTGGAGAAATACAGGCTCATGAGAATAGGTTCCTCGGATATGGCTCTCTTTATACCTTCGAAGGATTGTCTAGATTCGGTCATCCACCTAATTTCTTGGTCCTTTTCTATCATGTTAGTTATATATTTGACTATTTCAGCAACTCCAACTATAAATCTTCCAAGGAAATTTACCTTTCCTAGGAACGATTGAACCTATGCATTGTTATGAGGGATCTCAATTTTGCTAATAGACTCAACCCTCTTAGGATCTATCCCGATGCCTTCCTGAGAGATTATATGCCCCAACAACCTCCCTTCCTTCATAGCAAAGAACGACTTTTAGGATTCAGGGAGATGCCAAACTTCCTGCACTTCTTGAATGTTTTCAACAGGTGGGCAACATGTTCTTCATCAGACTTGGAGAAAACAGTGATGTCATCCAGATAGATAACCAGGATTTTTTCTTTTTCATCGGCAAATGATATGTCCATGGCCCTCTGGAAGGTTGTTTCCATGTTCATCAGTCCAAACAACATTTTAGCGTACATGAATGTTCCCTAAGGAGTGGTGAATTTCATCTTCTCTTGGTCATCTGGATGAACCACAATCTAGTTGTAACCTGAGAAACCATCCAGCATGCAGATCCTCTGTGAACCCACTACCCTTTACAAGATATGGTCCATTTTTGGGAGGGGGTAATGATCCTTTAGGGAAACCCTGTTCAAGTTCCTGAAGTCAATATAGATTCTTATTTCCCCATTCTTCTATCTAACAGGAACAAGATTTTCCATCCAACGTGAGAATTGGAGGGCCACATAAATTTTGGATTCGAACAACTTCTTGATCTCCTTTTCTAACAGGGGCAACAGTTTGGGGTTCATCCTCCTAAGCTTATGTTTGAACTAAATCTCATCCTTCTTTATCGGTATATTACGCTGGATGATGCTGGTGTCGTAAGCCTTGAGGTCCTTGTAACTCCAGGCTAACACATCTGAATATTACTTCATCAACAAAATATATCTTTGTTTAGCTTCCAGCGAGAAGGTCCTCACTATGTTGATGATCCTAGGTTTCTCTTATGTCCCAATATTCACTTCCTCAACATCTTCACATTTCGGGACCAATTGAGGCGCTCGAGCTACATCGTCAAGGTCGAAGAGTTTCTCTAGAGGGACCAAACCTCTGGGGACTGAATTTCCCTTTAGCTGTGGAATTTCTTTGCTGCATAGGTTGTTCTTGAATCCCTGCTGGACCTCAAATTCCTGCAATTCAGGATCCTAAATATTTTCCTTATCGTCTTCTTCGGTGTAATTCACAGCGAGAAACTCCCCTTCCCGGATTACTTCTTTCAGATCCATCGTTTGGTTTTGAATAGGCTCTTGAGAGGAGGAAATCTCCTCACAAAATTTGTTTTCTTCGTCGACAGCGGATTCCTCAAACTCCCTAGTGAGGGTGAGGAAATGATGGATTTGTTTATCATCTTTGAACAATTTCCAACTCTTCACCTTATCCGGTACAGAAGATCTCTGCCTCACCTCAATTTCATATTTCCCTATAGGATGCATGGGGATATTGAAAGTTGCTGCCGAGGTAGCCAGGGAATCTTCCACATAGTTTCGTACTCTAGGAATCATATTGAAATAGCATTCCTCAAAGCATTCTAGGAGGTCATGGGCGGTGTTTCGGTAGCTCCTCATCCAGGGATTCCTGGCCTGATATATGTCGGTCATTTGCTTGATTATTAGCTCAGAGTCTCCACGTAACACCACCCTCCTGACCTGGGGCTTCTTCGAAGCCAGGATTTCCAATATCGTCGCTTCGTATTCTGCTTCGTTATTAGTACAGTCAAAAGCAAGCTTGTAGGAATACCTCAAAGCTCAGATTCCTGGGGGTCTCATCCATATCCCAGCCCCTGCTCCTTCGTTGTGTTAGTGATTGAGCAAAATATGAAGAAACTTTAACTTTAAAACTTTAATCCACAATAACAGTGCATATAAATCACATCAATAATCCAAAGATATAAATCAAACCATAGAACACAGGATATACCTTGGGAAAACCCTCCACTGATTCGAAGGATGAAAAACCCAGCAAATGATCTTCAAGTATGATATATTAGTAGTAGAGAATGATTACAACACAATAGCAGATTGCTTTCACGGAGAGCACCAGAGAGAGGAGATCGAATGGAACACTATATCTAACTTTCCAAGTGCATAGCACTTTAATAACAAGTCAAATTAGGTTTTACAACAAAAATAGAATGGTTGCATGTGGCAACAACTTGTTAACACTTACAACATTTATCCATCTTTAATCATGCACCACATACTAATCTGGTGTCAAGATGGAACTCCATAATTATCTTCCACATGAAGATATGCGCCTTCGATTAATTAACTAACTCTAACTGAGTAGTTAACTAAGTTGAACTAAATGTAAATGAATAGAACTAGTGAATCTTCATTAGTGTTTATTTCCAATAACCATTTGCATAAATTAAGGATTTGAACCCTTAATTAACTGAACTTGTTTACCATAACTGCAATTCAAATTATCTCTATATCTTTGTGCTTATATTAAATATATTTGCATGGTCCATGTGTGTTTTCATTAATTAATCATATCATACTCATAATATCATTTCTGAACCTATGATCATATGTATTTCTCAGGTCATATAGTCATATGCTAAAGTAAATCACTGTAGGGGTATCTAGTCCCTAAAGGAGGCTTGTAGCACCTATTGACCATGACTAGCCATACATCACATAGTATATGTACTTTACATAGTAAAGTACACCACCTCACAACATGAGGATATTCGTAGGACTATACAAGCCTACTGTCCACCTAAATCATATGAGGATATTCGTAGGACTACACAAGCCTACTGTCCACCTCAATCATATGAGGATATCCGTAGGACTACACAAGCCTACTGTCTTGATATTACTTAGAATACTTTACAACATCACCACCTCAATCATATGAGGATATTCGTAGGACTACAAAAGCCTACTGTCTTGATATTACAAGACTAGAGAATGACTCCTGATGTTGTAATCTCAACACTCCCTCTCAATGAGGGACACATTCTCTACCATACCAAGCTTATCTCAGAAGTGTTTAAACTTCGTCACAAATAGAGGCTTGCCACAAATTTGCAATATTCTCATCAGTACCTATGTACTGGAAATCATGAGCATGACTTCAATGAAGTAAAAATTCATCTCGAATGTGTTTTATCGTAAAACACATATAGGGTTTCGAGAAAGCTTGACTATTAACACCTAATGACTATAGGCTCAAGTCTTTCACCCTAGTAGGTAGCATCTCAAGCTACACTACTCCTGAGTATGTAGTACTATCCACAAAACACATTTTGCTTTTGTAGTACTCTCATACATACATCTTTCTTTTGTAGTACTAGCTGCAATACACTTAGCTTTTGTAGTACTAGCCTCAAATTACATTGCTTATCTCAGGCTAAAACAATAGTTGGATAGCACAATCAAATAATAGATCTACCATGTATCAAATACAATCAAGAGCCTATTCTAATGTACCTCAAAGGTACTCACACATATGCTTAGTAGTAAGCATAAAATACAACAGGTCTACTAAAAGACCAACCGACTACTTACACAAAGTAGCATCATCTAGATCTAATTCAGAATAAAGTTTCTCTAAACTAGAAACCATGGATTTTTTTCAATCCATCACATACAATATTATACAACAAATGTGTAATAACATGCAGAAAGAAATACTCATCTTTTCTTTCACTCTTCAACATTTGTTGACTTCTTGAATCTTCTGTTATCTAGAGAAGTTCTTTGTGAGCATTCCATTCTATGTGATGTTCTTCAAGTCATGATCACTTTCTCAGTGATCCTTCTCTTTATATTTGCAGCTCCCCAATTACCTCTTCGGTAGGCCTTAATTGTTCTCTAATAGTCCAGACTATAAATAATCTCTGAGACTTTTGACTATGTCTCTTCTCATGTGGATTCTCTCCACAAGCTATCACAACCCTCGACTGCCTAAGTCATGTACGATGACTAACTGGTGGGGACTTTATCTGTTTTTGCCTATGAAGACACATCAATACTCCCTCTTCAACTAGAGGATTTATTATGTACTATACCAAGCTTGTCCTTGACAGAAGCTTAATAAGAATGTTGGCAATGCTTCTCATCTATGGATATGTACCATGTCTCGAATATAACTGACTATAACCCTTAAAAGATTTACTGCTTTTCAACATGCTCTATCTAGAGAAACACATGTGATATTCCTCGATCACTATATTAGTCAGATTTCATATATATTTAAAACTCTCTTTTACTGATCAAGACATAAATGAGTCAACATACACTTGTGCCAAGTAGGTACCACAACACATGCTTTGTACATGTCTATGTACAAATTGCAAAGGACATAACAGATCTTGGGACCTGTGACTAACCAAATACATCTCAACTAACTTGAGATCCTCCAAATATGAAATAAGAATTATAAAATTTCATGTTTACCTTCATATGTGCGGTCATGTATTTGTAGTCCATCATCCTGAAACTATTCAGGCTCTTTTACTACACATTTTCCTTAACCGAGGAAAATATTGTTTGGTGACTGCCACACCACTAATCATAAGAATCATAACAATATTCTTGAATACAGTTCTCAGCTTCCTTTTGAATATGAGAATCATGCATATCTCCTTTTTACAGGAGGTACATTGACCAGTTACACTGGTTCTTCAGGAGCTAGTGAGACTAGCAACTCCCTCTCACCATGTAAATATGAGAATCATAATATGGGTCCTCCATCACATATATTTATGCTCATATATATATGAAGCTCTTATTTGACACATGAATCTAAATAAGATAGAATATCTTCAGGAATCTTCACATCTATCAGAATATAACTAAGCCATCTATTTTGTCTGCTTCCCAAGAGACATCAGAACCTCTCGAACTGTTCTCTTCTAGGCTCAGCCATCAGAATGACTCCATATTCATGTCCTTCTTTACTTGTAGGTAAGGGAATATTAATTTTCCCTACAAGACAAATTATTCGCATGGTTAGAGCCATTTCATACTCATGAATTTTATTCACATTAAATACTTTCAATATACTGATAAGGATTTACCTAGTTATGTACTGATATGTATCCCTATATCATTCCAAAAATTCATTTTATGAAAGAAATATACAGCCCAATGTTCATATCTCATGAGGTAAGCATTAAGCCCTCTATCTAGCCAATCATGTAGTCTTATGTTCATATTTGTGACACAATCATGATGCCATAAATCTCATGTCTTATGAATGATGTTTTCAGCCTTATATCAGTCCTACAGAAGTCGTATATCAGTCTTTATATCATCTCGCAAAATCATGAGATTGATAACATTCCAATAAAGATAGGAACAACAATGTATATGCTAAATACAATTCCAAGTCCATGAATACATATTGTAATAAAACAAAATCTGATTTTATAAAAGCATATGATAATTAAATAATCATGCAGCCCAACATTCATCAATCATGTCCAACTTTCATATCTCATGAATCAAGCATGTAACTCTATAATTATGAAACAAGCATGCAACTCTATATTCATATCTTTATGAAACAATCAAGCATCCTTTATATTCATAATCATGCATGCTCTATATTCATATTTTATAAAATAATAATGCATGCTCTATATTCATATCTTATGAACAATCATGCATCCTCTATATGACTGTAATGAAATATTCAAAAGCATATAGATCTAAATAGCATATAATAAAAAATTTGGGTACTTATCTTTTTATTGTTTTGCATGCCCCCTCTTTATCTCTGCTTCATTGAGGAGATTACTGTAGTCCCTCGGTCTTAATCTCTTTGCAAATTCAAGTGCATGCAGGAGGTAGCAAATATCTGCATGGAGAAACTGGATCCCATGCAACCTAAAGTGAATGTTCTTCTTTAAAAGAAAAACTTATACCAATGATCATCCTCTTCTTTGGATGACAGCTCAACTCTATGAGGCTCTCATTATTCACAAGATCCATTGAATAATGATAATATCCAACTTACAACTCTTGGGGTTGTTCCATCAATTGGTCCACTTTGGGAAAACGGCCATACAAAAATTCTAAGAATTTCAACTTCAAATACCTGATAGTATCTCTCAAACAGTCACATATTTTTGAAATATTCTCACGAATAAGCTAAATCGACCAATTTTGGAAGTGGGTTTTCCGCTGTTTTGTCTGATTCCTCTCGGATTGATCAAAACGTCTCCATAAAATTTGTCTCCTAAAAAGTGACGGGAATTGTGTATCTTGATTTGCTCTTTAATTCACCATGCATAAAGGGTCCTCACTCACTGTGTTCAAGTAAACATCTAGATCATTCTCCTCAAGAATGATTCACACTCTTGTCTTCAATTTGGGAGTATCTTCAAATTGGTCTTCCGGTTGGATGGAGATCGATGCCATGGCTCCAAGATCTTTGCTCAATACTTCTCAAGATCACGTAGGCTTTAGTTGCTTGCGCAAACTAATCTCTTGCACGCCCTTGCTCTGATACCATGTTAGTGATTGAGAAAAATATGAAGAAACTTGAACTTTAAAACTTTAATCCATAATAACAGTGCATATAAATCACATCAATAATTCAAAGATATAAATAAAACCATAGAACACATGATATACCCTGGGAAAACCCTCCATCGATTCGGAGGATGAAAAACCCAGCAAACGATCTTCGAGTATGATAAATTAGTAGCAGAGAATGATTACAACACAATAGCATATTTCTTTCACGGAGAGCACCAGAGAGAGGAGATCGAATGGAACATTGTATCTAACTTGCCAAGTGCATAGCACTTTAATAATAAGTCAAATTAGGTTTTACAACAAAAATAGAATGGTTGCATGTGGCAACAACTTGTTAACACTTAGAACACTGATCCATCTTTAATCATGCACCCCATACTGATTTGGTGTCAAGCTGGCACTCCATAATTATCTTCCACATGAAGATATGTGCCTTCCATTAATTAACTAACTCTAACTGAGTAGTTAACTGAGTTGAACTGAATGTAACTAAACATAACTGAATGTAACTGAACAGAACTAGTGCATCTCCATCAGTGTTTATTTCCAATAACCATTTGCATAAATTAAGGAGTTGAACCCTTAATTAACTGAACTTGTTTACCATAACTACAATTCAATTTCTCTCTCTATCTATGTGATTATATTAAATATCTCTGCATGGTCCATGTGTGTTTTCATTAATTAATCATATAATACTCATAAGATCGTTTCCGAACCTATGATCATATGTATTGCCCCAAGTCATATAGTCATATGCTAAATTAAATCGCTGTAGGGGTAGCTAATCCCTAAAAGAGACTTGTAGCACATGTTGACCATGACTAGCCATACATCACATAGTATATCTACTTTGCATAGTAAAGTACACCACCTCACAACATGAGGATATTCGTAGGACTACACAAGCCTACTGTCCACCTCAATCATATGAGGATATTCGTAGGACTACACAAGCCTACTGTCCACCTCAATCATATGAGGACATCCATAGGACTACACAAGCCTATTGTCTTGATATTACTCACAAGACTTTACAACATCACCACCTCAATCATATGAGGATATTCGTAGGACTACACAAGCCTACTGTCTTGATAATGCAAGACTGGAGAATGACTCTCGATGTTGTAATCTCAACACTTTGTAGGTTGACCCATAAAAATCCACCTCCCATATTCCGCATAACTCCTCCTGAGTAGGCATGAAGGCATCATTCTAGAAACAAGCACTATCTTCATCACCTTCAGTGAAGAAAATAGTAGATCTCAGTTCCATGTCCAATGAGTATATCGGGTGGTTTTGCGGCCTTTCAGCATTGGTCACCATATATGCCAGTTTCCATTCTCTGAAAAGTTTCCTTTGTATCCCAAAGACGGGAATGGTAGCGTATGGCATGTCCATCTAGAGGGTGCCTTTGAGCTTGGCCTCCCAAGCTCTAAATAGTAGCATTCCAAACTTTGGAGGAATGTTAGCCACCACCATGTCCATGACCAGGTTTTTAGTAAGGATTTGGGCAAGAGAGATGACCAAGTCTTTGATTAGGCACAGGAATTTGAATTTATTGGAATCAAAAGATAAAAGATCCTTGTAGGGTCTAGTCACTTCCAATCCTAGTTGATCCATGATCTTTCTAGGCATCAGGTTGTGGGAGGTTCCTGAATCGAGCATGGCATTGTGTAGGATGGAATTATGTATGTTCAGGCTAACACAGAAAGGGGGGACTTCTTCATCGGTAGGTTTGTCTACATGGGGGCCAAACAGGATGGTGGTCCTATCATCTTGCGAATTCAAGCTATCCGATATAGCAGAGATTTCCCCAGGAGGTTTCAAAACCGTGGCAATTTTGAAATGATATTCAGAATTCTTCAGCAGCTCAGTGAGGGGGGCCGAGATTTTAATCTTTGTATTTCAGCCTCCGAGCTTAAAGAATTTTGTCCTTGATCACGGCCCTGAGGATTATCTTCCCTTCGTTCCTTTCCTCTGGGCTCGGGAGCATTCTTGGGGTTATCTCTGGGAGGACGGTCATTTCTAGGCTTTCTGGTGGAAGCTTTGTTCCCTGCTTCCTTATTCTTCATGATTGGGACATCTTTGTTCCTCAAGATGATTTATCTATGTGCGTCCCGGACAACGAGATGGTACCCTCTCTTGAAATCATCTGTCTCATCTGGAGGTGTCTCTCTTCTTTCCAGGAAATCATTGTCATGTTCTTACTTGGTGAGGAAGGTGGTAGGAGACTCGGTATCTAGTTGATGGATGTCATCCTTGGTTTGATTCTCCCCTTCCTCATCCACGAAATTCCCTTGGAATGGAGGTCTGATGGGTGAGTCGAGGGGATTTATCTGCCTATTCTGGACAATTTGATGCCCTCTATTGTTCTGGTTCTTGTATTGTTGTTCTTGATTCTCCCTAGGAGGGGTTCTACCATCTACAAAGAGCCTCTCCATCATTCTTTCCATGGTTCTCAGCATTGTGTCAATTCTGGCCTCTTGCGAGCTCGAGGTGGAGGGTTGCTCAAGATATTTGTCAACCTTTTTCTCCCCTTCCTCTCTTCTCCATTCCCCTTCATATCTCTTCTTCTTTCTTGCAGTGACTAGGTTCACCTCCACTTCTATGGAATCTTTCATCATAGCTGCCAAGGAGGTTGATCTTCTTTCACTTAGCCATAAGGAGAATTCACCATCAAAATATTTTGCGTATTGAAGTTGGGCGGAGCCTATGGGAGGTTTAAATTGAGCAAGGATAGAATTTTACACTTTCATGAACCTGTCTGATAATTCTTGGACAAAATTGCTCTCTTTCCTCCTCATGGAATGATACTGGGAGAGATACTATTTCGAGTTCTTTTGATCTACCCATTTTCCTTTGAAGGCATCCTTAAAGGCTTGATAGCTCAGAATAGAGTCATCTGCGAGGTTTTTGTACCATTTCCTCACCTCTCCAGTAAGGGTCTAGGAAAATAACATGACCTTAACATCATCGTGGTCTACCTCTTCCAGGTCGACCCAGTCCAAAAACCACCCCAGATGTTATTTAGCCAAGTACCTTGTTAACACTATATTTGAAATTGTGGATTGTTTAATTGAAGGGTTTGGAAATGATCATATTTGAAAATTTTGTGGAAGGGCTCTTTAGATCAATGGGTTATCATGATCTTTCATCATAGGTTGTTAAATGAAGAAAGGGATTTGATCTACGGTGGTGGATCGTTCTGTTGTTTGAAACGTGGGGGAGAAACTAAAATGTTCTCATCAGCGAAATGGAGGTAAAAGGTGTCAAATATCGACGACTGAGATTTAAGAGGCTGTAGATCAATGGTGGAAATAAATTCTGTAGATCGGAGATGCAAGGAAAAACTAAGTTTTCGAATTTGTGGAATCCGTTAAATAGATACAAATTTGAAGGGCTGAGATTGATACAAGGTAATATCAACGGAACTAGAGCATTCATCATATTGAACTAGCGTGGAGAAATTCAAGATTGAAATCTGTGGAAAGTGGTAGGGGCCACTTTGATCAACGATTGCGATAGTGGTCATGTTTTAATCGACGAATAAGGTGAATTCCGCAAACAGAAGTTGCTCGATTGATCAGGTTTGAAATGATTAGCAGAATGTTAAAGCTTTTCACAGTTTGACAGTTCTAATGAAGGTAGATTGCATATCAATGGTTGATATTGATTCCTTCGAATCAAGTTGTGCAGGGTGATAATGTTGAGTTTTGGTATTGAGATCTTGCGCATTAATGACATAGATTTTAAAGAAAAAAAATCTATGGTATAAATTACAAGAGACACACAATGGTTATGAAACATAAAAAATATAAAAACACCTATGTGGAGTTCAAAGGTTTGTTTTTTCTGAGCATTGAAATTGACGATAACCCTGACTATGCGTAAAGTGCCAATGTGGATGACTCGGAACATTGTGCTAATTAACAAGGTAGGCATCCTGAAACTTTCCAAATATTTCTGAAAATGGAGGAAATAGAAGTGGTAGAAGTGGCAAATAGTGAAAAGATAGGGGTTTCCTATCAGAAGGTTGAGGAAATCTTCGAAGGAAAAAATGTTGAAGTTTTTGATACCATTTTACTGAATGAAACAATTGAGATGACTAAAAATAAATTGAAAATTCTTAAGGACCACGGTAGTGACACCCGTGGTGTTTTCAGGTCTTTCTTTTATCTTTTCTCTGTTGACCAGACCCCCAATTGCCCTGAATTTGTCGAGTGATGTGCAAATAACTATTCCACAACTGAAGAAGTCATCATGGATGAACCTAAGTCTAAGATCATTTTCCCTATTGATGCCTCTGTTATCCAAAAAACCCTATCTGTCCTAGATGATTTGTTCATTTATCCCAGGAATACAAAGAAGAAAACATCATACAATTATTCCAAGAGTCTACAGTTGATAGTAAGGAAACATTTTTGAAATCATGTTCAAAGCCTGATAGTGAGGTTATAAGTTTATCTAACGTTATTGACTTGGTTTTGATTTATGAAGAAACCTAGTCGTGTATAACTTTATCCAGACAATTTTTGGGGTTAGACGCTAATAGTTATGTTACAAAATCATTGTTGAGTATGTAGTTTATCTTAAGTACTTTCCCAATTGAGTATGAACTTCCAGGTAAGTCTTTCCAGTCTTGTTGCCTTAAGTTTGATGAGTTCCTAGCTGAGAACATTCATTCTTAGGTAGTCAACTTCCACAGTACCAGATTTCTCAGATTCCAATCCTTTTTGTTGAAGATGTTCTTATCACATAATGAAGATAACCTACAGTTTCCTGAGTTGGTAATCCCTGATGAAATGACCCAGGATTATTGCAAGTTCATGAGTTTTTTTATGGCAGAAATATACAACATTTTCTTTCAGGAAAGATTTCCTAGGGTATTGCCATAGATGAAGGAAACATTGCAACTTTCCCCTTGTAAAAGGATAGGAAATTGGTTCCTTTCAAAGTCTGAAACAATTATAAGGTTATATGTATATGTGTACCATCCTTTCTAACAACTAGAATATTCTCTTTGGAATTTATTAGAAAAAGGCTTACAATTGAGGAAGAACACATCTTAATCTTTAAGAAGAGTCCAGATATTAAATTTCCCTGGACTTTGTTATGGTGGAAGGACCATATGTTGTCAAAAGTAGATATTCTCTACCAATCATTGATAATCTACTCAGAAGCATGAGGTTTTCTTTTGGAGCTGCTATCAACTATGAGCCACACCAGGTAATCTCTAAAAGAAGACCGGCAAACAAAAATAAGCTTTTTGAACATACTGAAGTAGCTGGACTCAGAGAGGTGGATAATCGGGAATATTATCCTAACAATACCCCAGATAATATCAACATGGAATAAGACTCTATCTCACCCATACCTGGAAATAATTCTTCCCCAATGGATCTTTCTAACATAGTTGCAATTGCTAGAAATACTTTGTCATTAAGAAGTTTTCAGGAAATTCAAAGAAGAGAGAACATTCAGGTTTCATGGACACTGAAGAAGCAGACGCTACTAGTACACCGAAGAAGCATAAAATTGGACAAGAGGTACAAATGGTACCGGTGAAGAAGAGTAGTATGAAGGGTAAACAGAAGCAAGAAAAATCCAAAGTAATTGGTCTGAATCTTCTTTTTTCACAA
>LPNX010791945.1:850182-882930 GCA_001517045.1 Pseudotsuga menziesii | reverse complement strand
GAGGGCCCAACGATCTCTCTCGCTGAATTCCCCAGCATGCAAGCTCGCCAGCCTCGTCGATCTCTGCATGCAATCACGCCGTCGCCTGTCAGCAATCCTCACGCGACTGGTCTGAATCTTCAGGAATATGTATTTGATGGAATAACCCCAAATAAGTATACATCAAAAGAGGAGTGGTTGAATACCTACAGGGAAGTGGCTGATAAAACCTTTGATGAAACAGTAAAATTATACGAGGAAGTGAGATCATTTCCAAAGCCATATGTAAATTTAAAAACTATAAGGGATCATGCCAAAGATACCCTAGGTTTGGCCATGACTGTCGGTAATAAGGTATCATAGGTGAATGTGAACTTAGATAATATCCCTACCACATATATGATACAACTTCACAGAGAAACAGGTGATATCATATATACAAAATTGCTTAAACTTTACATTACAGGTGTCTAAACTAGAGTCCAACAAAAAGAAATTTCAAGACCTCCTACGCAAAGAAAAGGTTGAGAACAAGGCCCTTCAAATCAAAATTAAAAAGTTACAGGATGAATTATTCAAGGTTGATGGGCAGTTAGGAAAAGGATCAGTGACTCAAAAGTTGTTTGATGAAAAAGAGAAACAAGTTCAGGTGCTAAAGAAGAAATTGATAATTCCTTCCACTCAATGTATTCAGACCTCTAAATTGACAAAGTTTGAGAAGGATAAGGAAGCATTAAGCACTAAATTCATTGATTGTAAATCCAAGATGTTAAAGATTGAAGAAAAAGAAAAAAATTGGGAAAGGGATGTTAAGCTTCTGATATAAAATGAGAAGGACCTAAAAACTAAGTTGGAAGCAAGAGAAAAAGAATTACAGGAAAAATGTGAAGAAGTTAAAAATCAATCTACTGTTCCTTCTGTAGAAACAAATGCAACCTCTCTTTCTAAAGCAATGTCTCTGGTAAACCTGAAAGATGTAGAACTCACGGGGTTAAAGCAACAGAACAAGAATATAGAAGAGATCATTTTGAATTGAGAACAAGAGAAGAAGAAAGTAGAGGGAAAATAACAAGAACTAACAAATCAGAATACCAAGTTAACAAAGCAAGTGGTTGGCCAAATGGCCTTGCAAGGGACTAGGCATATGATTTGGGATAAGATTATTCTAGAAGCTAATAAGTTTAGAACATATTTAGATTATATTGCAGATCAGGAGAGTGCTTTGAAAGTAGCCAGATAGAATATTTTGATAGTAAAACAAGAACTAAATAAGAAGCCAATGGGAGTAGCTTAGAATGCTATAAAAAATTTAAGTACCTTATCAGAATATCAAGTCAAAAGGTTTGATATCCAAGACAGAGTTGTTGTTATCTCTTGGGCTAGAAAAGTGATTGGAAAGTACAGAATGTTGGATATTGTACAAGATAAAGTTGATATTATAAGTCATAAATTCAAAGAAGTGATTAATTTATTTACTCCATTAGTAAGCCTGGGGATTTCCTTTCTTTTGGGAGGAAAAAGGACCATTATTGTCTCAAAAGGAATATCTAGATAAATAGGTCAATTGCAGGTCAGATCACAGTAAGTTTGAAGATATGCAGCATGCTCTGTCTAAAGGATTTGTGTTTTATAAATTGGCTGGAGAGCTCGAGTTATTATTTGATTTTAAAGTCAAGTTTGCTAAGGTCACGCCAAGGTGCCTAATTTTTCATATGCAAACAACATGGAAATCAGAGTTTTGGCATATGAAATGGTTGTTACAGATTTTCCTAATCCTAAACATTGGAGAGTAGCTCAACAATATGGATCAACTAAATATAAGTTACAACCATGAAGACATCAAGAAAGACAGCGCAAAAGGAGTTTCAGCGAAGTATATATTTTATGATAAAATGTTATTTTTAACTTCATTACATAAGAAGTTTTGTTATCTCAGAACCATTTTGTAATAGATAAGTGCTTTGACACATGTAATAAATGGTTGAAACTGTTAGACAATTAGGTTTATTGTTCAGCTCGAGGAGCAATTGTATAAGTATTCATACATTTGATGAAGTAAGGGTTGGGATCCGTGAGGTTTTGGAGATTTGTGTATTCAAGTATTTCTTTAGTTACAGAGCTGAAAGTTGGCCTCTTTCAGAGATTCATGTGTTATTTCTTGTTACAGTCTGTATTTTCCCTTCTTATGTGAATGTTTTTCCAATTTTATCTCTCCATTATGTTTTCCTACATGTCCGAAATAAGAGTATAACAGTTTGGAATTTATATTTACTATGCTCTAACTATTGTTTTCAAATGTCCACCAAACATTTCTTCTAAAGTTGATACAGAATTCATTTTTACAATTCTCTGTGTTAATGGTTTGTTCATGTTCTTCCTTTTACACCAGACAATCAAATTTTGACTGTCACTGAGTAGCTACCTTGCCTTTGTTTCAAACTTCCATGCAAAAGCTCTATTTATTTATATTCATATCTTGACTCCATATTCCAACGGTCATGTGTTCAGTTTAAACCAATTTTACCAATTACAAATAGTTTTGCTTATACATATCTGGCCTTGTTAATATTTTGTGAGAGATCCCTCTCGGAAGAGAAAAAATCCAGTTTTCTCTTTAAAAGTGGTTTTGTTGTTACCTGGGAATAGCCTTTACAACCTTGGTTAATTTTCCAGTGTTAACAAATTGGCGTCGTTTCCGGGGACAACAGTGCATATCAACCCTGGGAAGAACGACAAGGATTGCACAGTTTCAAGAAAGAAAATTTTGTGGACAAGAAGAAGTTTCCACATTCAAAAGAAGGTTGTACATTTGCCCTGGTGACTTCACATTCATTTTGAACAGTATTATAGAAGACATCCTAGCTTTCAGGAGAGCGAATACAAGAGGTAACCCTAATATTGAAACTTTATGAAGCATGGAAAATCTAGAAATACTGCTTAGAAATAAAAATAAAGAAAAAATAAATAGTTCTCAGTTTGGTGCATTATCATCTCAAGATTTTCATAGTATACAAGAATCTGAATGGAAAACTAGTGTTGAGAGATTACTATTAAAATCAAAATCTGAATCTGACTTAAAGAAAGTTGAGATTAACCCTAGTAGGTTAGAATCATATCTTCTTGATTCTTTGTGGCATAACCTTCAAACTCCAATAAAAATTGAAAAAAAACTACTTCTATTGTCCAAAACTTTCAATTTCATACTCCCCAACCTATTCATAATCCTCCAGCTTTTCAACATTTACCACTTGCTCCAAATCCACCTATACCAATGGTTGCAGCCAGGTTTGCTCCATTGGCCTTACCTGCGGTGTTACATGACCTTCCCTTAAATTATGCCCAGAGGACTTCATTGTATGATGGAGAAGGAAATGTTACTGCAAAATACCATGTTGGAAAATTTGATGACTTTATAGATTTGGAAGAGGTTGATTATGAGGATGTCAAGATGAGGTTGTTTGCATAGAGCTTGTATGGGGAAGCCAAAAAGCGGTATAAAGATTTACCAGTTGGGTCTATTCGAAACTTTGCAACCTTCCAAACTGCATTCTTGGATAGATGGGACTATAATGAGAGTCCATTACAAGTCATGTCCCAGTACAATAATCTTAAAAAATGAGGTTTTGAGTAAGTCCATGAGTTTTCCAGTAGATTCATGAGAGTCTATAATTCAATACCTGCTGATATTAAGCCTTCAACTGGTGCTTCTAAACTTCATTATGCAAGAGCCTTTGACAATGACTTTGCATTGTTGTTGAGAGAAAGAAAATCATCCAGTATTCCTATTATGTTTACAGATTCCTTGAAAGTAGAAGCCAATATGATGGCATGTGGAAAGATAAAACAAAGAGTAGATGTTGATAGGAGGAAAGGTAGAGAAGAAATTATGCCCTCCACCTCTTCTACTTCTCCATCTAATGATATCAAATTTGAAATGATGCTGAAAAAAATGGAAAAGTTAATGGATAGGCTGATTATGGATACTAGGCTAGTGAATCGAGAACAGAATGAACCCCAGATCGGAAACCTAAATTTAGAAGGCCTATTCCTCCTCCACTCCCACAGAATAGAAAAAGAGACATGAAGACTCCAAGGAACCAAGAATATCAGCAAATAAGACCACCTTTCCCTGAAAATTATGTTGCTGATGATGATGGTGCAGAGACTATTGAAGACCATATTCATCATTTTGGTGATTTAGATTCTGAAATCTATCTGACTGAGGAGGAACAGAGTATGTTTGCACAGGAGGATGATAATAAATATTTTGAGGAGGAGTTGGAACAGTATCAGAAGGGGAATGTGCATGCTATAGATGATGTACAGAGAAAGATAAAATTGAGAAGTAGAGATGTTATTATGAATAAAGGAAGGTTCAATCCAAATAAGCCTTCCAGTACTTAGATGAATACAGAAAAAAGAAACGAAAAACAAAAGGAACCTATTGTACATAAAGAGATTGAAAATAGAACTGAGAAAATAAAGGAGTTAAAACAAACAACACCCATGGACGTAGATAAAATTTCTTCCATTTTTAATCTACAAAGTGAACTTTCTAAGTTGAATATTTCAATTCCTTTTAATGAACTGCTCAAAAATCAGGAGTATAGGGACACAATAAAAAAATGGTCAGAAATTAGGGAGAGGCTCAACCAGACATTTTGGAAGTGACAGATGACAATCCTACCATTGTTTTGGGGTCTATGACTGATCATGTGGATAATGAGGAATTAACACCTTTTTATATGAGCTTAAATGTGCATGACATGGTGTTGCATGATGCTATGTTAGATTCAAGTGCTTTGCATAATTTGATGCCTAAAGGAGTGGTAGAAATTTTAGGGTTAGAGATTACAAGGCCTTATAAATATTTGTATTCTTTTGATTCCAAAGTGGTGAAATGTCTGGGTTTGATAAAAGAGATGGTAGTATCCTTGACTAAATTACCATCTAAAACTGTGGTCATGGATGTCGTTGTCGCTGATATCCCTCCCAAATTTGGTGTTTTGTTGTCAAGATCTTGGACTTCAAAGTTAAAAGGAAGTTTGTAAATGGATATGTCTTATGCTACAATTCTTGTCCTTAATGAAAACAAGATACAGTACAGTGAAAAAAGATCACCTTATGTTGTTAGCAGCCAAGATCGACCAAGAGTTCATCATATTTATGATGTTGATACAGACTTAGGGTCATCTATTTTATTCAATGATGTTTGTCCTTGTGATTCAAAAGTTGTTGTTCCAAGTAAATGTAAAAGGATAAAAAGGTGATAAATGAACACGAAGCATTGGAAAGAAAGCAAAAGGAAGAAGGGTTGTGGAGTATGTATTTTAATGGGTCGGTGTCCAATGTGGGTGCTGGTACAGGTGTATACATAATTTCCCCTATTAGATATTTTAAAGCTTTTTCTTACAATTTGACCTTTGAATGTACTAATAATGTAGCAGAATATGAAGCTTTGTTGTTGGGTTTACATGCGCTAAAGGATTTGGGAGCTAGACGAGTCCAAGTTTTTGGAGATTTAGAACTTATGATAAATCAAGTGAATGATAGTTATCAAACTAAGCATCCCTAAATGACAGCTTACAAGAATGAAGTGTGGGATATGTTTGGAAACTACTTCACAGAACACAGTGTCAAAGTGATTCCTAGATATGATAATACAGTGGTTGATTCCTTGGCAATTGCTGCTAGAAAATTCAAGACTCCTATTGCAAGTAAAAGAAAATACAAGGTTGACATTGTGAACAGGCCTTCCATACCAGACAATACTAAGTACTGGCAGGTTTTTGAAGATGATATGCAAATTAAAATATTTATGGAATTGTCTAGCGAATTTGTAAATACACAAATAAAATATGAAAGTGTTGATTCTGAAAATTTTCAAGATGTTGATGAAGATGAAGAAGGAGTTGCTGAAACGGAGAAGTTGAAAGGCTCACTGGGAGGAAAAGATATAGTCAAGTTGAAGAGTAATCATATTCCCAGAGGTTTAATTTACTTACAAAAGCTTTTTGACGAAAATGATGTTGTCAGAGATCCTAAAGTCAAACTTGTTGAAAACGGTGTTGAAGTTAAAAATATTGGTATGGAGGAGAATCCCATAATTGTAAAGTTGTCCAAGAAATTGCCTGCTAAAGAAAAAGATGAGTATGTGAACCTGATGAAAAAATACACTGATGTATTTGCATGGAGTTATGATGACCTCAAAGAGTATGACACCTCCATTATACAACATACTATTCCAATTAAGCATGGAGAAAAACCATTTAGGCGGAAACTCAGAAGGATTAATCCAATGCTATTGCCTATCACTGAAAAGGAGATCAAAAAATTATTTGATGCAAAAATAATTGTAACCCTGAGATTCCTAAAATGGGTTGCTAATTTGGTGCCTGTTAGAAAGAAGAATGGTGAAATAAGACTGTGTGTGGACTTCAGAAATTTGAATAAAGTCTCTTTGAAGGACAATTACCCTTTACCAAAGATGGACCAGATTTTGTAGAAAGTGGTAGGTTCAGAGAGAATTTCTACCATGGATGGATTTCAAGGTTATAATCAAATAAAGGTGTTGCCTGAAGATCAGGAGAAAATTGCTTTCACTACACCATGGGGTACATTCATGTACGCAAAGATTCATTTTGGATTAATGAATGCAGGAGCCACTTTCCTGCGTGCTATGGACATCGCTTTAGCATATGAAAGAGACAGGTTTGTAGTAATTTACATGGATGATATTATTGTATATTCTAGTTCTGACATGGAACATACCAAACATTTGGAAAAGGTCTTCCTTAAATGTAGAAAATATGGCATTTCATTAAATCCAAGGAAATCAAATTTTGCTCTGGAAGAAGGAAAACTTTTGGGCCATATTATTTGCAAAGAAGGTATAAGGATTGATCCAGACAAGGTGAGTGCAATTTTGAAGGTGGAGGAACCAAGAAGTAAGAAAGAAGTACAGTCATTCATTGGGCAGGTAAATTTCTTGAGGAGATTCATTCCTAGTTTTGCTGAAATATTGATAAACATTATTAATATGCTAAAAAGGGATCATGAAATAAAATGGACAATGGAGGCTAAGAAATATTTCAAGAATATAAAGCAAGCTATTTTAGAAGCTCTTGTGCTGGTAAGTCCATATTTATATAAATATTTTTTAGTATTTTCATATGCTTCAGAGCATACTGTTGCAGTTGTTCTGTTACAAAAGAATGACCAAGGTGAAGAAAAGCCTATAGCATTTTTTAGTAAGATGTTAAGAGATGGAGAGTTAAAATATTATATCGTGGAAAAAAAATCATATGCTTTGATTAAGGCCCTAAAGTTTTTCAAAATTTACATTCTCCATTCACATGTAGTCACATATGTTCCCAACAGTGTGGTAAAGAGCATACTTACACAACCAAATCCGGAGGGGAGAAGATCGAAATGGATTGCAATACTTTTGGAATATGACATTGAAATTAATCCCACAACATTGATTAAGGGACAGAGATTAGCTAAAATGATGACAGACTCCAATTTTGATTCTCTGCAGCTAAATTTTCTTTTAGGTCAATCAAATCAGTTGGACACAGAAGTACAAGTGATGCCTGATTTTTCTATTTCTCCATGGTATACTGATATTGTTTATGTGTTGCAAAATTTACAACCTCCTGCAGGGTTAAGTAAAACTAGAGCAAGGTCTGTGGAGCTGAAGGCTGCAAAATTCTATATTTTAAATCAATATATTTATTGGAAGAATCCTGGTGGAGTGTTACTGAATTGTCTTCTGAAGAATGATGCTCAACAAATAGAAAAAGATTTCCATGAAGGAGATTGTGGGGAACATCATTCATGGAAGGTAACTACAAATAAAATTTTGAGAGCAGGATTCTATTGTCCTTCATTATTTTCATATGTTTATAAAGAAACCACCTAATGTCATCAGTGCCAAATTTTTTATGGAAAGAGGAAAGTGGTTCCACTCTCTCTTAATCACATATCAGTAGAAGCACCTTTTCAACAATGGGGGTTGGATTTCATTGGGAAAATAAATCCAAACTCCTCAAGACAACATAAGTGGATCTTAACAGCAACTGATTACTTTACAAAGTGGATTGAAGCAATACCTACTAGAAAAGCTACAGATGCAGTGATAATAGATTTCTTGGAGAATAATATTTTGGCAAGATTTGGCTGTCCTAAGAGGATTGTAACAGATAATGCAGTTGTTTTTAATTCCAGGAAGATGATAAATTTATGTCATAAGTATCACATAAGTTTGAATCATTCTAATACATATTATCCATAGGGTAATGGACTGGTAGAATCCTCTAACAAAAGCTTGGTGAGGATAATTAAGAAGTTGTTGGAAGATAATAAAAGAGCATGGCATACAAAGCTGAAATATGCTTTGTGGGCTGACAGAATCAGCACAAAGAAGGCTATTGGAATGTCACCATTCCAATTGGTGTATGGAGCTGAAGTGGTTTTTCCAGCATCTCTAGGAAAACCAGTTATGAAGTTGTTGCAGGAGCAACAGGATGAACCTAATCATATGCAAAGGAGAATAAACCAAATTATTGAGCTAAGTGAACTGAGAGATAAAACATATGAGAAGGTACAGATACATCAAGAGAAAATGAAGAATAACTTTGACAGAAAGATAAAAGAGGAAACATTCCATATTGATGATTTGGTGTTAAAATGGCATGCTCCACATGAAGACAAAGGAAAGCATGGTAAATTTGATCATTTGTGGGTAGGTCCATACATTATTGCATCACACAGGGGTAATAATGCTTTTATTCTACAGTATCACGATGGGTCTCAGTATGAAGGAGGTCTAGTTAATGGGAGATTTCTGAAGCATTATTTGAAATAAGGGGGGAGGAAATTTCATGTATTGTAGTGTAAACACTTCTTTACTTGCAATCAATACAGATGGTGAGCTAGAAAATTTGAAACCCACAGAGAAGGCCCTAAGATCGGAAGGGGTAGCCATATTTTAGTTTTTACATTTCTTTCAGAAGGACAAAATAAAAAGATTTAGATTGACAATGGATTTGGCAACTAGTCTACGAGGTTCTTTGCTACCTCGTAGGGAGGATAGCATCCCCAGTGGAGCCAGCTACTAACACTATATTTGAAATTATGGATTGTTTAATTGAAGGGTTTGGAAATGATCATATTTGAAAATTTTGTGGAATCACTCTTTAGATTAATGGGTTAGAATGATCTTTCATCATAGGTCGTTGGATGAAGAAAGGGATTTGATCTACGGTGGTGGATCGTTCCGATGTTTGAAATGTGGGGGAGAAACTGAAATGTTCTCATCAGTGGAATGGAGGTAAAAGGTGTCAAATATCGATGGCTCAAATTTAAGAGGTTGTAGATCAATGGTGGAAAGAAATTCCGTAGATCAGAGATGCAAGGAAAAACTAAGTTTTCGAATTTGTGGAATCCGTTAAATAGGTGCAACTTTGAAGGGTTGAGATTGATACAAGGTAATATCAATAGTGCTGGAGCATTCCGCATATTGAACTAGCATGGGGAAATTCAAGATTGAAATCTTCAGAAAGTGGTAGGGGCCATGTTGATCAACAGTAGAGGAAGTGGTCAGGTTTTGTGTGGAGAACCTCCTGCAATAAACAATAATAATGCACGATATAATAGAAATTATGGATCACAGAAGAGATTTTATTAATCGCAAGCCACTTCGAGGGGGCAACCTCCTTTGAGCAAGCTCAATATAAAATAACTCTTCGATTCGTTCATTAGCCTCAACACATACTTATATACTAAGACTAATCTAAACAACTATTACCCCCCATGAATGTGGGATAATGCAACATAATAAATAGACAACTTAACAACTATTACTTACTCGCCATGAATGTGGGATAATACAAAATACTGATGGGACAACTTACAAAGCATATGCATCCGATAAAATATACTAACAAAATAAACAGGAGGGTTGACACGGGTTCTTAACATCCCCTCCCTCTTAAAAAAAATATTTGTCCTCAAAGCTTTAGATGTGGAAACTCTTACTGAATCTGAAGGAGCGGTTCCCATGTAGCATCCTCTGGTTGCATGTTGTGCCATTGAATTAAGACCTCTGTGATGGACCAAGAGAGAAGCTGACAAGTGCGCTTATATAGGATGGCCTCCGGATCTAAAATTATGGATCCTTCATTATCCCGTTCTGGTAAAACAATTTGTTCTCTGTTGTTGGTGCCAATCACTTGCTGAATGCGAGAAGAAGGAGGAAGTGCCAATTTATAAGCAACAGACCCAATATTTTGAAGAACTGTATATGGACTAGAGATCTTTGGAGCGAGCGTTTCATTCCCTTTGAGTTTCAAGGAGGATTGCTTGCAAGGCTGCAGACGAAGAAAAACCATGTCACTGACTTGAAAAGTGCGCTCAGAACGGTGTTGATCGGCTTGGTGTTTCATGCAGGTTCTGGACATGTGAAGATTGTCCTGCAGAATGTGAAAAATCTGATGTCTGTTTCGAAGAACCATGTCAACTGCCTGAACTGGTGAACTGTTGGGGGTGTATGGAAGGAGTACTGGAGATGTGTGACCATAAACTGCTTCATATGGAGTCATTTGAGATGCAGTATGGTAGGAAGTATTGTACCACCATTCAACGAGAGGGAGCCACTTTTCCCACAGATGTTGTTCTTCAGAGGTGAAACAACGAAGATAAGTTTCCCAATAGTTGTTGATGACTTCATTCAGTCAATCTATTGGTGGGTGATAAACTGAACTCATATTCAGTTTCGTGTCAGTAAGGAGAAAATCACTTGTGAAAGTTGTGTTGCGGTCTGAGACAATGGAAGAAGGGATTCCATGAAGAAGGAATATATTGTCCATGAAAATTTGTACGATTGAGGAGGTGGTATATGGAGGGCTGAGAGCACAAAAATTATGATATTTGGAGAGTCAATCAACCACAACAAAGATTACGGTCTTCCCTCCATATTTAGGGGTCCCTTGAATGAAATCCATCTAAATATATGTCCAAATATATGTCCAAAACCGGAAAGGAGTGTAGTTTCACCTTGGTGGCACTGACAAGGAGCACATTTGGAAACCATCTGTTGAATTTCTCGTTGCTTTCCCTTCCAAAAGAAGTGGCATCATGCCCTCTCATATGTTTTCATGAACCTAGAGTTCCCTATCGATGGAGAAGCATGGAGTTCATAAAATAATGCTTGTTTAATATATGTGCTCTGGGGAAGCACCAGAAGACCCTTGTATCTCAGAGAAGATTCATCCCAAGAGAAATGTGATACCACATAAGGGTTACTGGCCAACGGTTGAATGATTTCAGATAATGAGGTGTCATTGGCATAGCCTTGCTGAACAAAGTGTAACCAAGTTGGAATAGGCATAGCAATAGCTGAAAGAGAGACAGGGACATCAAATGTGCAGGAAAGAGTATCCACCACAAGATTGTCCTTACACTTCTTGTAATTGATCTCATAGTCATAACCCCTAAGTTTTCTAACCCATTTCTATTGTGTTGGGGATGAGACCCATTGTTCCAGGAAATATTTCAGACTCTGGTGATTAGTCTTGATGCAACAAGGATTCCCTAAGAGATATGGCCACCAATTTTGTACTGCATGCAAAATAGTCATCATTTCCTTCTCATATGTGGAGGTGGATAAATTCTTTCCAGGAAGGGATTTACAGGTGAATGCCATGGAATGTTCATCTTGAAAGAGGACAACACCAAGTCCATTGTCGCAAGAATCACTCTCAAGAGTGAAGGGCTTGGAAAAATCAAGCATCTGAAGGGTGCATCGAAATGAAAGATCCAAGGGAGTATTTGAGGCTGCCGAAGGTTGCATCTAAATCAAATGGAGCCGAGTGAGGACACCATGTGAATTATTCTTAAGGATCGTTTCCATGCAATGTGAACTAATGATGCTGAGAGACCCTGGTTGTAAGCCATTGAATGTGTGTTTTTTCCCATTGACTAAAAATTGCATCCACAGTTCAGCAAAATCCCATAAGATGGGTCCAAGTGTGCGTAACCATTGAGTGCCTGAAACCAAAGAACAACCTCCTAGGGGTATGGCAAACATGTTAGAATGCAACTTATAATCTCCAATAGAGATACACACACTGCAACACTTTCCTTTGCAACTTAAGGTGATCCCATTAGAAACCATGACTTTAAAGCTGGAGCAAGGATGGACAAAACAATCAACTTGTTTAGAAATCTGAGGGTCAATAGGTGGCTGCGGAATGTCAACCTGATCATCTACTGGATCTTGAGCAACGTCACAAATTTCAAGTGTAGGTGGAGAAGCCACATCCAATAAATAGGGCTTGTGTTTAGTACATTGATGTCCCCGGGTGAATTTATCATCGCAATTATAACAAAGTCCTTTTTCCCTATGTGCCCGTATCTCGGCTTCAGACAAATACTTAACAGGAGTCAAAGGGATTGGATGTCTTTGGGGAACCATATTTCTAGATGGAACAGAAGTTGATTTGGGGCGTTGTTGAGCCCTAATATTGTCCTACGCCAACTTAGCCAACCCTAGGATTTCCATCATTGTGTTGGGACAAAACATTGTAATATCAGATCGGATTGTATCCTTAAGACCACTGATAAACCAACTCTTGTAGAATGCATCAGAAAATCCTTCTATGTGCTTAACTAAGTTCTCAAATTCTATCTGATACTCTCTCACAATGCCAGTTTGGCGAATTTTGGTGAGTGCTCCTGTGAATTCATCAAAACCACTAGGGCCAAATCGGTGCGAAAGAAGTTGACAAAAATTTGTCTATTGGGGCTCTTCATGATCCTTGATGTACCAATAGAACCATTGAAGGGATTCACGTTCCAAATGAAATGATGCAAGTGGGACTTTGGTGACATCAAAAGTGTTATGCATATTAAAGTATTGTTATGCCTTGTGTATATGGCCACTTGGATCATCACCATTGAAGCAAGGGACTTCAATCTTTGGCCCACAAAACTTGTTGGAAGCACAGAACTCATTGTCTACAGAAGAATCAGGCTGTTGTCCGTTTCTCATGGATTAATGTTGAAGATGGAGATCGAGAAATCTTTGATCCAGATCTTTGAGTTTGGTCTTGAGGGTGACAAGTTCTTCTTCCATTTATCTATTTGCTCATGCGCGGGTGAAAACCATAAGCAATATTTTTTTTTTTAATTAGAAATGGGTGGAAAAACAAAAACAGAGAGAGTTTTAGAAAAGGAAAATTTTGAGTTGGGAAAAATGCGAGTGGGTAACTAGGTTGTGGACACTTTCTAAGGGACAAGGAAACAAAAAATGTGAATTTCAGAAGCAGGGTAAAAGAAGGAGATGGAATTTTGGGCTTCGAGAAGTGGAATTGGGATAGGGTCTTCAATGGATGAAATATGTAGAATGGAATGACAGGGGTTACCGTACATTTTCAAAGGAAACAGAGCTAAATCAAGGAATATATGGCTAAAAAATAGAAATTTATACCCTTTTTTTAAGAAGAAGAAGAAATGATATGTGGCGATGCTTTATCAACTGGAATTGGAGTAAATGATATGTGACAATTTTGGAATTCTGCACGTTATCAATTGTAAATAGATATGGACCCCAGGTATATTCAGCTTCCTAATGGTTCAAAGGTAGTCACTCGGCCACCAAGCCTGTCTCATGCTTGAGTATTGGGGTAGTACCCCTCACTTCACGGCGCAGGTAAAACTACTAACCGCTTGGCCAAAAATGACAGCTCTTTGGTTTTCCTCGCAGATGGGAATCTAGTCAATCTGGTGGGGGTCATTGCTATTTTTGCTTGGTAGGTCCTCTCAATGGCCAGCTACTTCGGGGTTCTTGTGGTACTCCTCACAATGAGTTTTAGGGCTATGCCCAAATACTTCCCACAGTTAAGCGGATAAGGTTTATTCCCTAATCTGAATGAAAAATACCGTTGCAAGAAGAAGAACTACTACAATAGTCACAATGCCAGAAAAAATGTGGCAAAAATTCCACCCAATGCCCAAAAACCCGTAATAAGAGACAGGGTTTTGAGAGGAAAACTTTTAAAATGAGCATAACCCAATCTATATTGCTTAGAATCGCTATTATAGCCTATTTTTGGAACTGGAACAACCACTCTGCTTCTACCAACTAGATCGGAATAGAAATCTAGTCACATGGTCAAACTATTTTCGCTCTGTAATTTTCGGAGCCGTCACCGAAATTCTGAAAAATTGCTGATTTTAAATCCGCGATATCTCCACTTTTAGAACTCCAAATGAGATTATTTTTTTCTTTGAAACTGCGTATTTTTGAAAGAGAAATTCATATATGCAACTTGTTTTTCTTGAATCTGCATAGAAATTTTCAATAATGGATGTGAAAGTCGCTGCTCAATTTTGTCCCTTTTTTTCCAAAAAAAAAAAAATCCCACTTATGCTAAGGAAAGTGCTCTGATACCAGATATGGAGAACCTCCTACAATAAACAATAAGAATGCATGATATAACAGAAATTATGGATCATAGAAAATATTTTATTAATCGGAGGCCACTTCGAGGGGGAAACCTCCTTTGAGCAAGCTCAATATAAAATAACTCTTTGATGCTTTCATTAGCCTCAACACATACTTATATACTAAGTCTAATCTAAACAACTATTACCCCCCATGAATGTGGGATAATGCAACATAATAATTAGACAACTTAACAATTATTACTTACTCCCCATGAATGTGGGATAATACAACATACTGATGGGACGACTTACAAAGCATATGCATCCGATAAAATCTACTGACAAAATAAAGAGGAGGGTTGACACAGGTTCTTAACATCCCCTCCCTCTTAAAAAAAGCCTTTTTTCCTCAAAGCATTAGATGTGGAAACTATTGTTGAATCTGAAGGAGCGGTTCCCATGTAGCATCCTCTGGTTGCATGTTGTGCCACTGAATTAAGACCTCTGTGATGGACTGAGAGCGAAGCAGACAAGTGCGCTTATATAGGATGGCCTCCGGATCTGAAATTATGGATCCTTCATTATCCCGTTCTGGTAAAACAATTTGTTCTATGATGTTGGTTTCAATCACTTGTTGAATGCGAGAAGAAGGAGGAAGTGCCAATTTATAAGCAACAGACCCAATCTTGTGAAGAACTGTATATGGACTAGAGATATTTGGAGTGAGCGTTTGATTCTCTTTTACTTTCAAGGAGGATTGCTTGTAAGGCTGCAGACGAAGAAAAACCATGTCACCGACTTGAAAAGTGCGCTCAAAACAGTGCTGATCGGCTTGGTGTTTCATGCGGGTTTTGGACATGTGAAGATTGTCCTACAGAATGTGAAGAATCTGATGTCGGTTTCGAAGAACCATGTCAAATTCTTGAACCGGTGAACATTTGGGAATGTATGGAAGGAGTACTGGAGGTGTGTGACCATAAACTGCTTCATATGGAGTCATTTGAGATGTAGTATGGCAGGAAGTATTGTACCACCATTCAGTGAGAGGGAGAAACTTTTCCCACAGATGTTGTTCTTCAGAGGTGAAACAATGAAGATAAGTTTCCCAATAGTTGTTGATGACTTCATTCAGACGATCTATTGGTGGGTGATAAACTGAACTCATATTCAGTTTGGTTTCAGTAAGGAGAAAATCACTTGTGAAAGTTGTGTTGCGGTCTGAGACAATGGAAGAAGGGATTCCATGAAGAAGGAATATCTTGTCCATGAAAATTTGTGCAACTCAAGAGGTGGTATATGGAGGGATGAGAGCACAAAAATGATGATATTTGGAGAGTCGATCAACCACAACCAAGATTACGGTCTTCCCTCCATATTTAGGGAGCCCTTGAATGAAATCTATCGAAATATATGTCCAAATCCTTGTAGGGATGGGAAAAGGTTCGAGCAATCTAGAAAGGAGTGTAGTTTCACCTTGTTGGCGCTGACAAGGAGCACATTCGGAAACCATCTGTTGAATTTCTCGTTGCATTCCCTTCCAAAAGAAGTGACATCTTGCCCTCTCATATTTTTTCATGAACCAAGAGTTCCCTGTCAATGGAGAAGCATGGAGTTCATAAAATACTGCTTGTTTAATATATGTGCTCTAGGGAAGCACTAGACAACCCTTGTATCTCAGAGAAGAGTCATCCCAATAGAAATGCGGTACCACATAAGGGTTACTAGCCAACGGTTGGATGATTTCAGATAAAGAGCATTCATTGACATATCCTTGATTAACAAAGTGTAACCAAGTTGGAATAGGCATAGCAATAGCTGAAAGAGAGACAAGGGCATCAAATGTGCAGGAAAGAGTATCCACCACAATATTGTCCTTATCCTTCTTGTAATTGATCTCATAGTCATAACCCGTGAGTTTGCTAACCCATTTATGTTGTGTTGGGGATGAGACCCATTGTTCCAGGAAATATTTCAGACTCTGGTGATTAGTCTTGATGCAACAAGGATTCCTTAAGAGGTATGGCCACCACTTCTGTACTCCCAGCAAAATACTCATCATTTCCTTCTCATATGTGGAGATGGATAAATTATTTCCAAGAAGAGATTTACCAGTGAATCCCATGGGATGTTCATCTTGAAATAGTAAAACACCAAGTCCATTGTTGCAAGCATCACTCTCAAGAGTGGAGGGCTTAAAAAAATCAGGCATCTGAAGGGTGCACCGGAATCAAAGATCTAAGGGAGTATTTGAGACTGCTGAAGGTTGCATCTGAATGAAATGGAGCTGAGTGATGACACCATGTGAATTCTTCTTAAGGATCGTTTCCATGCAATGTGAACTGATGATGCTGAGAGACCCTGGTTGTAAGCCATTGAATGTGTGTTTTTCCCATTGACTAAAAAATGCATCCATGGTTCAACAAAATCCCATAAGATGGGTCCAAGTGTGTGTAACCATTGAGCCCTAAATCATAGAACAACCTCCTAGGGGTATGGCAAACATGTTAGAGCACAAGTTATAATCTCCAATAGAGATACACACACTGCGGCACATTCCTTTGCAAGGTAAGATGCTCCAATTGACAACCACAACTTTAAAGCTGAAGCAAGGATGGACAAAACAATCAACTTGTTTAGCAATTTGAGGGTCAATAGGTGGCCGCAAAATGTCAACCTGATCGTCTACTAGATCCTAAGCAGCGTCATAAATTTCAAGTGCAGGCGGAGAAGCCACATCTAATAAATAGGGCTTGTGTTCAGTACATTGATGTCCCCGGGTGAATTTATCATCACAATTATAACAAAGTCCTTTTTCCCTATGTGCCCGCATCTTAGCTTTAGAGAAATGCTTGACATGAGTGGTTCTAGGAGTCAAAGGGATTGGATGTCTTTGGGGAACCATATTTCTAAATGGAATAAAAGTGGATTTGGGGCATTGCTGAGCCCTAATCTTGTCCTCCACCAGCTTATCCAACCCTAGGATTTCCAACATTGTGTTGGGATAGAACATTGTAATGTTAGACCAGATTATATCCTTAAGACCACTGATAAAACAACTCCTATAAAATGCATCAGAAAATCCTTTTGTGTGCTTGACTAAGTTCTCAAATTCTGTTTGATACTCTCTCACAGTTCCAGTCTAGCGAAGTTTGTGAGTGCTCCTGTGAATTCATCAAAACCACTAAGGCCAAATCGGTGCAAAAGGAGTTGGCAAAAATCTGTCCATTGGGGCTCTTCATGATCCTTGATGCACCAACAAAACCATTTGAAGGGCTTCACGTTCCAAATGAAATGATGCAAGTGAGACTTTGGTGACATCAAAAGTGTTATGCATATTAAAGTATTGTTCTGCCTTGTGTATCCATCCACTTGGATCATCACCATTGAAGCGAGGGAATTGAATCTTCGGCCCACAGAAGTTGCTGGAAGCAGAGAACTCGGTGTCTACATAAGACTTAGGCTGTTGCCGGTTGCTCATGGTTGAATGCTGAAGATGGAGGTCAAGAAATCTTTGATCCAGATCTTCGAGTTTGGTCTTAAGGGTGACAAGTTCTTCTTCCATTTGTCTATTTGCTCATGTGCGGGTGACAACCATGAGCAAGATTTTTTTTTTAATCAGAAATGGGTGGAAAAATAAAAACAAAGAGGGTTTTAGAAAAAGGAAAATTTTGAGTTGGGAAAAACATGAGTGGGTAACTAGGTTGTGGACACTTTTTAAGGGACAAGGAAACAAAAAATCTAAATTTCAGAAGTGGGGTGAAAGAAGGAGATGGAATTTCGGGCTTCGGGAAGTGGAATTGGGGTAAGGTCCTCAATGGATGAAATATGTAAAATGGAATGACAGGGGTTACAGTGAATTTTCAAAGGAAATAGAGCTAAATCAAGGAATATATGGCTAAAAAATAGAAATTTATGCCTTTTATTTTGAAGAAGAAGAAGAAGAAATGATCTGTGGCGATGCTTTATCAATTGGAATTGGAGTAAATGATCTCTGACAATTCTGCAATTATGCATGTTATCAACTACAAATAGATATGGACCCCGGGTATATTCAGCTTCCTAATGGTTCAAAGGTAGTCACTCAGCCACCAAGGTTGTCTCAAGCTTGAGTACTGGGGCAGTACCCCTCACTTCACAACACAGGTAAAACTGCTAACCACTTGGCCAAAAATGACAACTCTTTGGTTTTCCTCATGGATGGGAATCTAGTCAATCTAGTCGGGTTCATTGCCCTTTTCGCTTGGCATGTCCTCTCAATGGCCAGCTACTTTGGGGTTCCTGTGGTACTCCTCACAATGAGTTTTAGTCCTATGCCCAAGTACTTCCCACAGTTAAGCGGATAGGGTTTATTCCTTGATTTGAATGAAAAATACCGATGTAAGAAGAAGAACTACTGCAATAATCATAGTGCCAGAAAAAATGTTGCAGAAATTCCACCCAATGCCCAAAAACCCATAATTAGAGCTAGGGTTTTGAGACAAAAAATTTTAAAATGAGCATAAACCGATCTATGTTGCTCAGAATCGCCATTATAGCCTATTTCTGGATCTGGAACAGCCACTCTGCTGCTACCCACACGATCGAAATAGAAATTTGGGCACCCGGTCAAAAGATTTTCGCTCTGCAATTTCCGCGGCCGTCACCGAAATTTTGAAAAATTGTTGATTTTAAATACACGATATCTCCACTTTTAGAACTCCAAATGAGATGATTTTTTTTTAAACTGCGTATTTTTTAAAGAGAAATTTAGATATGCAACTTGTTTTTCTTAAATCTAAACAAAAAAATTCAAAAATGGATGTGAAAGTCGCCGCTTAATTTTGCCCCTTTTTTTTCCAAAACAAAAAAAATCCCACTTGTGCCAAGGAAAGTGCTCTGATACCAGATGTGGAGAACCTCCTGCAATAAACAATAAGAACGCACGATATAACAGAAATTATGGATCACATAAGAGATTTTATTAATCACAGACCACTTCAAGGGGGCAACCTCCTTTGAGCAAGCTCAATACAAAATAACTCTTCGATGCTTTCATTAGCCTCAACACATACTTATATACTAAGTCTGATCTAAACAACTATTACCCCCCATGAATGTGGGATAATGCAACATAATAACTAGACAACTTAACAACTATTACTTACTCCCCATGAATGTGGGATAATACAACATACTGATGGGACGACTTACAAAGCATATGCGTCCGATAAAATATACTGACAAAATAAAGAGGAGGGTTGACACGGGTTCTTAACATGCCCTCTCTCTTAAAAAAAAGTTTTGTCCTCAAAGCTTTAGATGTGGAAACTGTTGCTGAATCTGAAGGAGAGGTTCCCATGTAGCATTCTCTGGTTGCATGTTGTGCCACTGAATTAAGACCTCTGTGATGGACTGAGAGCGAAGCTGACAAGTGCACTTATATAGGATGGCCTTCGAATCTGAAATTATGGATCCTTCATTATCTCGTTCTAGTAAAACAATTTGTTCTCTGATGTTGGTGCCAATCACTTGCTAAATGCGAGAAGAAGGAGGAACTGCCAATTTATAAACAACAGACCCAATCTTCTGAAGAACTGTATATGGACTAGAGATATTTGGAGCGAGCGTTTGATTCCCTTTGAGTTTCAAGGAGGATTGTTTGTAAGGCTGCAAAGGAAGAAAAACCATGTCACCGACTTGAAAAGTGCACTCAAAACGGTGCTGATAGACTTGGTGTTTCATGCGGGTTCTGGACATGTGAAGATTGTCCTGCAGAATGTGAAGGATCTGATGTCGGTTTCCCAATAGTTGTTGATGACTTCATTAAGTCGATCTATTGGTTGGTGATAAACTGAACTCATATTCAGTTTGATTTCAGTAAGGAGAAAATCACTTGTGAAATTTGTGTTGCGGTCTGAGACAATGGAAGAAGGGATTCCATGAAGAAGGAATATCTTGTCCATGAAAATTTGTGCGATTGAGGAGTTGGTATATGGAGGGCTGAGAGCACAAAAATGATGATATTTGGAGAGTCGATCAACCACAACCAAGATTACGGTCTTCTCTCCATATTTAGGGGTCCCTTGAATGAAATCCATCGAAATATATGTCCAAAACCTTGTAGGGATGGGAAAAGGTTCGAGCAATCCGGAAAGGAGTGTAGTTTCACCTTAGTGGCGCTGGCAAGGAGCACATTTGGGAACCATCTGTTGAATTTCTCATTGCATTCCCTTCCAAAAGAAGTGACATCGTGCCCTCTCATATGTTTTCATGAACCTAGAGTTCCCTGTCGATGGAGAAGCATGGAGTTCATAAAATACTGCTTGTTTAATATATGTGCTCTGGGGAAGCACTAGACGACCCTTGTATCTCAGAGAAGAGTCATCCCAAGAGAAATGCAATACCACATAAGGGTTACTAACCAACGGTTGGATGATTTTAGATAAAGAGGATTCATTGACATAGCCTTGATTAACAAAGTGTAACCAAGTTGGAATAGGCATAGCAATAGATGAAAGAGATATAGGGGCATCAAATGTGTGGGAAAGAGTATCCACCACAAGATTGTCCTTAGCCTTCTTGTAATCGATCTCATAGTCATAACCCCTAAGTTTGCTAACCCATTTCTGTTGTGTTGGGGATGAGACCTGTTGTTCCAAGAAATATTTCAGACTCTGGTGATTAGTCTTGATGCAACAAGGATTCCCTAAGAGGTATGGCCACCACTTCTGTATTGCATGCAAAATAGTCATCATTTCCTTCTCATATGTGGAGGTGGATAAATTCTTTCCAAGAATGGATTTACCGATGAATGCCATGGATGTTAATCTTGAAACAGGACAACACCAAGTCCATTGTTGCAAGCATCACTCTCAAGAGTGAAGGACTTGGAAAAATCAGGCATCTGAAGGGTGCATCAGAATGAAAGATCCAAGGGAGTATTTGAGATTGCCGAAGGTTGCATAGAAATGAAATGGAGCTGAGTGATGACACCATGTGAATTCTTCTTAAGGATCGTTTCCATGCAATGTGAACTGATGATGCTGAGAGACCCTAGTTGTAAGCCATTGAATGTGTGTTTTTTCCCATTGACTAAAAAATGCATCCACAGTTCAGCACAATCCCATAAGATGGGTCCAAGTGTGCATAACCATTGAGTGCCCGAAATCATAGAAAAACCTCCTAGGGGTATGGCAAACATGTTAGAGCACAAGTTATAATCTCCAATAGACATACACACAGTGCATCACATTCCTTTGCAAGGTAAGGTTCTCCCATTGACAACCATGACTTTAAAGCTGGAGCAAGGATGGACAAAACAATCAACTTGTTTAGCAATCTGAGGTTCAATAGGTGGCCATGAAATGTCGACCTGATCGTCTACTGGATCTTGAGCAATGTCACAAATTTCAAGTGCAGGCGGAGAAGACACATCCAAGAAATAGGGCTTGTGTTCAGTACATTGATGTCCCCGGGTGAATTTATCATCACAATTATAACAAAGTCCTTTTTCCTTATGTTCCTACATCTCAGCTTCAGACAAATGCTTGATAGGAGTGGTTCTAGGAGTAAAAGGGATTGGATGTCTTGGGAGAACCATATTTCTGAATGGAATAAAAGTGGATTTGGGGAGTTGCTGAGCCCTAATCATGTCCTCCGCCAACTTAGCCAACCCTAGGATTTCCATCATTGTGTTGGGATAGAATATTGTAACGTCAGATCGGATTGTATACTAAAGACCACTGATAAAACAAATCCTATAGAATGCATCAGAAAATCCTTCTGTGTGCTTGACTAAGTTCTCAAATTTTTTCTGATACTCTCTCACAGTGCCAGCCTGACGAAGTTTGGTGAGTGCTCCTTTGAATTCATCAAAACCACTAGGGCCGAATTGGTGCAAAATGAATTGGCAAAAATATGTCCATTGGGGCTCTTCATGATCCTTGATGTACCAGCAGAAACATTCAAGGGATTCACGTTCCAAATGAATGATGCAAGTGGGACTTTGGTGACATCAAAAGTTTTATGCATACTAAAGTATTGTTCTGCCTTGTGTATTCATCCACTTGGGTCATCACCATTGAAGCGAGGAAATCCAATCTTTGGCCCACAAAAGTTGTTGGAAGCAGAGAACTCAGTGTCTGCAGAAGACTCAGGCTGTTGTTGGTTGCTCATGGTTGAATGCTAAAGATGGAGGTTGAGAAATATTTGATCCAAATCTTCGAGTTTGGTCTTGAGGGTGACAAGTTCTTCTTCCATTTGTCTATTTGCTCCTGCATGGGTGACAACCATAAGCAAGTTTGTTTTTATCGAAAATGTTTGGAAAAACAAAAACAGAGAGGGTTTTAGAAAAGGAAAATTTCGAGATGGGAAAAACGCAAGTGGGTAACTAGGTTGTGGACACTTCCTAAGGGAAAAGGAAACAAAAAATGTGACTTTCAGAAGCGGGGTGAAAGAAAGAGATGGAATTTTGGGCTTCGGGAAGTGGACTTGGGATAGGGTCCTTAATGAATTAAATATGTAGAATGGAATGACAGGGGTTACAGTGAATTTTCAAGGGAAACGGAGCTAAATCAAGGAATATGTGGATAAAAAACAAAAATTTATACTTTTTTTTTAAAGAAGAAGAAGAAGAAATGATCTGTGGCAGTGCTAGAAAGTTGTGCTTTATCAACTTGAATTGGAGTAAATGATATGTGACAATTCTGGAATTTTGCACGTTATCAACTGTAAATAGATATGGACCCTAGGTATATTCAGCTTCCTAATGGTTCAAAGGGAGTCACTCGAGCACCAAGGTTGTCTCTGGATTGAGTATTGGGGTGGTACCCCTCACTTCACGGCACAGGTAAAACTGCTAACCGCTTGGCCAAAAATGACAGCTCTTTGATTTTCCTCATGGATGGGAATCTAGTCAATCTAGTGGGGGTCGTTGCCCTTTTTTTCTTGGCAGGTCCTCTCAATGGCCAACTACTTTGGGGTTCCTATGGTACTCCTCACAATGATTTTTAGGGCTATGCCCAAGTACTTCCCATAATTAAGCGGATAGGGTTTATTCCCTCATCCCAGACAAAAATGCTGAAGTTTTTTATACCATTTTACCGAATGAAACAATTGAGATGACTAAAAATAAATTGAAAATTCTTAAGGACGGGGGTAGTGACACCCGTGGTGTTTTCAGGTCTTTCTTTTATTTTTCCTCTGTTGAACAGACCCCAATTGCACTGAATTTGTCAAGTGGTGTGAGAATAACTATTCTGCAGCAGAAGAAGTTGTCATGGATGAACCTAAGTCTAAGATCATTTGTCCTATTCATGCCTCTGTTATCCACAAAACCCTATCTGTTCCAGATGATTTTGTTCATTTATCCCAGGAATACAAAGAAGAAAACATCATACAATTCTTCCAAGAGTCTGCAGCTGAGAGTAAGGAAACCGTTTTGAAGTCATGTTCAAATCCTGATAGTGAGTTTATAAATTTATCTTACCCTATTGACCTGGTTTTGTTTAATGAAGAAACCCAATCGTGTATAAATTTAGCCAGTCAATTTTTGGGGTTAGACACTAATGGTTATGTTACAAAATCACTATTGAGTCTATTGTTTATCTTAAGTACTTTCCCAATTGAGTCTGACCTTCTAGGTCAGTCTTTCCAATCTTGCTGCCTTAAGTTTGATGAGTTCCTAGCTGAGAACATTCGTTCTTAGTTAGTCAACTTCCACGGTACCATAGTTTTAAGATTCCAGTCCTTTTGGCTGAAGATGTTCTTATCACATAATGAAGATAACCTCCAGTTTCCTGAGTCGGTAATCCCTGATGAAATGACCCAGGATTATTGCAAGTTCATGAATTTTTTTATGGCAAAAATATACAACATTTTATTTCAGGAAATATTGCCCAGGGTATTACCAGAGATGAAGGAAACATTGTAACTTTCCCCTAGTAAAAGGATAGGAGACTGGTTCCTTTGAGAGTCTGAAACAATTATAAGGTTATATGGATTTGTGTACCAGCCTTTCTGACAACTAGAATCTTTTATTTGGAATTTATTAGACAAAGGCTTACAGTTAAGGAAGAACACATCTTAAGCTTTAAGAAGAGTCCAAATATTAAAATTCCCTGGGTAGAAGGGCCATATGTTTTCAAAAGTAGAGTTGCTCTACCAATCATTGATAATCTGCTCAGAAGCATCAGGTTTTCTTTGGGAGCTGCTATCAACTATTACCCACACTAGGTAATCTCTAAAAGAAGACAAGAAGACAAAAATAAGCGTTTTGAACATACTTAAGTAGTTGGACTCAAAGAGGCAACTAATTGGGAATATTATCTTAATAATACCCTAGATAATATCAGCATTGAACAATACTATGTCTCAGCCATACCTGGAAATAATTCTTCCCCAGTGGATCTTTCTAACATAGTTGCAGTTGATGGCAATATTTCATCATTAATAAGTTTTTCAGGAAATTCGAAGAGGAGAGAACATTCAGGTTTCATGGACATTGAAGAAGCAGACACTACTAGTACATCGAAGAAGCAGAAAATTGGACAAGAGGGACAAATGGTATCGGTGAAGAAGAGTAGTGTGAAGGGTAAATAGAAGCAAGAAAAATCCAAATTAACTGCTCTGGATCTTCAGGAATATGTATTTGATGGAGTAACCCCAAATAAGTATACATCAAAAGAGGAGTGGTTGAATACCTACAGGGAAGTGGCTGATAAAACCTTTGATGAAACAGTAAAATTATATGAGGAAGTGAGACAATTGCCAAAGCCAGATGTAACTTTAAAAACAGTAAGGGATCATGCCAAAGATACCCTGAGTTTGGCCATAACTGTCTGTAATAAGGTATCAGAGGTGAATGCGAACTTAGAGAATATCCCTAACACATATATGATACACCTTCACAGAGAAACAGAAAATATCATATATACAAAATTGCTTAAATCTACATTACAGGTGTCTAAACTGGAGTCCAACAAAAATAAAGTTCAAAAACTCCTACACGAAGAAAAAATTGAGCACAAGGCCCTTCAAATCAAAATTAAAAAGTTGCAAGAGGAATTATTGAAGGTTGATGGGCAGTCAAGCAAAGCAGCAATTACTCAAAAGTTGTTTGATGAAAAAGAGAAAGAAGTTCAGGTGCTAAAGAAGAAATTGAAAATTCCTTCCACTCAGCTTATTCAAAACTCTGAATTGACAAAGTTTGAGAAGGAGAAGGAAGCCTTAAGCACTGAATTGATTGATTGTAAAGCCAAGTTGTTAAAGCTTGAAGAAAAAGAAAAACATTGGGAAAGGGATGCTAAGCTTCTGATAGAAAATGAGAAGGACCTAAGAACTAAGCTGGCAGCACGAGAAAAAGAATTAAAGGAAAAATGTGAAGAAGTTAAAAATCAATCTTCTATTCCTTCTGTAGAAACAGATGCAACCTCTCTTTCTAAAGCAATGTCTCAAGTAAACCTGAAAGATGTAGAACTCACAGGGTTAAAGCAACATAACAAGAATCTAGAAGAGATCATTTTGAAAAGAGAACAGGAGAAGAAGAAAGTAGAGGGAAAATGCCAAGAAATAATAAATCAGAATACCAAGTTAACAAAGTAGGTGGTTGATCAAATGGCCTTGCAAGGGGCTAGGCATATGATTTGGGATAAGATTATTCTAGAAGCTAATAAGTTTAGACCATATTTAGATTATATTGTAGATCAGGAGAGTGCTCTGAAAGTAGCCAGAAAAAAATATTTTGATAGTAAAACAAGAATTAAATAAGAAGCCAATGGAAGTAGCTCAGAATGCTATCAACTTTTTAAGTACCTTATCAGAACATCAAGTCAAAATGTTTGATATCCAAGGTAGATTTGTTGTTATTTATTAGGCTATAAAAGTGATTGGAAAGTACAGAATGTTGGATACTGTATAGGCTAAAGTTGATATTATAATTTGTAAAGTCAAAGAAGTGATTAAGTTATTTACTCCATTGGTAAGCAGGGGAATTCCTTTCTTCTGGGAGGAAAAAGGACCATTATTGTCTCAAAATGAATATCTGGATAAATTGGTCAATTGCATGTCAGACAACAGTAAGTTTGAAGATATGCAGTAGGCTCTGTCTGGAAGAGTTGTGTTTGATAAATTGGCTGGAGAGTTCGAGTTATTATTTGATTTTAAAGTCACGTGTTCCAAGGTGTCTAATTTTTCATATATAGACAACATGGAACTCAGAGTTCTGCACATGAAATGGTTGTTGCAGATTTGTCTAATCCTGAACATTGGAGAGTAGTTTAACAATATGGATCAATTAAATATAAGTTACAACCATGAAGACATCAAAGAAGATAGCGCAAAGGGAGTTTCAGCGAAGGATATATTTTATGATAAAATGTTATTTTTAAATTCATTACATAAGAAGTTTTCTTATCTTAGATCTATTTTTTAATAGATAAGTGCTTTGAAACATGTAATAAACGGTTGAACCTGTTAGACAGCTAGGTTTATTGTTCATCTCGAGGAGCAATTGTATAGGTATTCATACATTTGATGAAGTAAGGGTTGGGACCCATGAGATTTTGGAGATTTGTGTATTCAAGTATTTCTTTTGATTACAGAGCTAAAAGTTGGCGTCTTTCAGAGATTCATGTGTTATTTCATGTTGCAGTCTGTACTTTCCCTTCTTATGTGAATGTTTTTCCAGTTTTATCTCTCCACTATGTTTTCCTTCATGTCTGAAATAAGAGTATAACAGTTTGGAATTCATATTTACTATGCTCTAATTATTGTTTTCAGATGTCCACCAAACCTTTCTTCTAAAGTTGATACAGGATTCATTTTCACAATGCTATGTGTTAATGGTTTGTTCATGCTCTTCCTTTTTCACCAGACAATCAAATTTTGACTGTGACTATTACGGAGAGAAATTCATATGGCTTGGGGTACCACAACAGACAGCTTGACTCAAGAAATCAATCCTTTCCAATATGCAATATAAATTAAATATTGTAGAAGGAGCAAGTCGACATAAGTCGACTCGAACGAAGACCGACTTAGTCGAGCAGCCGACTAAGTCGAGAGACCGACTACGTCGGTCGGCTGAGTAAACACAGTAGTTAGTCTGTTAACTAATAGTTGTGTCGGTTCACCGAACCGACGGGTCGTTACTTTTAACTGATTGTAAATTGTATATATTAGGCTTTTGAGCCACTCAAGAACGAAGTTCAGTTCTTGGCTTTGTATGATCCATTGAGAATAATATAATCTGTTCATCCTATCTGTTCTTATCTCTTGTCTCTGTGTATAAATCTGTATATTTTTATGTATTATTGGTAACCTTATGTGATCTGTGAGATTACAACATTGGTTCCGTTGCCGGTAGTACATAACTGGAATATATGCTCACATATGATACCAGAGCAGGAGATCAAGGACTGGTGGGAGCGAAAAATTGCTAACTATCTACAAAATTACGCAAGAAGGAACAGATTGACAGTCGCAGAAGCCAAAGCCAGATTTTTCACTGAGACTCACGAAAAATTTGTCGAATCCGTGCCCCACCTGCTGAAGCAGCTTTTGGATGAGAAAACCGGACGAGACTAAAGAAGCACAGTTACTCCAGAAACTGATCTGAGGAGGACGTACGAATCTCTCGGAGTGGTTCGAAAAGATAGCCGACGACTTCTGTGAGGAACAAGCAGTTGAAGACAGGACCTCTGTGGAAACTGTTCGACAGAAATTTTTCACAGAACTTACTGATCAATTCTTGTGTTCCTTACCGGCTTTACTGTTCAAGTTTCTAATAGAGAAAGGAGCAGGACACATTGTTGAACCTCGACCTCTATTACGTGAACCACCCTCCAACACTAACTGGGCGGAGAAGCAGAAGCAGTGGGAAAAATTCATTGCTGAAAGGGAGTGGGAATACTTCCTGAGTAAGTAGACACCATCCGAGCTTTCTAAAAAGCGTCGGGTAGGCTATGGGGGGGTAGCTGGTCGTGTGTCGGACCTAGAGCATAGTGGATCCTAGTCGACCAGAGCCGTCGTCACCAGTAATGCATAATCGACCGAAGAGGAACTGAAGGCATATTATTGTACTACAGTATGTCGGACATTAAGAGAATCGAAAGGGATGAAAGACAGAAGAAAAGGGAAGCTAGATGAGAAAGGGCCGCAGAGCTGCAGCAAAACCCTAGGGAGACCGACCATGATGAAGTACCGCCAGAGTCGGGTCATGACCGATGCAGAGAAGGTGAAGAAGAAGACGAGGCGTCCCCTGAAGATGATGAAATGTGGATAGAGTAGCCGGAAGCTCTCCAACTAATTGTTCCCGACGAAGCAGTAGCCCTTTCCACAGTAAGTCCGCGTACCAGAATACAAACTATTATAGAAGATGACCTTCGACTAAGAGCTGGCGACATTACACTCTGGAGCCGACTAGGTGACGAACCATATCCGGGTCGACATCTTGTAATACGTCGACCGATCGAAGGTAACTGGGTGACCTTTCAAACGGCACCTTCCTTTCAAAGTATCCACTTGCTCCTGCCGACACATGAAGGAGCACCCCCCCTGCCACACACAACTTCAGACGATACACAAGATTCAGACTTGAGCACGCAAAGTGACAGTGGGTCATTAAGAAGACAAATTATCAACAATCCACTATTCGACGAGAAAGAGTCGACACCCGACGGAAGCACAAGTTCCGTCAACCAAAACCCCATCGTCACCCCGACAGATTCGACTGACTCAACAAACCCACCCCTTACAACACCACCTCCACCTCCGACATCATCAGAGAGTAGTGACAGTGACTCCTACATGGGTCACGGATCTACTCAGATTCCCCTTTATTAGGGTGACGAAGACCCCAGACGACACTGGTTTGTCTGCGAGTCGATATGGGAGGCTAACAAAGTAACAGAAGAAGACCGACAGATAGCCCAGTTCGCAGGAGCCCTTCGGAAAAGAGCTCTCACATGGTATATGACATTTACCGAAAGGCAACCTAGAGCAACAAAATCAGCGATAAAGGCGCAATTCCTATCATTTTTCAAGACTCCAGACGCTAAACACCTGGCAACCAAGAAGCTGAAGACGACCCAACAGAAGCCAGGAGAAGCAGTCCGCGACTACGATAAACGATGGAAGGATCTATTGAGTCAGTTGGACTATGTCATCGACGAACAATTACTCATTCAATGGTTCCTTGCAGGACTGTCACAGAAAGTTCGCCGACACATCAGTCTGGAGACATTCAAGTCGTACGAAGATGTGTTGACAAAAGCATTGCAGGTCAAGATGGATGAAGACATACCTGCCTGCCCGACTGACCACCGCTTGGAAGAACAGCTGGAGAATATGCAGAAGTCCTTGAAGGAGCTCACACTTAAGAACCAAGACATCTGGTGTACTAGCTGTTCAACAGCCGGACATACAAAAGATAACTGTCGACAGCAATTCAGTCGACAAGATGTCCATTTTGTACAGACAAAGGCGTTTTGCGACATCTGCCAGGAACGAGGAGACCATTCCACCGCCGACTGTCCTTACAATATGAAGAATGGCAAAGCTTCATGGTGTGCTATCTGTGAAACTGCAAATCACAACACGGCCGACTGCCATCTCAACCTCAAAAATAGACAAAACTACCAGGCCGTCTACCAGACTAATGCTGTAGCACAGAACACAGAGCAGAACAACAATAATAACCAGAATGGGCAACGAAATGATGGCCGACGCTACGACCATCGGAATGACAATCGACGACCAGGGTTTGGAAGAACAGGTCGATTCGTTGGAAGTCGAGAAATACGAAGTCGTCGACCTACTCAATGCTTTATTTGTTACAAAGAAGGGCACAGATGCGCAGACTGTCCATACAAGGACAGGACTGATCTGAAATTTTGTACACATTGTGGGGTAGGCGATCACTCCTTGGAGGATTTCCCTACAATGTTGGAAAAAATTAGTAATAAAAAGAATGTTAATGTCTTGTCTTGTATCCAGAAGAATGATGTCATAACTACTAATAATTTGCACATCGTCACTCGACAAGGCACTAAAACCGGGCCTGACAATCCTCAGATTAGTAAGATCACACACACAAATACCTACCCTGACCCTTGCAAAGCACAACACACATATCAAGAAGCCACAAACATATTTACAAACCTTGCACAGCACGAAGACATTAGTCACAGTCGACACGACTCGACCCAGCACTTAACCCATCTCATTCAAACAGATAAATCTGTCGGTTAGTTCATTGATTTATTGCATCAAATCAAAAGCACTAACCCTGAGAAACAAACTAAGAACATCTGTAGTTTAAATCAAAAAGACAAAAACGATTTCGATCCTCTTGTCGACCTGGAAATTGAAGGTTTCCATGTCCGACAAGTGGTGCTTGATTTTGGGTCTCAGGTAAATATAATGACTCGGGATACCTGGGAAAGGATGGGACGACCTCGAATCTATGAGTCAGGCATTTATCTGAAACTAGCCGACCAGGGCCTTATTGAATCCATTGGGGTTTGGAAAAATGTAGACACAACCATTAAAGGCATATCGACTAAGGTTGATTTCAAAATTATTGACCCAAAGGAAGGATCTAGCTCCTTCCCAGCCCTTGTAGGTCGACCTTGGGGTAGAAAGATGAAAGCCTCTATCTCTCTAGATAAAGAACGTATTAAACTTAAAGGGAATGGTCAAAAGGTCATAGTACCTATTAACCCCTCCCAAGGCCAACCCTGGGTTGAACCAATCGATGAGGAAGTCGATATCCGACAACTTTATCAGATCCAAAACAATACTGACTACACAGAACCAAACGCCCAAGGGGAGCTTTACTTAGGTAACCCCGACTCAGTTGGTTACAATTCAGATGCTGAACTATATGACTGGGAAATAGAAAACTATGAAACACAAGCAAGAGGGTGCTGGACTATCCAAAAAGTACAGAAAAAACCCACCCAACAGTGCTTTCTAGTCTCAATTTTCCCCAAGATCTTTGAGAGAAAAATAAGAGAACACCCTACCTTACAACCGACCAACGAAACAACCAGGACACAAACAAGGTATAAGGAGAGGGAATCCCTAGTAATGCATGTTGAACAAGTGTCTAAGGACTTTGGAGAACATGGCCGACTACAGAGCTTAGTAGAAACCTTCACCGGTCAAGCAGCTAGATGGTGGGATACCCATCAGACAAAACTTCAGACCTGGACTAGTGCTGCAACTTATTTTGTTGAAAGGTTTGGTGGCAAGAAGCTCACCCCACAAGCACAGATCCCCATCTTTACTCAAGGCCAGAACCCAGAAGAACACATCCAAACTTGTGAAAAAGAATGGAGAAGCCTAGGACATAAGGATGAGAGAGCATGGCCACAATTGTTTCCCTCAACCTTACACGACTTACCTAGCAAATGGTATAAAATGGAGGAAGCAAAAGGTGAAACCTTTTTCTGGAATGACCTCAAAGAAAATTTCATCCAAACCTTCAACTTTATCCCTGAAGATCAACAATTAGTCGAGCCAGCATAACAAATTAAACAGTTCATTCAACCGACTGAAACATTCCCTGACAAAGACCCTCGACAGGTCAAGCACTGTAATAGTCTTCACATAGGATCAAAAGTCGAGTCGACCCGATTACAATTGGAGAATGAACACACCGAAGGTAAAAGCTTCAGATGGAAATCCAACCATGCTGAAACAACGAAACCGATCCACTCTGTGCTTAGGGTCGCGACTACCGAAACACCTAACCTCGACCGAATGACTGCAGCCGACTTTCCTGCTACATTTTCACAGTTTCAAGAAGGAAGCCGACCGATAAATGAAGCTAAAGCCCCAGAATGGTTAGATGCCAAAGTAAAAACCAAAGAGGTCGACATTTCAAATGACGACCGACCAAAATTAGCTAAGATTGGTGATTACTGGAATGAGCAACAAACCGCTGAAATAGTAACCTTACTTAAAGAATTCCAAGACGTCTTTGCAAGGGACTATAAAGATTTGAAAGGGTTAGTTCAAGAAATGGGAGAGATGAGAATCGACACTAAACCTGATGTCCGACCTGTAAAGAAAAGGCCTTATAAACTAGCTCATAAGTATAAGGAAATAGTTAAAAAGGAGATAGACAACATGTTAGCTGCAGGTATCATCTACCCCATCGACCAGTAGGAATGGGCAAGTCCCATGGTCGTCCAGCCTAAGAAACACGACCCGACCAGACTGATAATCTGTGTCGACTTTAGGGAACTTAATAAAGTCACACTAACAGATCCCTTTCCCACACCTTGTGCTGATGAAATCTTGAATGAAGTGGCAGGCCATGAATGCTACTCATTC
>LPNX010791945.1:782808-849810 GCA_001517045.1 Pseudotsuga menziesii | reverse complement strand
TGCATATCGATGCATCAGGAATAGCAATTGGAGCTATCCTGACTCAACCAGGAGACGATGGAATGGACTACCCTATAGTTTACAGCAGTAGGAAACTAAATAAGGCTGAAAGGAACTATTCGACCACCGAACGGGAAGCCCTGGGAATGGTCTTTGCACTTCAGAAATATCGACACTACCTATTGGTTAATCCCTTCATATTTTACACCGACCATCAAGCTTTGAAGTACCTCGTAAACAAACCCCTTCACCATGGTAGAATCTGTCGATGGCTCTTACGGTTCCAAGAATTCGAATTTGAAGTAGTTGTCCGACCAGGGAAGCTAAATGTCGGACCCGACCACCTATCCCGAATCGACACAGGAGAGGAACCGACTGGAATCGACGACGACCTACCAGATGCACATCTATTTCTTCTAGAAGCAGTACCAGAAGAACTGGAGGAAATTGCTCAGTTCCTAGAAACAGTTCAGGCACCAGAAGATCTGAACACTAAAAAGAAGCAAATCCTAGCTGTGAAGGCTGCCCCATACAGCCTCATCAACGGATTTCTATACAAAATGGGGTTAGAAGATGTGTACTTGCCCATGAACGAGAGAAAATTATGCACGAAGCACACTACGGACCAGCAAGAGGACACTTTCAGGCCGACACAACTGCTAAGAAAATTCAACAGTCTAGATTATGGTGGCCGACACTTCATAAGGATTGTAAAACCTTTGTTAGTCGATGTGACAGATGCCAATGACTTGGTCGACCACTGCCGAGTACAGAAATGCCCCTGATCTCAGTCAACCCTAGTCTTACATTTGAAATCTGGGCTATAGACTTCATAGGACCATTCCCTGTCCCAGCCCGACGATCAGGTGCAAGGTATATTATCACTGCAGTCGAATATGTTACTAAATGGGCAGAAGCAGAACCTGTCGAGACCTGTTCAAGTGAAGTAGCTGCAAAGTTCATTTATGAAAATATTATTACTCAATTTGGATGTCCACTCACTCTGATCAGCGACCAAGGATCACACTTTGTTAACAAAACTATCAAAAATCTAATCGACAAGTTTCACATCGACCATCGACGTAGTACAGCATACCACCCCCAGTTGAATGGTGCAATTGAAGCTTTCAATAAAACACTGACAAAAGGACTGACTAAAATATGCGGTGCTGACAAAGATGATTGGGACGAGAAAATTCCTACAGTTTTATGGGCATACAGGACAGCCTACAAACGATCGACTGATCAAACCCCCTTTCGACTAGTATATGGGCAAGAAGCAGTCGTACCTCTGCACTTCAGAAAACAGGCACCTATCATTGCACAAATATTACATGTCGACGTCGAACAGGCCAGGAACGATCGGCTACTTCAACTTAATAAATTGGAAGAACACAGACTTATGGCCATCCAGCACCAAGAAATACAAAAACAGCAGCAGAAAGCTTGGCACGACCGTAATATCAGAAACAAAAATCTGTCAGTCGGTGACCTCGCCCTACTGTATAACAGTCGAGTCAAAGGCAAGCCTAAGAAACTTCACATAGAATGGATGGGCCCGTACATCGTCGAAGAAATACATCCCAATGGGTCAGTCCGACTAAAAACATTACAGGGCCTAGTGTTTCGGAAGCTTGTTAATGGAGCCCGACTTAAACGATACAAAAATTGAAAAAAAAAAAAAAAAAATCATATAACGGTCTTAACTGACACTAAAAACCTATAAAAAGATACAAAAGTTCCAAAAATCAAAAACCGTACACTCCTAAATCACCATCATGATAGCCACTCACCCATTCGACAACCGACTTCATTTCCATCGACCATCTTCATCAACCGACCATGTCAACCGTTCTCACCACCGACACCGACTGCCGACCTGGAGCGTCCCATCCCGCATTAATGGCCTCGAGCCCCGCCCCAGATTCACGAAATCGAACTCGAGTGTTGCAGTTGGACTGTCAAGTCCGCCATTAAGTCACCCAGTTCGACAATCCACCCCACTCGCGCCTATAAATAATGGACATTCCACCGTTCATTCACCACACCACGTACCTACTGAGCATTCGAACTCCCAGTCGACTGAAATTTGTGAACCTTGTAAGAATTTCGACCAGTCTGTTCAGTCAGAAACCATGGCACCCAAACGCACCAGAGCTTCGGCTAAGGCTCAAGAACTTCAGGCAGCAGACTCACCCTTACTCCAGCGACTAAAGCGGATCCAAAACGCGAAAGTCCAGGAGGGTCCGTTTCAAAACCTATGGACGGATATTCAAGAATGGGCGTTTGAAGACCGACGAATGACCCAGGAGGCTGAGAAAGTTAGGCGTAGCACCATATATGCCTATGCAAACGCACCTCTCATGGCCATCTTCACTGGTACAAAGGAAGCCGCGGTCAAATTCATTATCAGTCGTTACCACAACGGCCGATTTTACTTTGACCGACCAGTCGACATCAATGGAGATGTTATCTCCCGACTTACTGGTTTGTCAAACCAGGGTGACCCGGTCCCCATTGGGATCAAGGAAGGGCTAGTCGAACACTTTACAGGTTCGACGTTGGGTAAAAACTCCAAGGGCCTAATGATCAGTCAGATCGAGGCACGAACACCACAGATTGTGGCGAAAATCATCGCCATTACTCTCACTTTGGCTAGTCGCAGCAGTGACCTCAAGCTAGAAATGTTGGACGCCGTCGACCAAATTACAACCGACGGACGCATCTTCAGATGGGCAGACTACCTCGCAGACTTGGTAAAAACCATATGTGAGCGCTGTCAGGAAACAGGAGGTATTATCAAATTCCCCTCCTTAATTATTTGGATTGCTATGTATTATATATTCCCGGAAGGCAGTCCCGTCTTCCGAGAGCCGACTAGGTTTGAGATGCACAGGTTCAAACCCTTTTCCCAAAAAGGAACTATGCATGAACTGAACCAAGGCAAGGTATTTCTGGAAAACTGGTTCCAGCAGCTTAAGCTGCGCACGACAAGGTGGAGGGTGCCCCAGAACATCCGACGACACCTCCCAGCCGACTCACACATCCAGCTGGAGCTCGACCATACATCCATATGGTCATCAAACACTCAGGATTCAAATGCGAAGGAACTAGACTACTATCCCACAGTCGAGCAGATCTTTAGGGAGCTGTCTAGACAGACAAAAACCAAAATTCAAATCCCGGAGGCTGCAAAACAGGTCGACTTCTCTATAGTCGAACCCCTGACCGACCAGGAGAAGGAGGAAGATTACGAGCTGCACTTGTATATTAGCACTTTTGTGACGCAGGATACTCCGACTGGCACTCCTGGTCGGGTGCACTTAATAGTGAAGCATCCGACTGCACCAGTAGTGGACCCTCCGACCGAGCAACATCAGACACCACCACCAGCCCAACAACCAGTACAACAAACAGCTCCTCCGGCTATTCAGACGGTCGACCCCGCTCAGACCCCGACAGGAGAAGTCAAGGAAGACAACCCTGAGTATGCTGTGTCTCGGAGCATTCTCAAGAAACTGGCGAAGGAGATAGCCATTGCCAGAAGGAACATCAAACTGCAGAAACGTCAGCAAGGCAAAGGTAAGCGTAAGCTTGTCCTTGCTGACTCCACCGACAACGACGACGAACTGGAAGCCTCAGCACTCGATATTGTCGAGGATGCCCGAGCAAATAAGGTAACTGTTGAAACCCAGTTTCAACGTTTTGTGGAAGCAGGAGCACCGGAAGGTAGGCCAAAGAAGGCCAAAACAACACCACTGTCCGAAGATGTGGTCGACCTGGTGACGACTCCTCCCCGTCCATCTCCGACTAAAATAGTCGAGGAGCAAGCACCAGTGCAGCAGGCCGACGTTTCCCCTGAAGACTTTGCAAGAGTTATCCCTGAGGCACTCAGAGCCCGGGCAAGCTCGGACCAGGAGCTTAGAGCCTTCTTTGCAACACTGCCTGCACTGTTCAAATCAGCGCAGACAATCAAGACAACAACTCCTCTAAAAGCAAGCGAAAATACATACGCACACCAATCAACAGTATTTACAAGGGTCCATGACGGTGGCGACATCACAGGACATGAACAGACCTTCACCGACTACCAACTCCCACCGGAAGAAGACGTTATATCTTCTGACCAAAGTCCCCAACACCATTCTCCATCACCACCAGGATCGGGAAACCCTCCCTCCCCACCCCCACCACCATCATCTCCACCACCTCCACCACCGCCTGATTCACAGCCGAGACCACCATCATCATCACAGTCGGAGGTGGACATACCACCTCCCCAAACACAAAAACCCCCGACCACTGAACCAACTCCTCCGATGCAAACCCCTTCGACCTCTGATCCACCTTCCACTTCTGCAGGTCCTCCCGACGAACCAACAGAGCAAGCAAAGGAGACAACAGAACCTCTGCCTAGACCCACTCAGCTAAGGATTAGCTTACAGGATGTAAGCTCGTTGACCGACTCAGAGGTTGGCCAGTTACTCAACACCCTAGCAAAAGAGTCGAAGAGGAGGACGACCCGACTAAGGAAACAGCTCAAGGATAAGGAGACAGAAGAAGTCGAGTTCCTCGACAAATGCAGGTCTCTTGTACAGACTGTTACCCCAGGACCTGTCGAAGCTGCTACCGACCGACCGCTGGAAAGAGAATATCAGCTGTTTGAAGGTTTGGTGTCGACAATACAGACCCACCTCCACGAGACTAAGGCCGGGCAAAAAGAAGAAACTGTCTGACTGCTCCTGACTCAGCACACAGCATTCTCGGAGGCTCACAAACTTCTACAAGACCACATGGAGGAATCCATTGTAACTGAGGAAGTACTCCGAGATTGGCCTACTCATTATGGGCAGGTCTATACTCAGACGAGGCAGACAAGACAAGGCATTCAGGCCTTAGAAAGAAGGAAGTCGACTGAGACAGAACTGAGGCAGACCATCGAAGAACAAATAGTGCTGGAAAACACTAAGCTGCAGAAGTTGGAACGCGAGGCACACCAGTGGGTTCAGCAAGCCCTTCCCAACTTGGAGAAAGTCGACAACATCTGTCCGCAGATGCAGAGACTCCTTGATGCTGCGGAAGAACACAATCAGCTGCTGGGCCCCAACATGGAAAATATTGCAGAAATGGCAATGGCAGAGAAGATGTCGGTACTCTCAAATCTCACTACTGTGACCATCGACATTCAGAAAGCTTTGCAGACATGGACAGACTTTCAACATCAGCTTGCCATCACGACACCAGCAATAGTCGAAGTCTGTGTGCAGAAGAGACCAACTATTCGCCTGCACAGTCCACCTCAGTAGCAGTCTCCCTTTGCAATCTATTTTTGTACTTCTAATCTATTTTTTACCTCCCTTTTTCTTCGGGACGAAGAAATGTTTTGTTTGTGGGGGAGATGTAGAAGGAGAAAGTCGACATAAGTCGACTCGAACGAAGACCGACTTAGTCGAGCAGCCGACTAATTCGAGAGACCGACTACGTCGGTCGGCTGAGTAAACACAGTAGTTAGTCTGTTAACTAATAGTTGTGTCGGTTCACCGAACCGACGGGTCGTTACTTTTAACTGATTGTAAATTGTATATATTAGGCTGTTGAGCCACTCAAGAACGAAGTTCAGTTCTTTGCTTTGTATGATCCATTGAGAATAATATAATCTGTTCATCCTATCTATTCTTATCTCTTGTCTCTGTGTATAAATCTGTATATTTTTATGTATTATTGGTAACCTTATGTGATCTGTGAGATTACAACAAATATCTAACACTAAAGGATCAGACCTCGTACATTATTCCGGACGGTTGAAGTACATCCCCGTTAAGCTTTCCAACTTCAACTTGAATTGATAGATTACTTCCTCAACAACAAGTAAACAATACAAGCATACTATATATATTGGTGTTAGATCTATTCTAGCATATATAATCAACAATGTATAAGCATTTGAAAACATCCATGGATAAAATATTCATTCAAACACACATTATTGGACAGGAAAAGATATTTCTATTAATATAAAATCAGATATTACAATGGATACAACCTCTGTCGGCACGTCTACGAATCGGAGAAACTGAATCCCCCACTTGGGCCTCCACCACCTCATTCCTCCATCTCTCGATAGCAAGCTCACAAGCAAAAGGCAAGCTTGGGAAGAACACCAAAGTGCTCCAAGGGACAAAGGGATGCAGACTCAAGCATAAGTTCTGGCAACAATGGACTATAGTTTCTTTGCTCTTAATTCTATCATATGCCTTCAATGTACCATAGATTTCCTTATATAGTTTTTCAAAGGGGTAATGAAAGGTTGAATCTGAGCGATCTCAAGGCATAGGGAAGGCCAGGAATCAAGTGAGTCAGATCCATGTCAAGGAAAACTCCAAAAGGATTTGGATTTTGTACACATCCCGATGTACGCGGTTTTAGTGGTCAAACTCGCGTATATACGCGATTAAGGGTTTAAAAGTCGCGTGTATCATTTTTCACATGTTTTTAGGGATGGTCAAGGAAACATCAAAGGACAAAAAATGGTCCAAGGGGTCTAAGAAGTCTGCAGAGGGACAGCAGAAGGCCATACAAAGTGTGATTCACCTGGAGTGGTAAAATCAGCTATAACAGATGCCCCCTAATGTGTGAGGTCAGAGGGGTCATACGATGGCCGAAATACATTATAAGTCCATCCCAGAAGTGGAGTGATGAAGGATCCCAAATGGAAGACCAGCCACCCAATCAGCATATTACAATGATACAACTCTGCACGTAACTGCAAATACATATAGCAGTCCCAGATACATAAGAGTACAATGATACAACTCTGCACATAACTATAAATACATATAGCAGTCCTGGATACATAAGAGTACAATGGCCATGAATAGGCATGATACAAGATATCACATAAGTGGTCATCGCCACGTACAATATACATAGCTCAAAATCTCCATGATGAAGATATACAAAAGATCATGATCTCCATAATGGCTGAAGATATATGATGGATCAAGATCTCCACAACAGCTGGAAATGTCTGACATATACTGGAATCAAGTCACGAGAGCTGAAATCTCATGAACACTGGCACGATCAAGGAGGTAGCATATAAGAGATGCCACCAATATGGAAAGTCTTCTACACAAACCGCTATGAGTACATGTCCTGCTATGTGAATAGAGGTGTCAAGGTCGAACAGAGTAGTCCATCGTCTGATTACCGGTCATTGATGTATACCGTTAACAGACGCGAGATCACCCACCGATAATGAAAATGGGAATCAAGGTACTAGAGTGCAAACTAACAAGTGTGAATAAATGTGTTGAGGTCGAACACTTGAGAGGATCCATCGATCATGGGACATTGATGTATTCCCAAATACTGTCGATGGCGATAGAACCTACCACTGATGACTGCAAGTCTCAAGGCACTCAAAATGACTCTAGATTCTGATCCCAGAATAAATGATCTGAAGTTGATGGGATGAAATCCGCTAGAAGGAGGGCATTAAGGCATCCCCCATCATCCAACATGAGGTACTCAACAAAGCTGTATAATTTGGAAGGACTCGATCATAAGGTTCACAAACCAATAATTGTACTGGGAATGGCCGACATGCAAAGTCAAGATAACTAAGGAATGGTCGACTTAGGTTTCAACTTCCTTCGAACAATATCATAAAGGAAAATGGTGACTGAATAAAGGTAGCATAGACTCTATATACAAAGTGGGACATCTCTGCAACACAGGAGGCATCGACAAAGGCTCCATGGGAACTGGAAGCTTAACCAGTCGATGGAGATAAACTCAGATAAATGAGTACAGCTCCTAAAGTCAAACTATAAACCCAACCAATGGATGTGATATACAATGCTCTGTTCGAAGGCGACACGACTCGACAACTGTCAAAGATAACATCTTTCCTTGTCCAGCATTTTGGTTTTTTGATTTTTTTGGACTTTTTCAAATATTTAAAAATCTTGAAAAAGAATAAAATTGCTTTATAGTTAAAGACTAGGAGGAGACGAGTGTCATAAGGGAAAACAAACTAGTTCCAAGTAGTGGAACATACCTATGCTCAATGCAAGGATACATGTGTAGGATATCGACACTTGGGGGAAAATCCCCTCCCGGTAAAAAGGGAATCAAGCTACAAAGGATATATAAAATGGCTCTGCATGGCTAGACATGAGACAGGCTCGGGCTATATGGCTGAAGCGCAATGTCAGGGAAGCCGGCATAAAGCTCAATAAGGCAAGCAAAGCTCATGCTAATGCAATTACAACTTGACATAAGGGATTCCTGAGGGAAATAGGCCAGCAAAAGATCAAGAGGAGTATGAGGCTCTTGCGAAATGTCATGGCAGTACTATACAACAGACTCCCACACCCTAAAGGACAAAACGTCAGCATGGTCACCAATATGCAAATAAGGCGCTAACTATGGTACCCATGTAAGGTCAAGCTCTACCACTCATATCATGCCACTTCTAAAACAACAAGAAGGTTCCATGACATAATAGAGTGGGTTCGTACCTAAGGTTATGATAAAAAGGTCATAAGGTCATGCAAAATGCAAATGGTGATGAAACCTAACCTATATGCCAGTTTAGACATGATACCTGAGATCGGCATGAACGGGTCAATCCAACGGCTAAAACGGCACTGAAAAAGGCCTCCTACATCATGAGTTAGGTCAAAAACGGTCCAAAATGATTAGAAATTGTCGAAACTATAGGAAAGGGGGTAAAAATTTTCAAAAATTTGAAAATTTTCTATAAATAGTAAACAATTCAAAATATTATAAAATATTTGAAATTTTTACCCAATTGAGCTCAGATTTTCAACAGCGAATTCCAGGAGATCCATCCAGCGGAATCCACTACCGTTTCTTCCAGGTACTTACCCATGCTCTTCTCTTTCATTTTGATGCAATTTTTATTAAATTTTATGGTTATTTAAGGTTTCTAGACCAAACTAAAAAGGGCGCTACGGCCCACGCGGAAATCGAGGATTTTTCCACGTATAGGGCTGGATATACGCAAAAAATGCCCTCAAACCCGCGTACATACGCAGTTGTTTGGAAAACAGTTGTGTATGCGGCCGTGCATGAGGTTTTTCAAGTAATCTAATGGGCAAACTTGCAATTTTTTGTGCCAGATGGTCCTAGAATGGAGAGAGCGTGAACATGGTGAGGTAGAGGAGGCAGTAAGGACCGATCTAATGGATCAACAAGCTCTATGTGCATGTGGACTCTATAAGATTTAGTGTCTTGGTGGCTTTGAGGGCCAAATCAAGACTATTGCAGATGCTGGTGGATTACTGGGATCCAGACTCTGAGTCCTTCCAGATAGATGGGATGTCCCTCACTATAGAGATGGAGGACATATACTTCATTACTGGGCTTTCCCGACGGGGGGAAGTAGTGAACCTTCGTTATCGTGGTGGGCTAGGAAGTGGCTTGATTATCGATGAGTACATTGTAGTGTACTGCTATCCAGACGCAGAGAAGGTGGGGAGTCAGGTCCCTACCAACGCTATACAGGTGCTGGGCCTAAAGGCCTTACTATTGACATTGCACATGATAGCAGGCTTGGCATCACTCCACCAGGCCTCGCGGCCTCTGATGTTCTATGCATTGGAGTGCATGAGACCCACAATTTATGACTGGAGCACTACACTACTGAGCAACATGAAACATCAGCTCAGTGAGTGTAAGGTGGGCATAGTATGGAACTTTGGGTTCAGCAATATATTGAGCATGTTTTTATTCAAGCGTGTTCCAAGATTGAGCCCCAAAGTTGACGTTCCTCTTCACGGGGTTCGAGATCCAGCCCAACAGCGTTGGGCAAATGCGATGCGCAGACTGGGGGGAGGTAGGGTGGCCAACCCCTATCCAGCTGATTTCTTTCCATGGTGGTGACGATAGATAGTTGCCATCGATGACTACCCCTATGCGGGGATAGATTTCTGGGGGGACCCAGACATGTCGCTACCACTAGGATCGACATATGGTGATATAGGTAACGAATCTCGACCCTCTCTTTTAATTTTTGAGTTATTTAATTTTTTGTGTTTTCTGATTATATGAAATCAAAAGACATATTTTTGCGTGACAATACATAGTGACATCTACCATTTGTGCACAGATGTGGGACCACGGCGGCCGAAAGGCTTCCCTCATCACTGATGGAGGGGAAGAGGAAGGGAAGAGGAGATGATATCACAGGTGTGGATGCGATGCAGATGCTCCAAAGCATTCATACCAACTTTGTGAGGCTAACACACAGGGTTCCCATGGCGCAAGTCTAGGACTTTCCTGAGGCTATGCAGCGCCAGGTGGTGGGTGTACCATGAGCATGGGTGCGATTATTCTGATGGCTAGCTAGAGCCGTAGTGACCTTCCATGATCACAACCCCCCTCCTCCTCCACAAGATTAGATGCCTGGGAGTCTATACATTTTGTACTACTGTGTATTATATGTTGGTGGCTCAAGAGCCCCATTTTTGTATCATGGCACTATGTATTACCAAATTTTGGATGTTATATAAAAAGTTTTATGGTGATCGGTTTATTTATTTACATGTGTAAAAATTGTGTTTGTGATGAATTTATTGTGTATAAAACAAATGCCAATTTAACACATAGTTAGCATATGAGTCAGCAACTTGATTATTAATTCTTGGAATGTGTATGTATGTTATATTGTCAAATTGTCGTTCTATCAATCTCACACGTAAGAATCTTCTTAATAACATCGGATCTCTAACATGGTACAAACCATTAAGCTGTGACACTACTAACTCTGAATAAAGACATACCTCAAGAGAGAGAACGCCATGAGAAATGGCGTCCCGTAGAAGCTCAATAATGGTACTATATTCAGCAACATTGTTGGAAGATGGTCGCAAACATATGCCTCCTGAAGACAGTACTGACCCATAGGAGTATAAATCACCCAAGCAACAGAGGCTGAGTGTTGAGTGTGACGGATCGCACCATCCATGAATCCTATGTAGGTGGAAGATTCCATTGACATCTGCCAAAAGAAATGGAAACTAATCACAAACCCGATCACTATAAGAAAAAGACCTAACTATGCAAAACTGTACAATAATATACAATAACCAGCCTTGGATGAGAATCATGCATAGTAATTCTTGAGATAGAGCCCATTTCTAGGCTCTTCCAAGTTCGTTCCCTCATAATCCACTAACTCATAAGCACCCTTCTCTAACACACGTTTGACACGTAAGGACCACGCCACATGGGGTTAAACTTTCCTGCCCCCAAGGGTTCTTTCAGTTGATCCCACAAAAGGACCAAGTCTCCCTCACTAAACCTCCTTGGACAGACAGACTTATCATACTGGACCTTTACGCGACATTTATTTACTTCTAGAGACACCAAGGCATCTCGACGCTACTCATCAAGTTGCTCAAGGTGGACCAAACGCTCCTCCAATGGTGAAGTGTCTGGTAAGAGTTCTACGACTAGATTCAAAGAAGGAATCTCGCATTCAACCGGCAATATTGAATCCACTCCATGTACAAGTTGATATGGAGAAAAACCCATGGCAGTCTTAACAGTGATTCTATATGCCCACAAAGCAGGATATAACATGATGTGCCAATTATTCTTGCTCTGTGTGATGGTTCATTGGAGAATGGATTTGAGTGATTCATTCACTGCTTCTACCTGTCCATTCGCTTAAGGGTAGTAAGAGGAGGAATGCTCTTGCTTGTACCCTAACTTTGATGCCAACTCTTCCATCATACGATTCTGAAAGTGCGAGCCATGGTCAGTGACAAGCTCTTTCAGAATTTCGAACCGAGTAATAATCTGATTGAACACAAAGTGTGTGGCTATCTCACTGTCGGATTTAACTGTAGGCATTGCCTCAGCCCATTTCGTGAAGTAATCAACAGCCACTATGATATGATGATGCCCCCCATCCAAAGCTGGGTTGCAATCCATAAAATCAAGCCCCCACTTAGTGAAGGGACCGGCGGTGATGATGGGATGTAACGGGGCAGGTTTCGAGCACATATTATGTGCAAACACCTGGAAAGGGTGGCACCTCTTGACCGCATCTACACAATCCTTAAAGATTGACAGCCAGAAATAACCCGCTTGTGAGATTTTTTGGGCTGTAGAAAGCCCAGATAAATGACCACCACACGCCCCTCCGTGGAAATCATTCAGCACTACCTCAGCCTCTTCATGAGTTAAACAACGTCATAAAATGGAATCTACCCCATGATGGTACAAAGTGTTATCCATTATGAGATAATTCTTAGACACGTGACGTAATCGTCGTCATTCATCCTGTGAGAGGTGAGTAGGGACCTTCAATGTTTGTAAATATATAATGATATCCCCATACCATGGGTCTAAAGTTGAGATTAAGAATATGTGTTCATCGACACACGTATCTTCACAAACCAACTCCTCGTCCTTGCTTGGGAAATCCGATACAAGCTCTACAAAAATTAAAGACTTCTTCGATTTTGCCGAAACAAATTCGAGATCGAATTCTTGCAGGATGACAATCCATTTATTATATTTTCCCCCATTCATCCTTCGAGTGAGGATGAATTGAAACGGATTGGCATGGGCTACAACCAAGGTCTGGCGAAGGAAAATATAATGTCTCAATCATTGAACCACATGTACGGTAGCTAAAGCAAGCTTCTCGACATGAGAATAACAAATCTCTGCATCAATAAGGTTTCGGCTCAGATAATATATGACATGCTCTTGGAGCTCCTCATCCTCTTGAACCAAGACCATACCAATCGTCTCCATGGACGCGGCCACATAAAGTAGAAAATCACGGCTATAGTCTGGGGGACTAATCACCGGGGCCGATGCTAGGGCTCGCTTGAGTGCATCAAAGGACTCCTAGGCTCTCTCATCCCAACAAAAGGTGGTGTCCTTCTTCAAAAGACGCATGAATCCTCTAGTCAAATTGGCAAAGTTGACCACAAATCTTCATAAGAAGTTTGCCATGCCTTGCAAACATTGAAGATGACAAATATTCTTCAGGGGAGACAACTGAAGTATTGCCTCAACCTTCAAAGGGTCGACTCTTATACCCTCTTTAGAAATGATGAATCCTAACAAACGACCTGACTTCACACAAAATATGCACTTATGAGGATTTAACCTAACCAAATAATGCCGGCATCTTTTGAATACCAAGGTCATCCAAAAATACTTCGATAATTGACTTGAGATCGTGGAAGATCAAGGTCATTGCCCGCTGAAAAGTAGCTCTGATGTTCTTCAGGCCAAAAGGCATTTTTCGATATGCAAACATTCCCCAAGGACAAATAAATGCAGTCTTAATGTGGTCCTCAAGTTTAATTTATATCTGATTATACCCAGAAAAGTCGTCCATAAAGGAAAAAACCTTGCTACCCGCACACTTATCCAAAATCTGATCAATAAATGGTGTGGGGAAATTGTCCTTAGGGCAAGCACGATTCAAATCACGGAAATTAGTACATATGCAGATCGCTCACTGCTTCTTATCCACCGAAACAAGGTTTGAAACCCACTCCGTCAAGGGAACGGGATAGATAAAATTGGCTTTCAATAGTTTCTCTATCTCTGCCTTGATCGTGGGTGCTTTCCTAGGATTCACTACAAGCAAGCATTTTCGAACAGGCTTAGCGTTGGGATAAGTCTTAATCTCGTGTTCGACAATACGAGGGTCGATACCTGGCATTTCATCGCAAGACCAAGCAAAGATATCATGGAATTCTTTAAATAGCTCGGTGTATTCTTGAATCTCAGCATGGGAACATTCCGCCCCAATATAGACATTCTCTATCCTGCCAGGATCGTAAGAGATATTGATAGGAATCTTTGAAGATATGTTAGCCATGTTTCCATCAGCCATCGAACCAGGAGAGCTTAATGGAACCATAAGACTACCAACTCTCTCACTAAGAACCGCCCTAAAGTCCTCACGCTCCAAGCGGTCAAGCTCAGGAAGAAAGTAAGATCTATGATGGAGTTCCTCCCATGGTGGCTCAACTCCCGACATAGCCTCAATAATCACTTCATCTGAAGGGAAAACTGTATCAAGGCAGTTGTGTGCATGAGAAGACTGCAATGCCCATGCCAGCAGCACATAAGGGTCCTCCTCCTCCATCCGCGAAGAGGAAGGACTAGGCTCTGCAACACACTTGAGATTAGCTTGAGGCACCTATCTGTGAATGAATCTCTTGCACCGCCTTTAGTAGAATAAAAAGAAAAGGCCAGTATCTACAGTGGAGCATAGGAGATTAATTCCAAAGCATTTACCAAAATAGAATAACAAATGCAGTGTCTGATACGACGAGCGCTTAACTGAGAGTAAATTCCTTGTATACTAATCTAGAGCGCATTAGCAGAAAAACACGAAAATGAAAGTGATAAACAAGAAACACAGACCGAATGCAACCACCGTGATGAATCTCAGAAACGCAAGAGCATATTTCTCATTAATATTTCCAAGAGAGTTATAGAGACAAAACGAGAGCAGAATGGTTTCTGAATGAAAATTCCAACCATTTCCTCATAAATTGAGGTCCTATTTATAATGTTATGGCCCCCAGGACCAACCCTAAAATAGAGCCCAATTCTCTTACAAAAACTGGGAATCAAATCCCTGATCATCATTCAAATTCTAACCACTTTTCGAGGTGGCAGGGCTCCCATGATTCTTTACCCAAAATCAACCTTAGAATACAGTAGCCATGTTGGACCTACAACGGCAACACAGAACCAAAGACTCATGCTCGCTTGCTCTAATGGTGACGCCCAAAATCTTCCTAACAGTTTCAGTTCCTCACGCATGACCCATGTCATTGAATCTTTCCCACACTTCAACTAAGCTTGTGCTGACTCTTTTCCATCGAGCACCTTGTGTCGTGCGACATTGCTTCTGACTGTAGAAATCGTCTGCACAGAGATCAGTCATCACCTGTTGTGGCCCTTTACGTGATTTCACGATCATTACCCTGGTTAACCTCCCTGCACCTTTCAACGACACAGTTGCTATACGTCATTGATCTAGGCTGCATCAAATCTCTGTCGTTGATAGATGCAGGACCCCTGAGAATGTTACAAAGGCCTCCTTAGTTAACCATCATGCACTTTCACTACACGAAACCCATTGCCACCATTGATATCATGCACCATGAAATATTGGTCGTCCATATGCACGGGCTCTACTATCCCTTCACAACACTCTATCCTCCTAACCATCGCGCATGTTATTATCATGAATCGTGTTCTCACCGTAGATCGTGAGCTTTGGAGGATCGCGGTCAACGACGTTTGAGGGGAGGTACAGATTTCGTGGTCCTCCGTAGTTTCATAAGTCGCGCATCTTCCTATCAGTGAAAATTTTCCTCGTCATCGATCTGTCTTGGCCATGCGCTTGTGTCATTGATTTTCAGGGTCCACAGGGTTCAGTCACGTTTTTGGGCCTTACTCTTTGATCTCGCTTATCCACCTTGTCGTCCCTTCATCTCAAGATGATACCAATCCCATATGCCAGTCCCTTTCAAAATTATACTAGCACTGGTGTGAGCCAGGTGCTAACAGTATGTAGGTAGCATACTTTGGCATCATGCCCATTATTGATCAAGGAGGATCCATGATCGCTCAAAAATTAAAAGTCTAAAATTCTAAAACAAAATACATTGTTGTGTAGGACTCGCGAGATACTTCTAATGGCGCTTGAATCGCCTCAAAAGGACATCAGATGAGGGAGATATCACAATTTGAATATCGATAAAATAGTTAAAATTGGAAAAAAAAATCCATGTGCCACCACTGGAAGGGTGACATGTGGCCTATATGGCATTGATGTGCTAACCCCACATGGCACCATGTGGCAAGCAATTTAATGATTTGGCAGGCTATACATCTGACTATGCATTGATATGGCACCCATGTGCACCAATGAATGTTGGACATGTGTGAAGGTTTGTTACAGATGGATAAATCAGGAGCCACCACATGGTGGTTCTGAATTGTCTATTATCGGTTTCATCTACCAAAAATGTTGTCATGACAAGAGAATCTAACCCATAACCTTTTGTATACTATCCTAACACCTTACCAACTGACCTACAATCAGTTCTTATTATGCATAGTATCAAACTTTTATTTAAACTTTCGTAAGGTTCTATTGGCCAAAAATAGGGGATCATGGGCTTAAGCCCCTGATCCCATGGCCTTAACTTAGAACCTAAACCTAAGTCCGTGGGTAAGAAATATTATATACATGGAACCATATCACCAAATTTCAACATGAATAATACGACAATATATATATATATAATGCCACGATACATAATCGATGCGAAAAGGGGGGTCAACGAGGTTTGACCCCATGACCTCCCCAACCATAATATATATATATATATAATGCCACGATACATAATCGATGCGAAAAGGGGGGTCAACAAGGTTTGACCCCATGACCTCCCCAACGATAATGCAACGTGCTACAACCACACAACCACTCGATGAATTAGTGGTTAACTGCATAATATGTTTGTTAGGATTATTAATCCTCCCTTGTCCAATTTGGTCATATGTCTAAATCGGGAGTCCACCTAGTCTATTTTTAGTCACTAGCGCCATTGGGTCCACTTGGCCTAATTGGGGCACATGTTCCAGTTACTAAAGTGTGGGGAACACTAATTGAGGCCTACTGCCACTGATTGCACTTGCATGCATCAGTTTAGGAGCCTCCTAGACCAATCCCTACAATTTAGGACCCAATAGGAGTGTCGATACCAACCAAGGTCAATTGAGTTGAGTTGGTGACTAGTCAAGCTAAGTTAGGAGTTAGTTACATTCAGTTCTAGTCCTCTACATTAGTTAGTGCTAGGTTTGCATGGCTACATGTAGGAGAGGTGAATTTCTCACCTACCACAATCAGTGAGCCTCAATCAACACTGAAGTAGACACTTGAGTTGTGTTTTAGAACTCTGTTGAACTCCGGTAATGGTTTAGACAAGGTCAGTTAACTATTGAGTCCTCCAATAGTGATTTAGACAAGGTCTTAGTTACCTACAGTCAAGTAGAGTCTAATCAATTCGAATTTCCTCATGTGGATTCGAATTGCATGTGGCTATTTAAGCCATTGTACTTCATTGTAATTATTATGTAATTACTCTTTGATTAATGAAAAGCATTCACAACTGCAAGCCATTTTTGCAATGTTTCATTCTTCAATAACTGAGTAAATTGTGTGATCTAGGGAGTTGTGTGTTTGTCCACAAATCTATGTGCTCAATTTAATATGGTATCAAATCCTCAGTGGACAAGGCACTTCTCCTCCTCAGATCTCCAGTTGGATCATTTTTTTTGAGCAATTTGCTCCATTCCTACTCTGCACCAGAAGCAGAGGGTTTACCACTTAATACCCCAAGTAAAGGAATTGCTGATCAAGCTTGCTTGATTGATTATGTTGGGTGTGATGAAAACCTGAAATGTGTAGGTAGTCGACCTTACTTTGTCTTTTGTGTATTTGCAGGTACAACTTCGAGTGGCTTCATCAATTCTGGATTCATCGGTTCCTCTTCTCACCCTATTCACAAACTATTCCGAATGAAATATGAAGATGATTCCATCTCTGAAGAGACAAGATCTCTATGAGGTGTCTATTGGACTTGGTAAAGAGTCCTTTGATAGAAAATATGACTGGCTAAATGAATGTGATGCAGCTTATGGAACAATGTATATGGCCATTTCTCCTAGCATGCGCTACCTCAAAATGTCTGTTAAAAACCCAAAGGATCTCTGGAAAATATTGGACATAACCTTTGGAATGATTGATAAGGATCATAATAGCATTTTGGAGAGCATATTCAGAACCATAAGAATTCTATTTCCAAAATTATCGGCCTCCACTCTCTCTGAAGAAGTTGTCCAAGATGAAGAAGAAGCAAAAACTTCTACACAATCAATTTGAATTGAAGACAGTCTCCTTGCAGTGACTCCTTCTCCTGATGCTTCGGAAGTTTATGAGATCTCTAATATCTCATCTCCTCATATGTATAAAACAGAAGAATACATTTGAATCTCTAATACTGAAGAAAAATACTGCTGCACTTCCATGCAAACATTCACTGGTGATTTTCCTTTGGATTCCATGCAAAATTTGCCAGTAATTGCTTCCAAAAGTGAAGAGGAATTTGATTTTTCTCTCTCTAATGTTCCTGCTGGTGTGCAACTATGTAATAAATTGGATATTTTGGAAGAAATATCAGATTACTAGAGTGATCCATTCGCTCCCCATGATCTAGATCTTCCAGCAAATTCCTGCAGGATTGCATGCACCAAAATTCAGAATTTTGAAGAAGAAGAAAGTTGTGCATCCACCGTCTCGGCTAACCATTTCTTTGGATCTGATATGAACCTTATTGGATATGATATAATATTATTTAGATCTGATCTGATATTTCTTGGTTCAGAATTTCAGGTTCATAAGCTTTTGGTACCACTTGTAGCTGTTCTCATCAATTTTGAGAAGAAACAAGTACCTCAAGTCTCCTACAAAACTGCTACTGGGGATTTCATTTCATTTCACAATTTTGGATCTGTTGTGAACTTATTTAGATATTATTTACTTTCTGATCTGATATGATGTGGTTCAAATTTTAAAATCCAAGAGATTTCAGTCATGCTTGTAGCTGCTTTCACCAATTTCGGTGTGAAAAATCAAGTACTGCAATTCTTCCTCAAAATTGTTGCTGGGGATTTGGTGTTAGTTTCCTCTTATGAGGTTTCTGATATTTTATTATGTGATTCATTAGTTATTTTAGAAGCTATATCAGACTATGGAGCTCAATCATTTTCTCTCAACAGTCCTAGTGCTTCTCTACCATTGATCACATGCTCATCTCCTCACAGAACTGGTACAGAGGAAGATTTTATGCATCCGCCTGGACACTTGCTCCTAACACTTGGGGCTGTTTTTACCACTCATGGTTTGCTGTTCATGGCTGCAAAATATCAGTTTCTTGAGAATTTCTCACATGTTATGTATCCTCAAGAACCTTTTCTCACTTATCAGTTGACTTCAGTTGCTCTACATGGGTCCAATCTTCATCCGGCAACTGTCTATATTTCTGATTTAGTTGAGCATATCATTCTTCTTCCAAAGAGGAAGATTCTTCCAGACATAATGATGGATAGGTTCACATTCCAGGCCCTAGGATACCTATGCACAGAAGAACCAGATTGATCATGATTCTACCTGCTTATTTAGAGGGGGGGGGGTTTCCCATGTGGTTTTTTCCCCAACACCTTGTATTGAGTAGTTACTTTACTTTACTTGATGTAATGGGTGACCTCTGGTCTTAATTAACAGGGCCCACAAATTGTCCAAGTTAGCATTCAGGGGGGGTGTTAGGAATATTAATCCTCCCGTGTCTAATTTGGTCATATGTCTAAATAAGGAGTCATATCTAAATCAGGAGTCCACCTAGTCTATTTTTAGTCACTAGCACCATTGGGTCCACTTGGCCTAATTGGGGCACATGTTCCAGTTACTAAAGTGTGGGGAACACTAATTGAGGCCTACTGCCACCAATTGCACTTGCATGCATCAGTTTAGGAGCCTCCTAGACCAATCCCTACAATTTAGGAGCCACTAGGAGTGCCGATACCAACCAAGGTGAGTTGAGTTGAGTTGGTGACTAGTCAAGCCTAGTTAGGAGTCAATTACATTCAGTTCTAGTCCTCTACATTCAGTTAGCGCTAGGTTTGCATGGTTGCATGCAGGAGAGGTGAATTTCTCACCTACCATAGTCAATTAGCCTCAGTCAACACTGAAGTAGACACTTGAGTTGTGTTTTAGAACTCCGTTGAAATTCGGTATTGGTTTAGACAAGGTCACTTAATATTGAGTCCTCCAATAGTGATTTGGACAAGGTCTTAGTTACCTACAGTCAAGTAGATTCTAATCAATTCGAATTTCCTCATGTGGATTCTAATTTCATGTGGATATTTAAGCCATTGTACTTCATTGTAATTATTATCTAATTACTCTTTGATTAATGAAAAGCATTCACAACTACAAGCCATTTTTGCACTGTTTCAATCTTCAATAATTGAGTAAATTGTGTGATCTATCTTGTGAGTTGTGTGTTTGTCCACAGATCTATGTGATCAATTTAATAATGTTTTTAAAGGGAATGCGATTTCATATCCAAATGGACGTGCGACCCACAAATCCCTAAACCATGAATTAACACTATATTAAAGCACGAATTTTTCCCCCACATAAGAGTAGAGGCATGGAGTTCCAATACCTGTTGGAGTCTATATTTGGCACATATTTGTTGGGCACTCTATATGCAAGTTAATTAAAGCCAACATATAGAATGTTCAATATAAATTGTCAACCTACGAAAGTCTTTTTATTGCAAAGATAATTTACACTGACTGTTCTTAAACACTAAGTAGCTGATGTTGTTGAATGAACTATCCTACCTATTTGTTCAGCCTAACTCTTCCCATGATTAACCTAATCTAAATTATCTTCCTAAGAATGCAAAATTGTAATTACCTTCCTATAACTTCAATCTATAAATGAAAGATTCAGGAAATAAACATCTAGACTTAATTTTGCAGAAAGTTAAATCCTAATTTACCAGGCCATATGGAAATCCATCATAACTATCTTAATTCAACCTTATTCTAAGAATTAGAAATGCAGAAATTGAACTTCAACAATTATAACTGTAAATGGATTGAATTAGCAAAAATCAAGAAAGACAACTGGAAGAAACTAAGGATGATCTTGGTTATTACAGCTATCACACAATTGCATACAGGAAATTAACCTACACAATCAACTGTCACCACACTCTGTTGTAGCTTACGAGAAACACAACTACTGATCATTCAAGTAAACACGCAATGAATCATTACTGTTGCAACTATTATAAAATAATGCGTCTATTGTAACATCCACGCCACACGACAAAAAAGATAAACACCTAATTAACTCAGCAATCTCTGTGGGAAGGTGGGCCCAACCTTTGAACAGAGAAGTTGAAGACTTAACACAAGTTAAAACACATAAATCTGAAGAATCTTGCTCCTTGTATTAGATGGTAGAATGAAAGTACAATATCTGTCGCAGCTTATACAATATGCTCAATTATTTTCCAACCCTCGGCTTTGAATAGTTTCTAATATTTATACATCAATATTCATAACTTCCCCCCACTAATATCGGGCAGCCATGAAGATCTATGATCTTCAGGCTGCCCTATTACAATGCATTGTTGCGGCTATGGGAGAAAAAAAAGCAGAGAATATAGGAAGTTTGTTGCTCGAGCCAATGATGAAGTAACATAACCCATTTAAGAGATACTTCGTCATTTGCAGCTACCCTTAGGTAACGGCGCACTGTTGAGGTTGAGTCTGTTGCATCCTAGCCTGTTGTAGCTTGCGTGGAATGAGGATCCTTAACTTTGTTTCACATGTAGAGATGGAGTCTGTGGGTATAGCTAGAAATGGATGTTCATATCTTCTAGAAAACCACTCAGCCTGATACACCTGTATCCTTCACATCTTGAACTATCTTCATAAAATCTCAATTTGTTAGCATAATCCAAGAGGCAAATCCCTATTTATAACAATCATAAGTATTAATAAGATAAAACAATAAGTAATCATACCTGTAAGGATTCAGGGATCAAATGAAGGAAGAACATCTGTTTGGTGCATAAAATGGAGTAAGATAAGGAAAAATGGGTATCGTAAGTGTAGTCAAAAGGGGGTAATTTTTGGGCCCAACATCTCCCCCTAACTGTCCTGTTGCATGTCCCTATGCAACAACCTCCATTACTTTGAATCTGAATCTGGCATTGTACTTTATTCATGGAGAGAGGAAAAGTTATAAGGGAGTTCAGGTGATCCCTGTTCTTCTAGAAATCCATTATAGGCAACCCAATATCTCCAACACTATTGCTCCTCTGCCTTTGTCAAAAAGACATCTTCCCTCTATGGTTTGTCAGCCACCAGATAAGAGGAAATTTGAACTTGAGCCCTAGCCAATTGGCTCCACACCTCCTTATACATTCCACATACCCTTCGACCCTTGAAAGAGCATGTTAAAATTCCTGAAACAGTAAGGGTCCCTATTCTGCAATGATAAAGGAGCAACCTGCCATCTATGCTTACTGCCTTCCAAAGCCAATTGTTGCTACATGGAAATTTGGCTGACACAAATAGAGATGACCCTTTCTTGGAGTTCAACCATATGTCGAGTAATGATGGAATATGTAAGCCTTCGCTGCTAGAGAGCAAGGAGAAGGAGAGGAGATTGTGGCTCACTCTGAATCCAAAGATTAGTGTTAGCCACATTATGAGAAAAGTTCTGGAAATATCTCCCCCACTGCACATGATTGCTAACAAAAGAGGCAAAGGCCCTAAGCTAAACATCTCCTAGGTAAGGGGAAGGGTTTGAATTTTGGTCCAAAGGACAAGCCATTTCATGTAAATAAAGTTCACAGAGCAGGTTCTGCTCAACGAAATTACTTTCCATAAATGTTTCCAGAAATTGGGCTGAGGTTGCCATTTCATAGGGTCTCCCTTCCTCTACTGCTTTCAATTTAAACCAAATAAATTTTTCAAATAAAAACACAGGGTAAGAAGGAGATGGTGCCCTGATGATTAGCAGTTCTTGGGAAATAATATACAGCCGATCCTTCTCCTTCTGCATAGATTTGAAATTTTTCAGCACCTTCAATTCTTTCTGCATTTCTTCCCACCGTAATTTATGGAATATCAATTCTTCTACCCATTTTTCCCTCAATTCTCTGATAGTCTTCTCATGGTCAGTGAGGGGAATCATTCCTTCTTGGTACTTGTCCACCTATCTCTTCCATTTCTTTACTTCTATTTTTAACAGTGAGAGATCTTTGATCAGCCCCTGGATTCTCTCATATCCTACATTTTCCTCATCATCAGAGTCTAGATTGACAAAGTTCTGGAAAAATTGAGTGCATACCTTGTCACCCGATGTTTCAACTTGAACATTCTGCACTGGGGGTGTAACAGCTTCCCCTTCTGTCAAGGCTTCAGCAGCCTCTGCTTTCATGGGTACTTCTGCAATCATTTCTGGGGATGTTGGTTCTTGTGTGACAGCATCCTTCTCCTGCAACCTCCTTCAGCAACTTCAGCAGTCAATTGTGAAGATGTTGGTTCTTGTGTAACAACTTATTTATGCATTTTAATTCCCACATGAGTCTCAGCTACAACTACTTAGATTTCAGTTGTGGCTTCGATAGGGAGATGCAAGACTACTGGTTCTTGTGTGTCAGCGTCCTGTCCCCCCATTTCTTCATTCTACTAGCATTGCTCTTGAGTTACTTCCATATATCCCGAAAGATGAAACTCTTCCATAAATACCTCAATATCCCCTGGTGATTGTGACTAAATATGTTCATCTTCTCCCAGCTCCACATCAAGGATTATGTCCACCTTAGGATCAGTTGTTCTTAGTCGAAATGGAGTTTCAACAGGGATTTCTGAGGATGTTGGTTCTTGTGTATCAACATCCTAATTGACTTCAATATATTATGTTGGTTGTGGAGCCTAATCTTCCAAATCCAGAGATATTATTCAATCATGTTTGTAACCCAGGTGTATTGTACACTCATTCCCCCTGCCTTGGGGTTTAGGGGTGAAGCCCCCGAGAAAATTTTTTTGGGATGTGTGTTGGCCAACAGTTTTGTGGACCTAACCCTAGGATTTTCCCATTGTATTTCCCCTATAAAAGAAAGCATTGTAAAACGACTGAGTATGGTATTGTATTGTATTGGAAGAGAGACTGTGAGAGCGTGAAGAGGAAGTGCAGTGGTTTTGTTGCAGGGTGTATCCCTTCATCTTTCTGGACTGTAATAAAGGGAGTGGTAATTTCTTTGTGGACGTAGCCCATCGTTTGGGTGAACCAAGTTATATTTGTGTCTCTCTATAATGTTTTAATTTGCTTTGCATCTTGTTTATTGATTTAACTGTATATCTGTTATTGCTCTGCGGTCCTGTTTTCTAACAATTGGTATCAGAGCCAAAATATCTATTAGGTTGGTAAACTTGCAGGAAAGAAGGGTTCCTGGTTTGAGTGGGAGAAATGGTGGAAGAAGGAAAGTTTAGGGTCGAGAAATTTAATGGCCAAAACTATCAGTTATGGAAGATGCAAATGGAGGACTATCTGTACCAGAAGGATCTGTACCTGCCGTTGGGCGGAAAATAAAAACAGGCAGTGGCTATGAAGGATGAAGAATGGGAGGTTCTTGACAGAAAGGCACTGGGGACAATACGGCTGTGCCTAGCTTCATCAGTGGCCTTTAATATTTCGAAAGAAAAAACAACAGAGGGTGTGATGAGCGCATTGAGTAAGCTCTACGAAAAACCCTCGTCTTCTAACAAGGTATTTTTAATGAAGCATTTATTTAATATGAAGATGTCAGAAGGTGGATCTATTGCTGACCATTTAAATGAGTTTAATACACTTACCAGTCAGTTAAGTTCTGTAAAAGTGAACTTTGATGATGAGGTTAGGGCTCTTCTAATCTTGTGCTCATTTCTAGAAAGTTGGAATAGCTTGGTCATGGCCGTAAGTAACTTTGTCCCTAGTTCAAACACTCTTAAGTTTGATGATGTTGTTGGTGTTATTCTTAGTGAGGAAATGAGAAGAAAAAGCACAGGTAAGACATCAGGTAATGCATTGACTATGGAGAGCAGAGGGAGACAAAACGAGAGAGGAAGGAGCCTAGGAAATCGCAGCAAGTCTAAAAAGGGAAGATCCAAGTCCAAATTCAGAAAAATAGAGTGCTGGAACTATGGTAAGAAAGGACATCTGAAGAAAGACTGTAGAGCTCCAAAGAAAAAAGGAGATAGACAGCAAGAGACTACTCAGGAAGCAAATGTAGCAGGTGATGTGTTACAAGATGCTTTGATTCTTGCATTAGATAATACTAGTGATTACTGGGTAGTAGATTCAGGGGCTTCATGTCATGCCACACCCCATAGGAAATTCTTTCATGATTATGTTCAAGGTGATTTTGGGCATGTGCTATTGGGGGATGATGAACCATGTAAAATTGTTGTAAAGGGTAAGGTACGGATTAAGTTAAATAATGGAAATGACTGGCTACTAAAGGATGTAAGGCACATTCCTACTATGAAAAGAAATCTGATCTCAACAGGGCAGTTGGGAGATAGCGGCTGTTTGTCTACGTTTGGAGAAACGTGGTGGAAGATCACTAAAGGATCACTGGTAATAGCAAAAGGATATATGGTAGGTATGTTATATTTATGTCCTCATAATACTGGTTATTCTATCTCTGTAGCTTCCACAGAAACAGGTGCGGCGCTATGGCATCATAGGCTTGGCCACATGAGTGAGAAGGGGATGTAGATTCTCCACTCAAGGAAACTACTTCCAGATATGAAGCAGGTAAGTTTGGAATACTGTGAGAACTGTGTTTATGGAAAACATAAGAGAGTTAGATTTCTCAGGGTTGGAAAACAAAAGAAGAGTGAAAAGTTAGAGCTTGTCCATATAGTTTTATGGGGACCATCTCAGGTACAATCTCTTGGTGGCTCTCGTTATTATGTTACTTTAATTGATGATGCAACTAGAAAAACTTGGGTTTATTGCATTAGACAAAAATATAATGTGTTTGATACTTTTAAGAAGTGGAAAGCTTTGGCTGAGAATGAGACCGGAAAAAGGTTGAAATGTCTCAGATCTGATAATTGAGGCTAGTATTGCAGCAAGAAGTTTGACAGTTATTGTTCACACAATGGGATTCGCAGAGAGAAGGAAGTCCCTGGAACACCACAAGAAAATGGTGTTTCAGAAAGGATGAACAGAACGATCATGGAGCGTGCAAGGTGTATGAGATTGCATGCAAGGTTGCCCTTACAGTTTTGAGCTAATGCTGTGAACACTATTGTTTTTTTAATAAACAGAGGGCCTTCAAGTGCTTTGGATGGTGGCATTCCAGAGGAGGCATGGACAGGTAAACAGGTAAAATACTCATTTCTGAGAACTTTTGGTTGTGAAGCATTTGTCCATATTGATAAAGATGATAGAACAAATCTTGAGGCTAAATCCAAGAAATGTACCTTTATTGGATGCGGGGTTGATGATTTTGGTTATCGCTTATGGGATCTTAAAAATCGAAAAATCATTAGGAGTAGAGATGTAGTATTCAATGAAAAGGTCATGTACAAAGATCAGTTGCAGGGAAAGAAAGAAGAAAAATAAAGCACAGAGTACATAGTGCTTGATGAAATCAAAGAAAATGAAGTTCCAAAGGCACCAGAAAATCAAGAGCAATAGCAGGTACCTGAAACTCCTGCAACTCTAAGAAATCCTACCAGGTTAAGTAGACCCCGTGAACGATTCTCTCCTTCACTATATTATTTATTGATGACTGATTCTGGTGAACAAGAATGTTATGAAGAAGCAATGCAGGTAGAAACTAGAAAGAAGTGGGAGCAAGGCATGGATGAGGAGATGGACTCATTGGTAAGAAACCAAACTTGGGATCTAGTTAAGTTGCCTACAGAAAAAAGGGCATTACAGAATAAATGGGTTTATAGGTTGAAGGAAGAAGATGGAGGAAAGAAGCGGTACAAGGCTAGACTTGTTGTAAAGGGGTTTGCACAAAAGAAAGGTATAGACTTTGATGAAATATTTTCTCCTATTGTTAAAATGACTTCAATTAGAACTATTTTAAGTCTAGCGGCAGTAGAAGATTTGCATATTGAACAGTTAGATGTAAAAACGGCCTTTCTCCATGGGGATTTGGAGGAAGAGATTTATATGCAGCAGCCACAAGGGGATGAGGTCAAAGGGAAGGAGAATTTGGTTTGCAGGTTGAAGAAGAGCTTGTATGTCCTAAAGCAAGCTCCAAGGCAGTGGTATTTAAAATTTGATAAGTTTATGATAGAACAAGGGTATGATAGATGTCATTCTGACCACTTGTTTATTTCAAGAGGCTAGATAATGGAAGATATATTATCTTGTTATTGTATGTGGATTAAATGCTTTTTGCGGGGTCTAACATGCAGGATATAAATGTGCTCAAAAGAAAACTACCTAAATCGTTTGCGATGAAGGATTTGGGTGCTGCAAGCAAATCCTTGGTATGAGAATAACAAGAGAAAGGGAAAATCGCAAATTGACGTTGTCTCAAGGTGAGTACATAGAAAAGGTATTGCAGAGGCTTAGAATGCAGAATGCAAAACCAGTCAGTACACCTTTGGTCATCCATTTCAAACTAAGCAAGGATATGTGTCCAGAGACACAGGAAGAGATAGATATACATGTCCAAGATTCCCTATTCATCAGCGGTTGGGAGCTTGATGTATGCCATGGTGTGCACAAGACCAGATATTGCACATGTAGTGGGAGTTGTGAGCAGGTATATGAACAATCTAGGTAAAGAGCATTGGAAAGCAGTACAGTGGATTCTCAGGTATTTGAGAGCTACCACTTCTCATGCATTATGTTTTGGAGGTTCAGACATTGTTCTACAGGGATATGTTGATGCAGATATGGCTGGTGATAAAGACAGCAGGAGGAGGACCACAAGGTATGTGTTTACTGTAGCTGGAACAGTAGTAAGTTGGATTTCAAAACTGCAACAGGTTGTTGCACTTTCAACAACGGAAGCAGAGTTTGTTGCTTCTATAGAGGCTAGTAAGGAGATGATTTGGTTGCAGAGGATCATGGAAGAATTGGGTAAGAAGTAGGAGAATAGTAGGTTCTACAGTGACAACCAGAGTTCCATTCATCTTGTAAATAACTCAACCTTTCATTCAAGGACTAAACATATACAACTCAAGTACCACTTCATAAGAACAGTTCTAGTTGAAGAATTGTTAAAACTAGAAAAGATACACACTAGCCAGAATCCTACAGACATGTGGACAAAGGGAGTAACCAAAGAGAAACTGAGTTCCTGCTCAGTTTCTGTTGGCCTTCAAGCATGAAGGTGAAAAGAATAAATTTGCTAAGTCCAAGGTCCAGAGCATAGTCCATAAATTGCATTAGCGATGGAGTTGTTGTGATCAGTCTCCAAGTGGGATATTGTTGGTTGTGGAGCGTAATATTCCAAATCCAGAGATATTATTCAGTTATGTTTGTAACCCAGGTGTACTATACACTCATTCCCCCTACCTTGGGGTTCGGGGCATCGCCCCAAAAAAGGGGGTTCGGGGGCAGTGCCCTCAAGATACGGGGGTTCAGGGGAAATGCCCTCAAGATACGGGGGTTCGAGGGTGGAGTCCCCGAGAAATTTTTTTTGGGATGTGTGTTGGCCAACAGTTTTGCGAACCCATGGTATTGGTTTAACCCTAGGATTTTCCCATTGTATTTCCCCTATAAAAGAAAGCATTGTAAAATGACTGAGTATGATATTGTATTGTATTGGAAGAGAGATTGTGAGAGCATGAAGAGGAAGTGCATCGGTTTTGTTGCAGGGTGTATCCCTTCATCTTTCTGGACTGTAATAAAATAATTGGCAATTTCTTTGTGGATGTAGCCCATCGTTTGGGTGAACCACGTTATATCTGTGTCTCTCTGTAATGTTTTAATGTGTTTTGGATCTTGTTTATTGATTTAACTGTATATCTGTTATTGCTTTGTGGTCATGTTTTCTAACATCTTCTTGTTGTTAGGACTCCTCTATTAGTTATGTATCCTAAGATGGTTCTTGGGTTACACTCAAAACTTCTAAATTTGGATTAGGAATTACCTCAATATCTAGTTTACCTATTTCTTCTTCAATGCCAGCTTCGACAAAAATTTCTGAAGGTGTTGGTTCTTGTGTGACAGCACCCTAATTGGCTTCCATGTTCCCTTCATTAGGCTGATCCAACAATTCTAATGGCTGAGACTGTAATTGCTCAGCTTCTTCCACTCCTATATCAGGGATCAGGCCTACCTTTGGTTCATCTTCTTTCCTTACTTCTGCATCAGGTGCTTCTTGTTCTTCTTCAACTGTTGGTGCAATATTTTGGGTCCCAAATGCATGAACTATTACTGTGTAACCCGATTGATTAAAAATTTCCCCACATGCAGGACAGACTACTCTCTCCACTTCTTCATCCTCCTTAGTAAGAGATGATCCTTCTAACTGGTATGTAGCTTCTACTAGTGTGTGCAGCCTTCTCTCTACCTGTTTCTTACATGCCTCCTTCCAATTCTCCAATTCTTTCCAAAGAAATTGCACTTCTACCTTCAGTAGCCCATTTTCATGCAAAAGCCCCTCAATTTGAGGTTCTTTTGAAACATGCTCCTGTGGGGCATTGCTTGTCCTAGGTCTCAAAATGGGAAATTCAATGTTTGCTTCAATATTTTCCCATTTTTGCCACGCTGCTTCTGCTGCTGCGACTGATCTGGTTCTCCTTCTTCTCATTGGCCTTGATGCCTACACCTCCTCCTTTATCTTATTCTCTTCTTTTGTGGTAGAGGGGACTCCAATTCTACTATTGATGTAGAAGGGATATTTCCTATTTCAGCATCTTCTTTTTCCTCTACCATCTCTGTTTCTTCTTCAATTAGAGTCCCGACACATTTAGGAGAGGATTCGATGGTGAGGACCTCTGCGTTCTTTTCTATCATCACAACTCCCACAGCTTCAGCTTCTGCTGCTGGAGCTCCCAAATTATCCAACCCCTCCATAGGGTTTGTTGCTGCTACATCCTCATTTTCCTGATCATTTGATTCAGCCTCATCCCCTTCTACCTGAATATCTAATTCTGCCTCATCTTCCCCCCCAACTAAATTGGAGGGACTCCGGTCCTCCTGCTCTTCTTCCAATTGAAAATCCAACACAAGTGTAGGTTCCCTTACTTCCTCTTTAATTGGCACCTCAAGCAAAAGTATAGGTCCCTAGGCTACATGAGGTTGGCCAGTAAAATGTTCCCATGTTTGATTTCTCTGAGCTAAGGCCCTTAAGATTAATAGTTTAATGAGGTTGTGATGGGTAAGGGAATAATATGGATGCTTAGTTGATCTAACAAATCCTGCCATATGATGTAGGTCTTCGAATAGAAAAAATGGAACATTAAGTAGATTTATGTGGAGTAAATGAGACAGTAGTGGAAACTCAGAATAATAGACAGTCTTGTACCTACCTTCGCAGGTGATATACTTTTTCAGGAAGATGGCCACTTCATCCCACAGGTGAGGTAGTGAATGCAATGATATTCCCACCCTGATGGATACAGTTGTTCTCTTGCCACCAAAAATCCTTGTACTACGGTGGCATTGGGATTTCTTCTCCCAAACCAAGCTCTTCCTACCTGCGGGAGGACGGTAACTTCAGGCACAATTGCCTCAGAAACTTCTATCCACAAATACCTAATCTCTGAGTGGGTTTCTATAAGATTTAAAGCAAACTGCAAAGCAGTTTCGCATTGAAAACCATTGAGACGTTGGAAAAACTCAATCCATCCTGCGGCTTCAAAGATAGCAAAAACTGCAGCATTCTTCTGCAATTATTGCGTGTTTGTAGGGTTCATGCCATCTGGGATACACATGTTATCCTTCTTTCTAAATATGAGTATCAGCTTAGCAAATTATAGGCCCCAACAATGGAGGTTTCAGCGCAGAACATGCACGAACAGCTGAGGTTGGAGTTGGGCAAATTTGAAAAGTTAAGACAGTCGTAAGCATAGAATAATTGATAAGATTTTGCCCCAAATTAGGAAAGGGTGGTGGTCATGAAATAAGATTAAGTGGCTAGTAGATTGTGGGAATGCATAGTTAACGAAGTACGGGTGTAACGACAGGTATAAAAAGGTAGGTATGATTAACTCTGTCAAATCTACTTAATGCTTAATCATGTAAATAACTAGAACCGTACCTTATTAATTATGAGATAAACCGTGACTTCTCGAAATAATACAGCGTGTCAATGTGGCCTTCAAATTTAAACATTATTGCATGCGTGCCGCCATGATCCTCCTCACAGCGAACCAAAAATTGTCTTATCGACCATGATGGAATCATAATTAAAGCTGTGAGGTGATTCAGAATCAGCAAAATCATGGGCTGCAGAAATTCTGGACGAATTTGGAGGAGTTGCAGCCCGAATGTGGAAAAATATGGAGGAGTTGCAGCCACAAGCCATAAGAAAAATTAGCCAAATTAGCAAATTCGCAGCCACTAGAAAGAGTAAAAGTGGGCAAAATTTTAACAGAGTCGCAGCTACGCTAAACAAGAAAATGGCCGATATTTTATGGAGTTGCAGCTGTAAGGAACGAAAAAAAAAAAAGCAATATATTATGGTGTTGCAACTGCGACGAAACGAAAAAATAGGAAAGGTTTTATGGTGTTGTAGCTATGACGGAATGGAAAATTAGGCAAGGTTTTACGATGTTGCAACTGCGGAATAGGAAAAATAGACAACGTTTTATGGTGTTGTATTTGTGGAACGGGAAAAAAATAGGCAAGGTTTTACGGTGTTGCAGCTGCAACAGGGCCGAAAAATAGGCAAATTTTGTAGAGTTGTAGCTGCGCCGAACTGTTCATCATTCGAATTATTTTTCTTCGTGGAGCTTTTCCCAAAACAGGAAGTTAGAATAGGGGTTCCATTCGTTAGGCTCGGTCATGACTATTGCTCCCTAAGTTAGTTCTTGCACAGATTCTTCAAAAAAAACAATCAAGCATAAAGGAAAATAAAGCAAAAAGAAAAAAAATAATAAACATCAATTTATTTATGTACAAAAATTTTGTGTGGAAATCACAGTGACTTTCTAAAAATTGACAGGGGTAGAGAAATATTCATTCCCTTGTGCTAACTGGTGTCCCGGATCAGCTGCAACATGTGAAATAAATGTGTCCCTTGAAATTGGTTTGTGGTACAGTCGCAGCGTGTGACCATTAGCAAATAATGGTGTATGGTTTTCGTCAATGGTGACCAGGCAGACTGTACCATTATCAAACACTCTGTCTATCTTATATGGACCCAACCATCTTGTGTGTAGCTTACCCTTAAAGTCCCTTTTGAATCTTGAATCATATAATAACGTCCAGTCTCCCTCACAGAAGATTCGCTTCTTGATGAACTGATCGTGCCAATTTGATCTCTGTTGCTGAATTAATGTTTTCTGATCCACAACAGCTATACGTTTTTCCTCAAGTTCATTCAATTTATTCATTCTATTCCTCTAAGCTTCAGTTACATCTAAGTTTACCTCCATGGTTGTCTTGAAGGTTTTGATTTCAAACTCGATGGGAAAGACAACGCTCTTGATGTACACCAAGTCATAAGGAGAGAAAGCTGTAGTATTGTGCCACGTAGTGCGATATGCCCATAGTGCTTCCGGAATTCTGTCAGCCCAATCTTTGCGATGGATCCTGGCTGTTTTGGTGAGGATAGCTTCAATAACTTTATTGGTTCTTTCCACCTAGCCATTGGCCTAAGGATAGTATGGTGAAGTTATCCTATGCCGAATATGGTACTTTTGTAGCAAAGCTTCAAATTTATGTGACACAAACTGTGGTCCTCCATCTGTGATTACTTCCTTGGGTATTCCAAAATGAGTGAATATTTCTCCATATAAGAAATCTATCACAGCCTAGTCATTGGATTTCACCAAAGCCACAACTTCTAACCATTTTGTCATGTAGTCGGTGCAAACTAAAATGTAAGCTTTCTGTTTTGAATGAGGATTGATAGGCCCAACAAAATATAAGGCCCATCTGTCAAAAGGTTCCAGCACCAATTATGGTAGAAGAGGAATTTCATCCAATCTGTTAGGTTGGCCCATTCTCTGACAGTTGTCACAAGACTGGACATACTTCTTGGCATCCCTGAAAACTGTCGGCCAATAATAACCCATTCTCAGCACCTTATGACATGTTCTCTTGTCTGCAAATTGTCCTCCACATGGTTCATTGTGACAGGCCTTCATAATATGGAAGACTTCATCCTCCCTTACACGTCTCCCGATCTCAAGATCAGGACCTATGTACAAAATATGACCATCTATCTGGCACTTTGTTAAATAATCTTCCTTTTCTCTCTTTTTTGACAAGTGTGTCGAAAGCTTACCTGCATCCAAGTAGTTAGCAACATCTGCATACCAAGGGGAATGAGATGAAACTGCAAACAAGTGTTCATCTGGGAAAGAATCCTCGACTGGCAAGCTATCATCACTATTAGTAAAATGAGATAAAAAAAATCAGCACCAACATTTTCTTTCCTAGGTCTGTCAACAATGGTAATGTCGATTTCGTGTAACAGTAACAGCCATCTAGTTATTCTAGCATTTGTAACCAATTTGTTCATTAAATACTTGATGCATGAGTGGTCAATGTGTACAAAGTTGGGGTATCCAGTGATGTAGTGTTTGAATTTGTTAATGGAGTAAATAATGGCTAAAAATTCCTTCTCTATAAAAGTATAATTGAGTTCAACAGGGGCCAAGTTTTTACTGATGTAATAAATTACATATGGTGCTTGACCATCCTATTGTCCCAACATTGCTCCAATGGTAGTGTTAGAGGCATCAGCGGAAATGTGAAAAGGCAGAGCCCAATTTTCCCCCCTTAAGATAGGCGTTGTGATGAAACAAGTCTCACACACTAAGAGGGGGGGGGTGAATCAGTGTCTATTTAAAACTTTAAAAATATCTTGCCAAATCACTTAATCTAATCAGCCATATATATTATGAACATAAAGATACATACTAAGAATAAATATCAATATCAATTTCTTTTATTGAATAAAATGATTGTTTACAAATTATAATTTTATCTAGACCCAGCTAGATGGAGCGACCCAGCTTTCCTGGAAAGATTCAACTTTCCTGCAAAACCCAGTTTGCATACATGACCCAGCATGTAGAGAGGAATCCAATCCTCATTCAGGATCCAACCTGATTACAGACACCAATCCATTTGTATGAACACAAGGCCCATATCAATGGTAGACTATCCACCAAGATATTAATAATGATCCACCGAGACACACAATTGATCTCTTCATTTCTTCGTTTTTATAATATTTCTTCATACATCTTCATGAATCAATGTGTCTTCTCATGTACTTCACAACTCTTCATGGAATGACATATCTTTTCATATAACAAGAAAATAAGGTTAAACTAATGACTTAGTCGTAACTATATTTATTATATTCTCCATTTGTTATTCGTTTATCCATTATGAATTACCATTTTATTCATATTTTTTATGCCTTTTTTTAAATATTAGCACTATCAGAGCTTTGGATTTTTATATCAGCACTCTTTTAGCATTTAGCTCCTCTAATAAAAACCCTTACCAGTTTATTTCTTAAGGTGCTATTTCACTGTTCAATAAATGTTTAACTGAAACGCTATAATGTGCCTCCAGTTCTCACTGCAATAACCGTCAAGTGAATAATAGGACTAGCCTCCCTCTCCTCTAGTGTCTAATTACTACGAGAGCTATAATGGTCAGTGACCTTTCATGCCAGAGACGTTTGTGCTATCATATTTGAGACCGTGATCTTCACCATTGTGAGATGAGAGATGAGGCTTTGAGTGTGGAGGCAAGGAAGATGACGAAGTTTCTTCGTAACCTCGCTTCATCTTCTTCAATTTAGTCTTGAACGACAAATTTCTCTCGACCTCTGCCCTTCCCTATAATGGCCAAAAGATGCAGAAATTTCTTTCAGGCTATGGACGTTTCTTAGATGTTGTCAATTCAAACACATCCGCTTCTCCGATCGGGTAGCATGTCGTCTGGCTTGTGTATATCCTTCACCGAGTCTCTATTGGAATTTCGTCTTCATAGCGGTCTTCTCTGAAATTATTTCCCCTAACATATTTTTGTTGTTTTTTTGCTACAGAGAACAACTTAAAGCAAAGTGGTCTCGAATGATTAAAATCACCAAGAACAACTTAAAACAGAATTAGAATGAATAGAGAGGCCTTGTGTTTTTCAATGGTAGAGATAAAATAATCATCTCAGGATTATCTGTGTGCCCAGTTTCCATGTGTAACGTCACAACTTCTATTCCTAGGTTGTCTCTATGCATGAGCACTCTACATAAGAAACATCGCATCTACATCGTTTATAAGGCCTTGAAGAAATATCTTAACATGTTTACTATATAAATTCAAATTATTGCTTTGAAGAGACATTCAGAAAATTTCAATGTCCTTTCTTCTGATCATACTAAAACCTCCATGTTTATAAAGTTCCCTTATAATATTAAAACCAAATCATAAGTGAGATGATTCCATGAATTTGAAACCTGAAAGAACAAGTTCCACCATTCGGACTATGTCTTTAACTATATTCAAAACTACTAGCCTCTCCTTCTAATCCACATAGTTATAACCAACAGTCGGATAATCTGAGATTAAGAAATCAATTAACACGAGCCCTTGGTCTAGTTCATTACTAACTATATGAATATTTTTAGCTTGGTCATGTCCATGTCCAGCACGACGAACTGCAACTGCATCAATATTTTTCGAAATGGGAGATGCAAATTATCACCATCTTCACTAGAACCTCCATGTAACGTGTAAAGTTTAAGACGACGAACGAGTTTTTGATCCAGAGATATTTGACTGTTTCCAATCCGTTGTAGAGATCTGTATTGGTTAAATGTCTATAATTCTAGCGCAATAACATAGAGAGAGAATTGGGCACGATACAATTATAGAAAAACTTGCATTCAATAAGATAGCTTAACCAGTCGAAAAACATCCTCCGGCAAATTCTTAAAACCATGCTTCGAATTTTCAAATACTCTAACTTTTCCAACTTAGTTAGAATGTGTATAAATGCCTGTTGGAGGATCTATTCGGTGATCCGACTATTCGAATAGCCGACTAATTGGATATTAGGTCGACCGCGTAAGGTCGTGTCGGTTGAGCGAACTGACATGTAGTTATATGTAACTGTCTGTAAATCATATATATTAGGCTATTGAGCCAGATAAGAACTCAGTTCAGTTCTGTGTCTGTATGGACCGTCATGTTATAATATAATCTGTTATTCCCCATATCTATGTTCTTGTCTGTTGTGTCTGTTATATCTACATGATTCAATGTGTAATATTGGTAACCCTCTGTGATCTGTGAGATTACAACATTGGTTTTGTTTCCGGTAGTACATATCTAAACGTAATGGATATAAGCAGATGATATCAGAATAGGAGATTAATAAATGGTGGGAGCGTAAGATAGAAAATTATTTGCAAAATTACGTGAGGAGAAACAGATTAACCATTGCTCAGGCGAAGGAGAAATTCTTCACTGAAACACATGAGAAGTTTGTAGAATCAGTACCCCAGCTTTTGAAAAAACTTCTGGATGAAAAAACCGGAAGTAACTAAGGACCAAGAGCTTCTAGAGAAACTTATTCGAGGGGGACAAACAAACCTATTGGAGTGGTCTGAAAATATCAGAGACGAATTCTACGAGGAGAAAGCCATAGAAGAAAGAACTTCGGTCGAAACCGTTCAGAAAAGATTCGATACAGACCTTATCGAGCAGTTCCTGTGCTCCTTACCGACCCTGTTGTTCAAGTTCCTAATAGAAAAAGGAGTGGGTCATATTGTAGAACCTCTTCCGTCACTACACGAACCGCCACCAAATTCTAACTGGGCGGATAAACAGAAAAAGTGGGAAAAATTCATTGCCAAAAGGGAGTGGGAGTATTTCCTAAGAAAGTAAGCAAAACTATCCGAGCTTTCTAAAGCATCGGGTAGGCTATGGGGGGGTAATTGGTCATATGTCGGGGTAAAGTAAAGAGGGTTCTAGTCGACTGAAGGAGATACCATCACCAACAATGAAAAGTCAACCTAAAAAGGAAATCGAACGAACAGTGACACATAAAGGTACGGTGGATTTACAAAAAGTAGAAAGAGAGAAGAGGGTGAAAAGAAGGGAAGAGAGAAGAGAACGGGAAATCGCACTGCAAAGAGGAATGACTACTAGGGTGACAGACTAGGAAATAAATACGCCAGAGTCGGGTCATGACCCACTGGAAGAAGGCGTGGATGAAGAAGCATCACCCATGGAAGAGGACGTGTGGATAGAGCAGCGTGAAGCTCTCCAAATAGAAATCCCCCAGGAGATAAGACCTCTGTCTCCATCAAATACAAGTACCATGATACAAGCCATTGTAGAAGAAGACCTAAGATTAAGAGCTGGTGAGTTTGGCATGTGGATTCGACTAGATGACGAGGTAAACAATGATAATCATCTAGGGATTTGTCGACCGGAGGAAGGAAAATGGGTAAAACTTCAGGCGTACCCTTCCAACCGAAGTATACACTTAGTTTACCCGAAACGTGAAGGAGAACCCCCCCTGCTAAACACAGCTTTGGAAAATACAGAACAGTCGGACCTACAGACAAATTAGTGCAGTTGGACATCGACAAGAGAAGTGGACCCGAACCGACTGCTTGTTGGAGAAGAAACGACAAACAAAACGACTGACGGGAACAAAATTTCTGTCGACAATAGCTTTGCACAACACGACAAACAAAACATCCCACTACCCCCACCATCGCCCCCACCACTGCCACCTCCCGAAGAAGATAGCGATAGCGATACCGACATGGGTCATGGATCAGCACATATCCCTCTATACAAGGGTGATGAAGTTCCTAGATGACATTGGTTCGTCTGTGAGTCAACATGGGAGGAAAATCAAGTTACAGTTGAAGATCGATAGATGGCACAGTCGTCAGTGCCTTGAGGAAAAGAGCACTAACGTGGTACATGACCTATATCGAGAGAACTCCCCAAGCATCTAAAGCAAAAATTAAAGCACAATTCTTGTCTTTCTTTAAAACTCCAGACGCAAAACATCTGGCAACCAAAAAGTTGAAAATAACATCTCAAAAGCCAATAGAGTCTGTCCGAGAATATGACAAACGATGGAAAGACCTCCTCAGCCAACTGGACTATGTAATTGACGAACAACTATTAATTCAGTGGTTTCTTACAGGTCTATCACAGAAAATCCGGCGGCACATAAGTTTGGAGACGTTTAAAACATATGAAGATCCGCTTACCAAAGCTCTGCAAGTAGAGATGGATGAAGATTTCCCAGCATATCCCACAGATACCAGATTAGAAGAACAGCTAGAAATCATGCAAAAATCATTAAAATAGATGAACCTCAAGAATCAGGATGCTTGGTGCACAAAATGCTCAACGATCAGACACACTAAAGATAACTGTCAGTAAGACATAAGTCAACAGGACGTTCGATTTGTTCAGAAAAAATGCTTCTGTGACATCTGCCAAGAACATGGAGAACACACAATGAAATATTTCCCTTATAACATGAAAAATGACAAAGCATCTTGGTTTGCAATCTGTGAAGTAAAAATTCACGCAACAACCGACTACCATCTAAATTTAAAAAACTGACAAAACTACCACGTTGAAAGGTGATGAAAGTTGACAAAACACAGTTAAAGAATTAATACGTTTAGTACAAGACGATAAAGCGGTATCTCGATTTATTGAATTATTGTATAATATGAAGCATAATAATAATACAGAAAACAAACAAAAAACATATTTAGTCTAAACCAAAAAGACAAGAGTGATGTTGACCCACTTGTCGATCTAGAAATCGAAAACTACGATTGGGAAGTCACAGACACACTAAAGATAACTGTCAGTAAGACATAAGTGAACAGGACATTCGATTTGTTCAGAAAAAATGCTTCTGTGACATCTGCCAAGAACATGGAGAACACACAATGAAAGATTTCCGTTATAACATGAAAAATGACAAAGCATCTTGGTTTTCAATCTGTGAAGTAAAAATTCACGCAACGACCGACTACCATCTAAATTTAAAAAACTGACAAAACTACCAAGTTGAAAGGTGATGAAAGTTGACAAAACACAGTTAAAGAATTAATACGTTTAGTACAAGACGATAAAGCGGTATCTCGATTTATTGAATTATCGTATAATATGAAGCATAATAATAATACAGAAAACAAACAAAAAACATATTTAGTCTAAACCAAAAAGACAAGAGTGTTGTTGACCCACTTGTCGATCTAGAAATCGAAAACTACGATTGGGAAGTCGCATAATTATATGATTGGGAAGTCGAAAACTACGAGACACAAGCAAGAGTTTGTCGGACCATTCAAACAGTACAGAAGAAACCAATCCAACAATGTTTTTTAGTTTCCATCATCCCAAAAATATTCGAAAAGAAAAGAGGGGAATATCCTAGGTTAAATCCAACAAATGTAAGCATCAGAAAAATCCCAAGCTATAAAGAAAGGGAATCACCAGTTATGCATATAGAACAAGTATCTAAAAACATTGGTGAACATGGACGACTACAAATCTTAGTAGAAACCTTTATAGGACAAGCTGCTAGATGGTGGGATACCCATCAATCAAGATTGCGGACATGGACAACAGACTCGACTTACTTTGTAGAAAGATTTGGAGGAAAGAAGCTAACCAAACAAGCACAAATACCTATCTTCATCCAAGGGAAAAACTCAGAGGAACACATAATAACATGCAAAAGAAAGTGGAAAATACTTGGATATAAAGACGAACGTACATGGCCACACCTGTTTCCATCGACGTTAATCGACTTACCAAACAAATGGTACAAAATGGAAGAAGTATGGGGCGAAACATTTCAATGGCACGAACTTAGAGAGAACTTCATTAAAGACTTCAGCTTTATACCACATAAAGAAAGTTAGTCGAAACTGCAAGACAAATAAAATCATTTATAGAACCGATCGGCAACAACACTCTGATACAAAACTATGATCAACCGACAATACCATGTAATAACATACAAACCAAGATAATACCACAGCCAATAAGACTGCAAATGGAAAACGAAAATCTAGAAGGGAAAAGCTTTTGATGGAAATCATACCATTCAGAAACAACAAAACCAATTCACACAGTAATTAAAGTTGAGACAACCGACAAAGAAGATACCGATCGAATGACTGCAACAGACTTTCTTGCTACATTCTCATAATTCAAAGAAGGATTCGACCGATCAATGAAGCTAAAGCACCAGAATGGTTAGATGCCAAAGTTAAAACTAAAGAGTTTGACATATCAAATGATGATCACCCAAAAATGGCAAAAATCGGCGATTACTAGAGCGAAGAACAAACGGCCAAAATAGTAAACTTACTAAAAGAATTCCAGGATGTATTCGCTAGAGACTACAAAGATCTCAAAGGTCTAGTCCATGAAATGGACTAAATGAAGATTGACATTAAACTTGATGCCCGACCTATAAAGAAGAGGCCATACAAATTAGCTCATAAATACAAAGAGATAGTCAAGAAAGAGATCGACAATATGCTTGCAGTAGGAATTATCTACCCTATCAACCAATCAGAATGGGAAATTCCAATGGTCGTACAACCAAAGAAACACGACCCGACAAAACTAAGGATCTGTGTCGACTTCATAAAATTAAACAAAGTAACCTTAACAGACCCATTCCCAACACCCTATGTAGATGAAATCCTAAATGAAGTTACAGGACACGAATGCTACTCGTTTACAGACGGATTCTCAGGGTACAACCAAGTACCAATAGCCAAAGAAGACCATAAAAAGATGACATTTGTATGTGAATTCGGCTCATTTTCCTACAGAGTTATGCCTTTTGGTCTCAAAAACACACCTGCAGTATTTTCGAGAATTGTTGTTAAAACATTTCAAGAATATATCTACAAAACAATGGTAGTGTATTTCGATGATTGGATGATATACTCTATGTTGAAAGATCACTGCAAATGGCTAAGGCTCATGTTGGAACGATGCTGACAGATCCAACTGTCTCTGAACATAAGGAAATGCATATTCCTAACTCCCATAGGGATACTATTAGGGAACATTGTATGCACAGAAGGCATCAAGGTCGACTTTGTAAAGATAAAGATTATCCTCAACTTGAAACCACCAGTGAACCCAAAACAATTCAGGGTACTACTCAGACACACAGGATATTACGGGAAATTTATCAGATACTACTCAGATATGACCTATCCACTGGAAGAACTATTAAGAGAAGATCAGGAGTTCGACTAGACAGATGAATGTAACATATCATTTGAAACACTAAAAAGGAAACTAGTAGAGGCACCTATCCTCAGGTTCCCGAATTGCTCGATCAAATTTCACATACATATCAATGCATCAGGCCTAGCAATAGGAGTGATATTAACACAACCAGGGGATGATGGAATGGATTACCATATAGTTTATAGTAGCAGAAAACTAAACAAGGCAGAAAGAAACTATTCGACAATAGAGAGAGAAGCATTAGGAATGGTTTTTGCACTACAGAAGTATTGACATTACCTACTAGCCAACCCTTTCATCTTCTATACTGACCACCAAGCATTGAAATACCTTGTAAACAAACCCTTACACCATGGAAGAATTTGCCGATGGCTACTGCTATTTCAAGAATTTGAATTCGAAGTTGTTGTTAGACCAGGAAAATTAAATGTTGGACTCGACCACTTGTCGAGAATCGACACGGGAGAAGAGCCTGCAGGAGTCGAAGATGACCTACCGGATGCACACTTATTTCGAATAGAAGCAGTCCTAGCAGAATTAGAGGAAAAATCTCAATTCTTAGAAAATGGTCAAGCGCCAGAGGGCATGAGCATGAAAAAGAAACAAATCTTAGTTATGAAGGCTACTCCATACAGCCTCATAAATGGATTTTTATATAAAATGGGCTTGGATAACATCCTCATATGATGTGTATTAGAACACCAAAGAGATAATATCATGTACAAATCACACTATGAACTGGAGGGAGGACATTTTCAAGCAGATACAACTGCCAAGAAAGTCCAACAGTCAGGGCTATGGCGGTTGACACTATACAAGGATTGCAAAAAGTTTGTTAGCCAATGCGACAGATGTCAATGACTGGGTCGACCGCTGCCTAGTACAGAAATTCCCTTGATATCAGTAAACCCAAGTTTGACATTTGAAATGTGGGCCATCGACTTCATAGGACCATGTCCAATACCAGCAAAAAGAATAGGTGCAAGATACATAATAACCGCAGTGGAATATGTAACCAAGTGGGAAGAAGCAGAACCTGTCGACACATGTTCCATTGAGATAGCTGCTAAATTTATCTATGAAAATATAATTACCATATTTGGATGCCCAATAACCCTAATCAGTGACCAAGGTTCACACTTTATTAACAAAACCATCAAAGCACTAACAGACCAGTTCAAAATTGACCATCGACGTAGTACAGCTTATCACCCTCAGTCGAATGGAGCAATAGAGGCATTCAACAAAACATTAACAAGGGGCTTAACAAAAATATGCAACACCAAAAAGGATGATTGAGATGAAAAGATCCCTGCAGTATTATGGGCTTACAGAACAGCCTACAAACGTTCGACCAACCAAACACTGTTCCGACTAGTCTACGGTCAAGAAGCAGATGTTCCACTACATCTTCGACGACAAACATGTATCATAGCAGATATTTTACATGTCGATGTCGAAGAAGGCAGGAAGGATCGATTGATCCAATTAAGCAAGCTAGAAGAGCACCGACTGTTCGCCTTACAACACCAAGAAATCCAAAAACAGCAGCAGAAGGCTTGGCATGATCGCAATATAAAAAACAAAAATCTATCGGTAGGGGACCTCGCCTTACTATACAATAGTCGAGTAAAAGGAAAACCCAAAAAGTTACACACATAATGGATGGGACCTTACGTTGTCGAAGAGATTCATGCCAACGAATCAGTCCGACTAAGGACATTACAAGGCATAATATTTTAGAAACTTGTTAATGGTACCAGACTAAAATGGTACAAAAATTAAGCAAGTTCAAAAAAAAACCGACATAAATATAATGACCATAACTGTCCAAAAAAAAAAACTGTCCAAAAAAAAAAAACTAAAAACAACAAAATAAAACCAACACCCATAAAACAGAATGACGGGAAACTTCGAAAGATATAATAACTAGCACTTCGCAACTAACACCAACCCCATCAACATATTGCCATCGACCGCTCGCATGATCGACATCGACCGATGACCCCGAAGGTCAAATCATGCCTTCATGACTACGGATAGAAGGAGTGCCAAAATAAAATCACAAATAACGCAAACTCCAGAGACTGTGCTGGACCATCACTTTCACCATTAATACATCCATCGATATAAATGTTACCCACTCCACCGATAAATATCGGGCCAGAAAGATATCATTTACCATATTTTGAAGAGATAGAACAAGTGAGCATTCAGAAATTTGAGAGACGAGACCCTACAAGAAAAGTTGACCAAGAGACCTACAAGATGGCCCTGAAGCAAACCAAAGTCATCGATGTAAAAACAAAAGAACTGCAATCCGCCGAAACCCCACTGATGAGAAGATTAAGAAATATAAAAAATGCCAAGGTACAGGAAACCTCATGGACCAAAACCTAGGCAAAAATCAAAGAATGGGCTTACCAAGACAAGAAAATAACACCAAAAGCGGAGAAGATAAGCTATAGCACCATCATAAGCTAGATGAACACACCGTTCATGGCAAGCTTTGGAGGAACCAAACAAACAACAATGAAATTTATCGTTAGTCGGTATCACAATGGTAAATTTTACTTTGACCGACCGGTAGAAATCTCTTGGGAAGTAATATACAAACTTACCGGTCTCTCAAATCAGGGCGACCCTGTCCCTATTGGTATAAAAGAAGGACTAGTAGAACGACTAACTGGAACACCAAAAGGGAAGAACTTGAAAGGGCTAATGATCAGTCAAATACAAGCCCAGACGCCGCAAATCGTGGCCAAAATCATAGCAATAAGACTCACTCCTGTAGGTCGAGGGAGTGATCTAAAGATAGACATGCTAGAAGCAGTCAACACAATAGCAACTACAGGAAAAATTTACCGTTGGGCTCAGCATGTTGCCGACATGCTCAAGAGTATATGTGAGAAATGTTAGGAGTCGGCTAGGATTATAAGGTTCCCATCTCTGATACTCTGGATAGCAATGTACCACTTGTGCCATAGGGAACAAGTAGTTCCTGGAACCACACAAGTACCACATGTGGAGGTTCAAGCCATTTTCACATAATGGAACACTGAAAGAATTGGAAAATGGTAAAACAATGCTGGAAAATTGGTTCCAAAACCTGAAAATCCAGACAACTAGATGGAGGGTGCCTCAGAACATTCGAAGAAGTCTACCGAAAACAACACATATCCAATTCGAGCTTGACCACACAGCAGTCTAGTACATGCAAGGGGGAAAAGCAACAGCGAAACCTCTCGATTACTACGCAACAGTCAAAGATATTTTTCGAGAGATAGCTCGACAGTCCAATACAAAGTTATCAATACCAGCAAAATCCAAAGAAATAAATCAACCAATCGAAGAACCATTGACAGAACAAGAAAAAGAGGAGGACTACGAACTTCGATTACATATCAGTACCTTCATGTCGGACGATATACCAGCAGAGGACACCAACAAACTATAAATAACAACCATACCACCACCGACCCAAAGGGGAAGTACACCAACTGAGCAAAAGGTAACTAAACCAGTGGAGAAAAGTATCAGTCCTACCAACCAACATGAGAGAGAAAAAGAACTAGAAGAAGATATCGAATCAGATAATCTGGAATACGCTATGACAAAACAAAACTTAAGGAAAATAGCAATGGAAGTAGTAGCCTCAAGGAAGAGGAAGGAAATTCAAGAAAAGGGGAAAGGGAAGCGCAAGCTTATTCTTTCAGAGTCAGAAGATGAAGAACTGTTGGCGACTGCTATCGACATCATAGAAGACGCAACAACAAATAAAGTTTTGGTCGAAACATAATTCAAACGGTTCGTCGATGCAGGAGCAAAGCAAGGATGACTGAAAAAGGTAAAACCTGTGACCACTTCAACTGATGAAGACATTGTTGATTTAGTTTCTACACCTCCAACCCCATCTCCAACCCAGATTACATAGGAAGACACCCCACAGATACCCACCATAAGTCCAGTCGACATTTGTAAGAATGCTATGCCGGAGACATTGAAAGAACGGTTCAACCAGGACGATGATTTCCAGGCATACATTGAAAAATTACCTGAACTACTCACCTCTGTCCAGAAGATCAGCACCAAATATCCACTAATTGAAGCTAGTGCACCACTCCATATCCTCTCTCATCAAATTGGCCAAATACCCCAGAAACCAAGATCTGTGGGAATTATCAAGTCCACATTTTTTAGGAACCCCGACAAGACATCTCAAATTGTCGCAAATCGCACCCCATCCATTATCCCTTTCAACATCCCACACCCTCCACTAGCCAATGAACTAGCAAGAGATGTGGAGGAAGATAACCTGGAAGATATCAACCAGGTGATCGACAACCTATTCTCTGACGACCCAGACGATTCACCACCAAAATTTGAAGACCCAACATCGACTGGCAATATTCCTACTACACCAATTACACCATACCACTCACCATCCCCATATCCACCACCATTTCCCAATCCAGAACCTTTACCAAACCATGAACCATCTGTATCAAATCCTCCAGATACACACCCATCTACAGGTTCCACCCAAGAAATTCAACCAGAATTTCCACTGACTCTTGAATATCAACAGCCAGAAAATCAACCACGGGAGAATCTACCACTTGCAGATGCATAGGCACAACAGCAGACAGAACAGCATAAACACAAAAGAAAAAGAGACAAAAAGAAGAAAGAACACAACAAAGAATCAAAGTTGACAATGGTCCACCTTAGCCAACTTGGATAGACTACTGCATTCGATGCAACAAAGCTAAGAGACAGAGAGTTGGGACAACTCTTAGAAACTCTGGCCACTGAGGCAAAAACAAGAAGCCAAACTAGATGATAGTAGCTCGACGACAGTAAGAATGAACAAGTCGAGTTTCTATCAAAATGAAGAAAAATAGTTCAAACAGTCATACCAGGTCCTCTAGAGGCCAAAATCGACAAACCGCTTGAAAAGGCATACCAGTTATTTGAAAGCATGGTGTCAACTCTACAATCACATCTACTAAATACAAAGGCAGACCAAAAAGAGGAGACATCCATATTGTTAAGGAAACAGTACACAGCATTCTCAGAAGCTCAAAAAGTGCTGCAAGACCACCTGGAAGAATCTATCATCACAGAAGAAGTACTCAGTGATTGGCCCACTTATTACAGACAAGTATTTCAACAAACTCGACAGACCCGAGAAGAAATTCAAGCGTTGGAAAGAAGAAAAGGCACCGAAGAAGCACTGAGAAACACGATACAAGATCAAATTGTATTGGAAGCAACCAAACTATAGAAACTAGAAAAACAATCACACCAGTGGGTACAGCAAGCACTCCCAAGCCTTGATAAACTAGATACAATCTGCCCACATATGAGAAGGCTACTGGAGGCAGCAGAGGAAAAATATCAATTCATGGGACCCGACATGGAAATCATAGTAGACCTTTCCATCCAGGAGAACATGTCGACCTTATCAAGCATCACAACATTGACTATCGATATGCAGAAAGTATTACAGAGCTGAGCAGAATTTCAACACCAATTGGTCGTTACAGCAGAAGCAATTGTGGAAATATGCGTGCAGAAACGACCAACCATCCAACTACATAGTCCATGAAGACAAACAATACCAGAAACAACTACCTAAGACAGCACACTATTGAAGTACCTCCCCTATTTTCTTCGGGACGAAGAAATATTTTGTTCCTACGGGAGATGTTGGAGGAGCTAGTCGGTGAGCTGACTAGTCGAATAGTCGACTAATTGGAGATTAGGTCGGCTGCGTAAGGTCGTGTCGATTGAGTGAACTGACAGGTAGTTATATGTAACTATTTGTAAATCATATATATTAGGCTGTTGAGCCAAATGAGAACTTGGTTCAGTTCTGTGTGTGTATGGACCCTCATGTTATAATATAATCTGTTATTTCCCATATCTATGTTCTTGTCTCTTGTGTCTGTTATGTCTACATGATTCAATGTGTAATATTGGTAACCCTATGTGATTCGTGAGATTACAAAAATGCCCAGATAGAATCTTTAGGTAAGGTTCACAGATCACTGTAATTCTTTCCCACAATAACATCTTCAACACCTTCTCTATCACTATATTGTTTCTCGAACATAAAAAAAATTCTATAAAGATGTTCTTCCTGGACTTTGGGTATATTGTCAAGAGAATATTTATAGATACACCTTCCTCTTTCCATCTCTTTAAAACACTCCTCGAACTACCTAATTCCATGAACAACCTTATATGCTCTCACTTCATTGTGCTTCTCTTTCATCTTGTCTTTGTTGTTCTATATGGGTTGTCATGACTGTCATGTCTACCTCCATGTTTCTTCTATGTGCAAGTTTTGCAAGTCATACAAAGCTCTCATCAAACTCACTTTAGGATATCAAACCAGCAATGATCAATATAGAACATAGGATATATTCACTGTCATCTTTTTGTTGCTCTAATTTTTCAGGCCTCAACAGTTTTTGCTGCTAGAAAGAGGGCCAGCAATGCATGGCTGGCTGAGGAAACCCATTTTCTCGAGATTATTCCACCGGTGACAATTCTGAAAGTAGTTTGTTTCCCAATCCAATTCCTAAAGAGAAGGGTAAAGAGTTTTTTTATCCTATCGATAACGAAGTAGTTGACGATTTGAGAAGAATTACTAGGGCTTATGCGAAGAAGATTGGAGGATTATCGATTATCCCTACCTTAACCAAAAGAGAATATCGGAAGAAAGACCGCCCTATATTGGAAGACGCAGTGTTGGTTGGAGATTTTGAAGAACTGGTAGAAACAGCCTTATAGGAAGTTGTTCAACCTCTGAATCAGTTGGACCCAGATACACCTTACTGTTCACCTATTCATACCCCTATTCATTCACCACCTCATTCTCCACCCAGAATCATGGCTAATGTAAATGCAAATCAGCCACCCAACCTACCAAATCCACCACCTGCTTGGAGGGCTAGATCACCAGTAAACCTAACACCTCCTTTGCATGACTTACCTCGGGATTTTGAGAAGATGTTACCTAAGTTTGACCCATGTGAAAAGATTTTAGTAGATAATCATTTGCAAAGCTTTTACTTGGCTATAGAAGGACTACGGGTTGGAGAACATGAATATTTAGTCTATAGATTGTTTCCACATACTCTGAAAGGAGCAACAGCCTCATGGTATTTTTCTCTACCTGCAAACTCAATCACAGACTGGGACATGTTTGAAGAATATTCATAAGTAAATATGCAGTCCAAAAAACTCATGCAGCTCTAATGAAAGGGTTATGTGTTTTAAAGAAAGAAAGAAAAGAAAAAGTGCATAGTTTCACTCAAAGGTTTGCTGCTTATATGAAGAATTTTTCTGCAACTAATAAGCCATCTGATAAAGTTCTGATTGAATATTATACTTCAGCTCTAGGGCCTGAATTGGCCATGTTTGCCAAGATGTTAGTCAAGCCTACATTGTCAGAAACTTATGAAGAAGCTGAGAGGGTAGAGGCTGAGAAGGAGAGCATAGAAGATTATCCTGAGCAGTCGGGAGAAAAAACTTTTGGAAAGAAGGCCTTATTACTGACTAAGCCTAAAGGGGAGCAGTCACATGACTTTGAAGGAATGTTGAAAATGATGCAGAAGCTATCTAACAGAGTGATATATTTGGAAAAATAAAAGGAGGCTCATAAAGCATACAAGCCTTACTATAAAAGGAGAGAATACAACAATCAATCTAAACCTCCTCCACACAGTCCTGCATCAATGAATTTAATTGAGGTAGGGATGGATAAATTTTGCACTTTTCATCAGCAGCCTCATTCTGAAAAAAATTGCCCTCAATGAATCAATTCGATGACATTAGTAATGAATTAGCTATTGGACTCTAAACTAACAACAGTTGATGATGAGGAATAAAAGAATAGTCAACCCACAAAAAAACAAGAAGAGGATGCTCTGGTTTTATGGGACTGTGTCTCACTTTTTGATACAGAAGAGGAAGGCTCACTGAAACAGGAAGAAACATCAGAAACAAATATGACAACAAGAAGTCAAGGTTTGTTAAATAAAGACAATTCAATACTTCCGAAGATTAAGAGATTTCAAGAGAACATGATGAAAATACAGAAGAACAACACAGCTGATAAAATACCTGAATTCACCATTACTAGTCAGAATCCAAAGAAAATCAACATGCATGTTAAGCATGTCAAAGAGAAGATTGATAATGTAAAAAAGAATCTCGAAGAACATAAGCTGGAGTATAATATTGTGGAAGATATTAAAAGGGCTAAGGCAAATATCTCAATATTCAAAATGTGTAATGTGCCTCAGCATAAAGAAAAATTGTTAAAAGCACTTGAAGTACCAGGGGAAAAGCTTCCCACTGACAACCAACCTGAAGAAGAAGAAATTGGTGAAGCAACTGTGGGAGGCAAGTCTAAATACAAAACCCCACCTTTTCTCCTATTTTTTGAAATTTTCAACCATAACGTGCACAACTATTTAGTAGACTCAGGGGCATCAGTCAACGTTATGCTACTTTCTGTCTGCAAGAAGATAAATGGACAACCAAAACCATCTACCTGGTAGGTTATTCAGTTAGACAGAATAGCTGTGAAGGTAATTGGGGAAATGGAGGATGTTCTGATTCGATTGTCTTCAAATGAAAAGGTATGTCAATTCATCGATATTGTAGTAGCAGACATACCTAAGGCTTATGGACTTGTTTTGAGTCGAGATTGGTTAGTAAAGCTAAATGGATATTTTGCATCCGATTGGTCACATCTGTGGTTGCCTTATAAGGGAAGTCCCGATCAAATAAAAGTATTAAGAGAGCCCCACATGAAGCACAATGTTACTCAGTTAGAGGGTAAGAATGAACCAATGAATTCTGTATTGGGAAATTACTTCATTGAACTGGAACTGGGAAACTACCAAGCAGAAGAAGCCAACGGTATACCAGACACCCAGCCCGATCTCCTTCGGTTTTCACGGGCTGATGAGATTGATTGTAAAATAGTAGACTTAGTTTCAGATGTAGTTTTTGATTCAAGTACAGTAGAAGTAGATAGTTTTTGGATACTTTTTTTTATGGATCTAAAACATTGGAAGGATCAAGAGCCAGCTGTGCCCTGATTGATCCAAAGAAAAATAAACATTTTATTCCATGTAGATTAGAGTTTGAATGTACCAATAATACAGCCGAATATGAAGCATTAGTTCAGGGACTAAGAAAAGCAATTGAATTAAAAGTAGAACATCTGAAAGTGTATGGGGATTCTAAAATAATTGTAAAGCAAATTCGAAATCAAATACATTGCATTTCACCTCATTTAAAAGCTTACCAGAATGAAGTGTGGGATTTGCTTAAAAAAATTATGCATTTAATATTGTATCCATTCCTAGACTAAAGAATGCAGCAGTTGACTTGTTAGCTACCTCAGCTGCAAGGCTTGTACCTTCAAATAACAGATGTTCTATTGAATTACTTTTCAAGCTTTCGGTTCCAGACATGATTACCAATCTACGAGTTTTTGATAATGCTCAACAAATCCTGGAATGTTTGACAAATGATGAGACTTTCAAAGGGGCAATTATCGATGATGAAGAACACCAAGCTGAGTTAAAATTCGACAACTTTATTCCTAAATGGGTCAGGACCTTAGAGTGGATGTTTGATTTAGACAACAAGTTCAAAAGACTAGCAAATGTCAAGACTCATAGCTTGTCTTTACAATTCAAGCTGATAAATTTACGAACTGAAGTTGAACCCAAATATGTAAATTTGGGAAAGTGTTGCTCTCTCGGTGAAAGAAATAAGTTCATTATTTTGTTCAAACAATACAAAGATGTGTTTTCCTGGACATATGAAGAGCTTAAAACACATGACACCAAGATTATACAACATGTCATCCCTATTAGATCTGGAGTCAAGCCTTATCAAAAGCCTTTGAGAAAAATGCATCCAAAACTGGAGCCATTAATACAGAATGAAGTGAAAAAATTATTGGATGCCAAAATTATATTCAAAGTCAGACACTCGGAATGGGTTTCAAATTTGGTGCCAATAAGGAAGAAATCTAGAGAAATCAGGCTATGTGTGGATTTCAGAAACCTAAATCGTGCTTCGGATAAAGACAACTATCCAGTCCCACCCATGGAACAGATATTGTAGATGGTTTTAGGTTCTTAGTTATTTTCATTATTAGATGGATTCTCTGGTTATAATCAAGTGTTAGTAGCTGAAGAAGACAGACTTAAAACTACATTTAGAACAAGGTGGGGAACTTTTGCTTACAGAAGAATGCCCTTTGGACTCATAAATGCTGGAGCTACTTTCCAGAGGGCCATGGATATAGCTTTCCGCGGTCTGATTGGCCATAGTGTTGTGATATATCTTGATGATATCACGATATTTTCGAAAAAGAGCGAAGAACATGCATTCCATCTAAAACAAAAATTTTAGCGTTGTCGAAAATATGGTATCTCACTGAATCCCAAGAAATGTGTGTTTGCGATTATAGAAGGAAAGCTATCGGGTCACGTTGTTTCTAAAAAAGGGATCTCCATAGACCCAGAAAGGATTAAGGCCATCGAACAGATCCCTTTACCCCATAACAAAAAAGGTATGCAATCATTCATGGGGACAATTAATTTCGTGTGAAGGTTTGTACCGGATTTTGCTCAAATTGTCAAACCTTTGCAGCAAATGGTGAAACAAAGTGTACAATTCAAATGGACTGATGTGGAGAAGACTGCATTCAGTAAGATAAAGACATCTATTGCACACGCACCATCTCTTAAAAGTCCAAATTTCAAAAAAGATTTTATTTTGTACACTTTCGCATCTGATGATTCATTGGCAGCAGTGCTTACTCTGAAGGAATATGGGGGAGATGAGTACCCCATATCATTTATGAGCACTGGTCTGCAGGGGGGGGCGAATTGAATTGCCCAGCTGTGGATAAACAAGCTTATGTAGTCTTCAAAGCGGTAAAACAATTCAGGCCATACATACTTAAGAACCGGACTAAGGTAATAGTTCCACACCCAGCTGTAAGGTCTCTTTTTGTACAAAAGGAATTAGGAGAAAGAAGAGGCAACTGGGTAACATCTTTACAAGAATATGATATTGAATTCAAACCAGCATATATAGTAAAGGGACATGGATTGTGCAAACTAATGGCTGAAGGTAAAGACAATGAAGAAAACAATTGGGACAATGAGGCTGAGTTACATATGATGGATGTATGTCCTCTTTTCACAGCTCCAGATTCTTGGTATCGGGACCTTATTCATTACCTTCAAGAAGGATTGTTGCCAGAACATTGGAATTCCAAACAATCAATAGTGTTGCGCCTTAAATCAGCTGCATATTAGATCATTTATGGAATATTATTCAAAAAGAATTACGATGGAGTCCTTCTCATGTCCTTAGAGAAATAAGATGCAAAGAAGGTCATAACAGAGTTACACGATGGGCCTACTGGAGGTCATTTTTCTGGAGATACAACAAGATTCTAAGAGCTGGATACTATTGGCCCACACTGTTCAAGGACGCGCACGCCCATGTCAGAAAGTGTGATATCTGCCAGAGGTGTGGGGGAAGACAAGCCAAAGTAGCAGGACCATTGAAGCCTGTGATGATAACAGAACCATTCGAGCAATGGGGGATTGATATCATTGGAGAGATAAAACCAAATTCTTCCTTGCAGCACAAAGACATTTTGACAACAACTGGCTACTTCACTAGATGGGTCAAGACCATTCCGTTACGTAAAGTGAATGAAGATGCGTTCATGGATTCCTTGCAAGATCATATTATGACCAAGTTTGGGGTTCCAATCTCCCTCATTTTTAATAATGCCACTTATTTTTCTTCTATTAGATTAACTACATTTGCTTATGAAAGAGGAATCAAGTTGCATTATTCTGCAAATTATTACCCACAAGGAAATGGTTTGGCAGAATCTACAAACAAGAATCTGATTAGGATCTTAAAAAAGACTGTGATAGAAAACTAGAGAAGTTGGCATTTAGCATTACCGAATGCTCTTTGGGCTGATAGGGTCACACCCAAGAATTCCTTAGGTGTGTCACCGTATACCCTTGTTTATGGAAAAGAAGTTATTCTTCCTCCCAACATTATGCTACCATCTTCCATAATAGCTCAGGAGTCTATAGGCACAGACAATGAAATCCTACAGATTAGAATCTATAATCTTTTGAAGGCAGAAGAGTCTAGGTCCAAAGCCAAAGAACGTTTTAAGCATCAACATGAAGTAGTGAAACGGTGGTTTGATAAGCATAAAGCTGGAAAAAAGGAATTTGAAGTGGGAGATCTGGTTCTTAAGTGGGATCACCCGCATGATGAAAAGGGGAAGCACACGAAGTTTCAACAGTTATGGGTAGGCCCTTTTCAAATTGCGGCAAAGCTTGGCCCCTCAACCTACAAGTTGCAAGATTTACAGGGGTGGGAAGAGAACTTACCACTTAACGATTTAGTTCTCAAATCTTATTTTTCTTGATTTGTGTTTTATTTTGTACATAAATAAACTGATTTGGTTGTTTATTTTTTATTTATTTTATTTTTGTTTGTTTTTTAGATTTTGATTGATTTCAATAAAAGAAGCAAACTTTTGGTTGCATGGAGAACATTAGAATTCTGGATTAACTAAAATCCTTGGTTATAAGACTGTGTATTATTGATTTATCTGAAAGAATTCTTCTAGTTTAGCAGTTTTCCTAAATGGCTATGAACACATTGAAGTCCTACTTAATCATTGTAAAATAACTCAGGATCAAAAGCTCTGGAATACTATTTCGAGGCTCCATCCATCTCACATTTAAAAATGTCTTAGGGAGGTGACAGCAAAAGACCCATGGAAAGGAAGCAGGGTAAACAATATATTATATATAAATGATCCCATGCCAAGAATTGAAAGTTGAAAGGCAAATAAGAGTCAAAAATCTCCTAAGAAAGCAATATGTATCAAAACGAAGTACTGAACTAAATGAGTACGAAATTGCCAAAGTTCTTCTCCATTCGTGAGCTGAAAATTAAATACATCTCTCACACAAAAGGACACTATGGATGGAGGAGCCCGAATAAAAATTCAGAAAGAAAGGCATGCATGAGGACTCAAAAAAGACAAAAAATTCCAAAATCACAAAAGTGCAGAATGGCAGGGGAATGAGGAACAAATTAATATTTCTGTTTACCATATGTTACAATCCAGTGGTGTCCAAGCTGGGAGCTACCCGAAGAAGAGGTAAAAATTGAAACTCATATTCCTGTCCTCAAAAGAGTAATCTTGACTTTGAAATCTTGGTTTCCATTTTCCTAAATTGGACTATCATCAATGATTAAAAGTACATACATTTCCCATTTGAGAAATATAGACATCTAGAAGAATTCAACATGTTGTTTTTATTGTCAAACAGTCTCTTACTTAAGGAAGAAATTGTCCAGAGATCTGGGTTCACCAGGTAGTCGCCAATTGTTGCAACTGCAACCTGTTTCCCAAATTTCAAAAAAATTTGAACCCTCCTTTTGATTTTATCTAGCCCAAGTTTGTTTAATCTTTGTAAACCTTTCCTGGAAGTCCATTTTTCTCCGTTTGGGAAGTTGATTGTCGGAAGCTCGGTCAATTTTCTTTTGCCACTGTTTCGGGAGTCGAATGATCTAATACTATCGTTATTTTTTTCTGATGCTGTGGAAACCATGGAGTCTTGGTTTTATTGGAACTCTTAACGTTGATTTGTTTTCGATGAATTTTCGCTGTCAGAAGTTCATTAAAGTTTGAATCGGGGCATTAGTCCTATGTGCCACCGATGGATAGTTCTGATTTTCGTCGATTTCAAACCTTTTGCTTTACGATGATTTTTTTTGTTTTCGCTGTCAGAAGTCTATTGAACAGTGACTTGGGGCCGTAGTTCTCTACACACCCGCCGTTGCGGAAGCTAGCTAATGAACATCCCAATGGAAAGTCATGTTTTTCGCTGATGGGCTTTTATCTCCTTTGTTTATTTTTCAAAAAACTTTTACTTTTTTACTTTTGGCGTTTTTGTTTTTGACAAGCGGTCAGAGTTTTAGTCTTTAAGAACGCCGTCGTTTCGGAGGCCTTGTTGTTTGTCTCGCCAAAACTACGGAGTATTTTGTGTCTCGAGGTTCCGATGGGTTAGTCATTAGTTGCTCTGATCTTCGAGGTTTTCAGTTGGTCGTGGAACCCTTAGTCTATCTGTCTTCCGCCGTTGCGGCTCCTTAGTGAACTAATTGTCCGATATTGTAGTAGTTTCGACTGCCGATAGGGTTTTTGCCGCCGTTTTTGTGATCTTTTACCATATTTCATGGGCGACGAAGGTTTCTGTTTTTGTCAAGTTAGGGATTTCGCGATGAGAAAATAGTACAGGGCCTCACATTTGATGATTAGTTTTATTGATAGTGTGTTTATGTTTTATTGAAAAAGCTAGATGATCTTGAATGTAGTCCGGATTAATGATGAGTTTTTCATTTTAACTACAGATGGACTTACAAGATTTTTTTTAGACCCAGTTTGATGATTGCTGTTGAAAAGAAGACATATATAAAAGACAAAGCAGAAGGGAGTTGACTAAGGAAAGGAAAAGTAAGAAGCAGAGATGTTGCTCAAAAAAAAAAAAAAAAAGTGAAGGTCTGAGATCAACAGGATCTCAAAAAGACCAACGGATTACTGAACAGAATTGATAGCAGCAGAAGCCCAGGCTTGGGAGAAGTTCATCAGTTACCAAGTTGTTCCCTTTTTATAAAGTGCTCTTAAATCTTAATCTGAAATGTAACATATTGTATAAATCATGAGCACTCACTAAAAGACAAAATTGTGGGATTAAACGGCTAGGGGAGCCCAAAGGTCACCAGAGGGGCAGCCCAAAAGTTTTGTTGTTTTGTATAAATATAGGAGAGTTAGATGTTGATAAGGGACTTTTTCCCATATAGATTTGTGAGAGAAAGTTGTAAGAAGAACTATTTCCTTTTGCAATAAAGAATTACAAGTTTCCTGTTGGAGAAAGCTTGGTGGAATGTTTCAAATGTTGTGCTATGGATCTGTTGAATGTGAACTATTTCGTTTTTAGCTATATGTCCATTAGCTGTGAGATTGTTCTAACTCTTTGAGCCTATGTTCATGTTATGAATGCACTCTAGTTTATTCTATGAAATTTCCACTGTGAGTAATGAAGGCTTTTATAAACAATAATTGATCTTGTTGTTCATTCTTCTATTAATGTTCATGTGTTCTGAAATAAGTAACAGCTATCTGTGATTTTTCTTAATACATGTGCAAAAATACATTACTCATTGATAATGATAATTTTTCTCCCTAGGGATAGGTTAGATAGTTAGTTTAGTTTTCTTGCTATGTGTGATTTAGATGTGAGAGAGTTAAGACGAGAAGTAAGAACCTGCGCATCACATTGTTACTGCTCCTCATATTCTCTATCAATCTGCATTTTTAGATAGGCACTTACACATCATACTTAAACATAAAAAACTAAAAAATACACATGGTGGACCGGGCCATAGCCGGTAAAACCCTTTATTTTGTTACTTGACCTACGGTAGACGGACCATAAACCAGACGAATTCCCCATACCAAACCATAATGAGCTAGTTGGGAACGTTATTGGGGAGAATCCCTAACTGTTGTTACCTGCAATTTTCCAGGCCTCAACAGAAGGTCAAGGATCTCCCTATTGTTAACAATGGCTGAACACCCTCCTCCTCCTCTAGATCTACCCATAACGGAGTTTCAGCTTCTAAACTAGGCCGAGTTGGAGGATACAAGGTAAGGTTTTTTGTTTCGGTCCCATCTGAGATGGTCATAGACCCTAACTGGCAACTGATACAAGCATTGATTGTGGCCAACCAGGGCCTTCCCAAAATCAGCGGGTGCCCCCCCAGCTGCGACTTGGGGTGTAAAACCAAGAATTCAGCTGGGTATTCCCATGAATGAATTGAGACAACGAGGTCATCCAAGACCCCCTCGGGTTTGATGGTGGACCTATCTACCAGTTCTAAAATGGTAGGAGTTGGAATGAGATTGGTGAGCCCAAGTTTTTGTACAATTTCTATGGTCATGACATTAATAGTTGCGCCTAAATATACCAGTACATTTGGTATCTGCGTGTTCCCAATCTGCACAGTGACAGTGGGATTCCTAGGGTCATCGTATTTATCTAGGAGGGTTTTTCCCATTGTCAGTTGAGATAGTTTCTCTATGACATGGACAGTTGGAGGATCCCTAGGTTTTCTACCTGGTTTCCTTGTACACAAATCTCGAACAGTTCTAGCATAGATAGGCACATCGTGAAGGGCCTGCAGTAGTGGAATTTTGACATAGAGGTTTTTCAACTCTCCTAAGAGGTTAAATTGAGGTTGCCCCACTGCCTTCTGTAGTGTCAGTCTTTCAGGGTATGGTGGTTCTCTAATCAGTTGTGTAGGCTATGTTTCAATAGATGTTTCTCTTTGCTTTTCATCCGGTGTCTTGGTAGGACCTTCAATATCCTCAATAATGGGGATTGTTGCGTTGGATGAGTACTGTTGATTCATCATTTCTTCAGACGTAGAGAATGGAACATCCTCAATGACCAAATGCTTCATTACCCCCCATGATCGTCAGCGAATATCGTTACAGGGAACTGGAGTAATGGAGTAAGTGGGCATGTTGGCAGTCTCAAACTGGTGGACTGCTTTATTGTTTGGGTTGGGGTTAGGTTCCACAGGTAGCTGTGGTTGTATAGGAATATTAGGTGCAGCATTGTTTTGGAGTTGCAGCTGCAACTGCTGATATGGCTGAGGGTATTGTTGAGCAGGGTATGGTTGATGAGGAAACTATTGAGGAGATTGGCTATGGGAAAACAGGTTTCCTGGATGGAAGTTCCTCCACTCGGGAGACCAAGAATTATGTTGGTTTGGTGTCTGTGTCCAAGAGCTCCAAGATTTGAAATTCTGCATAGGAGGTTGAGAAGGATGTCATTGATGGTTGGAATAAGGTGAAGGGAATTGTATATTCATGTGATGCATATTATTCCAATTATTCATATTATTCGAAAATGGAAATGATTCTGGAGTCATACCTTGGTTTCGAGGTTGCCAAGGCTTTTTTCTGGGAAATGAAGTAGGTTGGTTCTATGTCTGGAGTTAATGCCTACATAACTGCCTTCACTTGGGGTAGTGAGGGGCACTCCTTTGTATCATGGTTTAGTTCACAGAGCTAACACACTTCTATTTTGTCAAGTGGGCACTCCTTCAGGGGATGCTTCTTCCTACATTTGGGGCAGAATACACCGAGTGTTAGATCCTGTATTGCTTGTTTCTGCTTTGCCCCCAGGACATCTATTTTTGATATGGAGCTCATCATTTCTATTTTGAAGTTCTCTAGAAGGTTGCCTATTTTTGCTCATGTAGCCCCTCCATTGGATGACTTATATGTATTGTCGAAGACATCTCATTCTAATTTATCCCATTTTTTGTTCCTGGAATATCCTCTGGAATACCTTTTGCACAATTCAATAATATTTTTAAAGGATTCCTTTGATATATCCCCCTTTCCCAGCAGGTTCAACATACCTAGGTAGTATTCCCTAATCCCCCAAAGTAGGATTATCTTGAGCACATCTAACCCCATATTAGTCTGTCCAGCCCTCTGCACATTGTACAAGAGCCTCTCAAATCTTCGTCCCTTTGTATCATCTTGAACAGTTCTTCTCTTTTATCTTTGGTGTTGCAGTACTCATGGTATTTCTCTAGGAACACCTGTTTCATTCAGTCCCAGGTGGTGACAGTTCCACCACCCAGTCTCATGAACAAATGTAGCGCATTATCCTTCAAAGTAGCAGGGAAAAGTTTTAACTTCTGCTCGTTGGAAGTGTAGTCATATCTGTGACAGAGGATGTCAAACTCGAAGAGGAATTCATCTGGATCCTTTGTAGCTTTTCCATGAAAACGAGGTGATACTGATGGTGATATGTTTTTCATGGGGGCTAGTCCCTCTGCCTATTGAATGGGGAACTGGAGTGTGGCAACTGTTCCCTCAAGCGGGGATCATCGTCATTGTGATGATTTTCCCCCATCACTTCTTCATTATCTTATGGCTCACGTCTGTTATTCATATTTTCTTCTTCTCTCTCATGCCTTGGTTCCTTTTGATCTTCCTGCTTCTTATGAAACCATGTCCACTCCTCTTTTGTCACCTCCTTCCCGTTAATGTGATAGACCACGTCTCGATCACCTGCACCCATAGCATCAACTCCGTCTTCCTCTGCAGGGACACCTGAGGGTGTCGCAGCTCCTCCTGTGTTATTCACTGTGGAAACTGACGCTTCCAACCTAGGGGTAATTGGACTTCTTCTAATGAAGGATCCCTGATGGCGAGCCCTAGTAGAGGAATTGGTTCTGGCAACCAGATCGTCAATTAATTTTCTTCTTCCCAATGTTGGGTTTCTGCCACGACCTCGACCACCTGCAATGTTAATAATCTGGGGAGTTCTGGGGGTAGTAGGAATGTCACGTTGTACTCTTCTTGTATTCATGCAACCCAAAACATGTAAACTTAAAAACTGAAGAAAATGAATGGATGCAACTACTATGGTGTCTAATCATTACCTTCCCCGGCAATGGTGCTAAAATGCTGGGCACTCTATATGCAAGTTAATTAAAACCAACATACAGAATGTTCAATATAAATTGTCAACCCAGGAAAGTCTTGTTATTACAAAGATAATTTACACTGTTTGTGCTTAAAAACTAAGTAATTGATGCTGTTGAATGAACTATCCTACCTGTCTATTCAGCCTAACTCTTCCCGTGATTAACTTAATCTAAATTATCTTTCTAAGAATGCAGAATTGTAATTACCTTCCTACAACTTCAATCTAGAAATGAAATATTCAGGAAATAAACATCTAGACTTACTTTTGCAGAAAGTTAAATCCTAACTTACCAGGCCATATGGAAATCCATTATAACTATCTTAATTCAACCTTAATCTAAGAATCATAAATGCAGAAATTGAACTTCAATAGTTATAACTGTAAATGGACTGAATTAGCAAAACTCAAGAAAGACGGCAATTGAAAGAAACTAGGGATGAGCTTGGCTGTTACAGCTACCACACAATTGCATAAAGGAAATTAACCTACACAGTCGATTGTCACACCACTCTGCTATAGCTTACAGGAAATACAACTACTGGTCATTCAAGGAAATACATAATGAATCATTACTGTTGCAGCTATTATAAAAGAATGCATCTACTTTAACATCCACACCACATGACAGAAAATATAAACACCTAATTAACTCGAAAATCTATGTGGGAAGGCGGGCCCAGCCTTCGAACAGAGACATCGAAGACTTAACACAAGTTAAAACACAGAAATCTGAAGAATCATGCTCCTTGTATTAGATGGTGGAATGAAAGTACATTCTCTGTCACATCTTACACAATATGCTCAATTATTTTCCAACCCTCGGCTCTAAATAGTTCCTAATATTTATACATCAATATTCATAACTTCCCCCCACTAATATCGCGCAGCCATGAAGATCTACGATCTTTAGGATGCCCTATTACAATGCGTTATTACAACTGTGGGTGAAACAAAAGCAGAGAATATAGGAAGTCTATTGCTCGAGCCAATGATGAAGTAACATAACCCATTTAAGAGATACACCATCAGTTGCAGCTACCCTTGAGTAACGACGCGCTGCTGAGGCTGAGTATATTGCAGCTTGCATGGAATGAGGATCTTTGACTGCTTTTCACATGTAGAGATGGAGTCTGTGGGTACAAATAACAATGGATATTCATCTCTTCTAGAAAACCACTCGGCTTGATACACCTGTATCCTTCACATCTTGAACTATATTCATAAAATCTCAATTTGTTAGCATAATCCAAGAGGCAAATCCCTATTTATAACAATCATAAGTATTAATAAGATAAAACAATAAGTAATCATACCTGTAAGGATTCAAGGCTCAAATGAAGGAAGAACATCTGTTTGGTGCATAAAATGGAGTAAGATAAGGCAAAATGGGTATAGTAAGTGTAGTTAAAAAGGGTTCATTTCTGGGCCCAACAATATTTTGAGGCCAAGTCTGGGCATACATCCTGAGGTGGTATTGCACACATCCCAAGGTGGTTTTATACGCATCCTGAGGTGGTATTAAACACATACCAAGGTGGTTTTATACACGTCCTGAGGTGGTATTGCACACGTATTGAGGTAGTTTTGCACAGAGACCGAAGAGAGTTTGCACATAGTTTGATATCAGCATGATTCCTAAGATTGTACAGAATGTACATACTGTACAAATTAGTGTTGCGTTGAATTTTGTGCCAGAGGGGGAGTATTGACGATCAATTTAGAAGCATATTGAGTTTATACTCAAACATTGCATAGTTTCAAGAGGAATCTGAATCTTCCATCTGTTGCTGAGTCTAAGAAGCCAGTCAAAAAAAGTGTTTACAGCTTCTATTTAGCTAAGTTAAACAACAACCAATTTTATACTCTAAAGTTGCAGAATCTCATGTAGAATGCAATGGTGGGTTTTGTTTCTACTCCAGAGTTGCAAAATTGAAAGGTGATATTAGGAGGTGATTTTAATGCCTTTCTTTTGAAATTTTCATAATTTTGAGATTAATGAAGAGTGGTATCACTTTTGGGAGTGGACCTAGAGACGTAGCAAGGATGTCAAGTGAACTTCGTTATCAAGATTTTATGTGCTTGTCTTGATATTTGTTTCTCTCTTGGTCTCTTATTAATCATCTCATATATCTCTTATGAAATATGGATTAATCAAGTAAATTTTGACAAGCATGAATGTTTATTTGAAAGAAGTCATTCACATAGCATTGCAAGAGGCATTCTCATTATAAAGATCTTGAAAAAAAATAAAAAATTCAGGACTAATTGTTAATTGATAAAAGGTTTTCAGATCAACTATCAAAGACCTGAAAGTTTCCTTCACTAGAGGGTGTAAATCCTCGGATGAAATGAACAAGGGAAATAAAGATAACACTTTTACTGTCAACAAGGAGGTATATAACTTCATTACATTTTAAAGAACTGCATGAAGTAATTACAAATGTAATTGGCACAGGAAGTACGTGAAGATATAAATATTCCACGAGAGCCAGTTTTAGAGAATGAAAGTGTGGACCATCCATAGGTTATTCCTACTGCACCAGGTACCATGAATGGGGTCATTGGAAACTTATACTTTTTGGGTTTATGTAATAATATGAACGTCAAGGTAATTTGCAAATGGTTTTCATTCATTGCAGCAATTGATGTGGATCACACTCGACCGCCTACACAGAGACTTATTTTTCAAACTAATCAAGAACCGGTACCAGAATCATTAGCTCGAGAAGAGCATGGGGAATATCAAGATGCCAACGTCAAAATTGTGGACCTTATAAGAAATAAAACCCCTAGAAGGAAGAAGTGCAGTAGAGTTCAAATATCTTATATGATGGTAAAAACTTTTTGTACATCAATGTATTGTATGTACTACATTGGGTATTGTCTATAAAGGTTTAATGCACATTGATTTGATCGGAATTCTATATGTATATATGCATGATTCTTATATGTTTGTGTGTCTTGTGATGTAATGTTTCATGAAACTACTAATTTTTATTCTTGTTCTTACAATTGATACAAGTTAACTTAAATGAGTTTTTGCGTAATTAAATATTCATTATAAATATTAATTATACTCATTTTTTAGCCTCAAGTAGGCCCCCTCTTGTTTGACAGTTCCATCAAGTAATATTAATTGTTTTTTTTAAGTAAGAAGTTGTATTAATAGAAAACCATATTGTTTGACAATTGCATCAAATAATATTAATTGTTTTTTGTAAGTAAGAAGTTGTAATAACATAAACTAAGAATGTACAAAAATAGTTATTGTTCATAGAGGTACGTGCATCCAAAACAATGCATCCTAGACCTGAAAATCACTCATATAGCATATTTGCATTCATTTTTAGAACTTTTCACCATATATGCTAAAGGGTTCATAATTTTCACCATTGCACTATAATCTCGAAGAAGTTGTATTAACAAAAAACTAAGAAAGTACACAAATAGTTACAGTCGATATAGGTACATGCATCCAAAATAACGTGGCATGGAATTGAAAATCACTAATATAGAATGACTTTATAGTTCAATTAGAGCTTTTGCAAAAATAAAAACAGATAAACGACTCAAAATTTTCACGCACTATAAGCCCGAAGAGTGAACCAGTACACAATGTTCCTTAAAACAAAAAACTAACAGACTACACAATTTTTTACTCAATTGAAGCATCACTACTTCGTTCCTCATTGAGATTGATTACTTGAGTGGGTGTCATGGGAATGATATTGGGAATTTTTATTTAGTGTTCTCCCAAGACAGGTCCTTGAGTGAATATGTCCAATAGAATTTGTTACTTGTGCGCAATTTGCTCCATGCCAAACTCCAAATGTGCAATATTTTTCCTTGTCTCAAACATTAGTTGAAGTTCTTCTTCTTTCAGACGTTTACAACTAGTTCCCTCACATTGCATGCAAACCCAATTCTGTTGGGAGTGGGGAGCCCTTAGAGGGCATCTTGGCGTCTCAGAATCACTACAAAAAAAGTAGCGAAATTGAGTATTTTCCTTCCAGTTAGGAAAGGTGACAGAGTTTGCAGGATCGAATTGAGTAGTCATCGATGTTTCGTCCCAAACAATTTGACAACTCCATGGATTCTGGTTCTCTTCCACCGGTGAAGTGTTAATTCCCATTGACCTCTGCTCTATTTGCGACCCCATGTGCCCAATCTTCTGACTGAGGCTCCCTTTTTCCCTAACGGTGGATTTTCCTCTCAATATACTCCTCCTTATGCTCTACAGACAACATAACCGATATTGTGGATGAATTTTCCCCATCATCATTATCTTCCTAGATATCCTCATTATCCGAGTTTTCCTCGGGAGGATTCTCCTCATTACTAGGGAGATCTCTTCCTGTGTTGGGAGTCCATGCCCCCCACCAAGGTCTTCCTCTTTCTCTGAAACGTGGTATCGCCCAATGATAAAGCACTCAAAGTAATGAGGAGGAGGCGAAATCAAATCACCACTCTGCAAATGGAGCCAAGTGTGATGCTCACTATTCACCAGAATTGCTAGGTGCAAGCCTTCACTGCAGTTGTGCTCCTTTAGAATAATAATGGAGTTGCGAACCATAGTAACATCGAACTTGAATTCCCAAGCCATTCGCATCATACTCCAAATCTCTCGACCCATGTACCGAGTACTGTGGATTTGTTGATGGGATGAGATGCAGAGATTTGGACCCACACATATTGGATTTGCAGAGATGAGGTATAATGTATTTTTCGATGAGATGAGGTGTGCATATGATATGTACTCCCCTCTTTAAATGCTCCCATCTCCCATGCAAAACTGTGTAGCATGCCTCGACTTACAATCATCTCCACGTCTGTTGTCATTAATTATTGTCAATCAATAAAAAAAACCAATATATCATTGATATATCAAAATATATCAATATTGGTTGAAGTATATCAATCAATAAAACAAATATATTGACATGGTTTCGATGTTACGAACGTCGAAAAATATACATCTAACCAAAGCCGAATTGACCTTCTAAACGATTAAAAGGTGTTGAACTCGCATCGCGTTCTATATACAACGTGGCTTGCATGTTTTAAAGTGACATTCTTTCCACGTATTATATGTTTGATATACGTCACTATAATATTTCTTTAGAGACATTCGAGCGTCGCAAAGCAAATATTTTATTTGTTACAACATCAAAAGTTTGACAAATAAATAGATCTTGAACCAATGTTAAAACGACACAAAACAAACGCCATCCTGGTGTCAAATTCGTCTTGCAAAGTGGTTTGCATGTCTCTTAAGTGACATTGGTTCCATGTATTATATGCCGGGCGTACATAGCTATAACGTCGCTTAAGAGACGTTCAAAAGCATCAACAAGCAATATTTTTCTTCTTGTATCTATAACAAATGTCCAACAAGGTTTCGACATTAAAAAGCATAAAAAAAGATACACCAATACAACAACATTCTATCGACATCAAAGAAAAAAACATTCAACGTTGAAACAACATAAAAAAATTGTCTAGCTATCGTTGGATTCATCCTGAAATGTATTAGTGTTTGAAGTCTTTCTGAACGCTTATGTTTAAGATTTATTTGTTGTCTCACATGAGAGATGATCAATAAGGAGTCCTTTATGACAACAATAGAGTGAATACCTATTGAGATGGCTTGCTCCAGACTTTGGAATATGGCGTATCTCTCTGTTTGATTGTTAGTGGCTATACCCAAGCCACACGAGAGAGTTGAGACTGTACTTCATCCAGGATAATAATAATAAAAAAATGATCCCCGTGCCTAACACCCAATGTTTAAATTTATGCAATAATTTGTAGGAATGATCACATTTTCAATTTAATTTTCAAGTTTTTGTAAAAAGGGAAAAGGGGATCATTTGGGTGGAAAATTGGAAATCAAAACCCCTCCAAGGTTTATGATCCCAAGTATCTAGCTACATCATATCATTACATCAAAGCTCTTAAAAAATCCCTAAATCAGTATCACATTAGAAATCCCATCATAATAAGTTGATTCTATATTTTATTATCTTTTACATTAAGAACTACCCGTTTTGATACTATCTTTTATATCTTATTTATATTTTTAAAAATATAGTTGAAATTATATGTAGACACATATTCATAGAATTAAACAAAAGTAAATTAAACTCAACTTGAAAATACATTACTCTCATTTATATCTTATTCATACTTTAAAAAAAATGTAATATCTTATTCATTTAAAAAATAATGTTATTATACCTGCCGCACTGTAGGCAAGGTATATTGTAATCGGCTGCAAGTCAAACTCTTTTGACTTTGTATTAATTGCTCTCTATCAAAAAAATTAAAATTTGTTTTGTAAAGTATAACTTAGGGATTTGTAAAATATTTTTTTTAATTTTATTAAAAACTATTTTGTAAACAACTTATTGGTGGATAGAAGATGATGTAAACTTTGGAATTTGGTATCTGGATTTGAGTTGACATGTGGCAACAATGACATCATAATAATAAAATTAAAAAAATAAAAATGATATCCCATTGCCATCTGTTATAGCAAGTGGTACCATCGGAGCCAGCTGTTTCTGGTTGTCTATGGCCTTAAAATTACAGCAATCAGTTTTCGACGGCTTCAGAAAAATCCTGTCGCACTTAAAAGAAGAAATGGAAGGAATGGTTAACGACCTCGCAAGTCATATGAGCCAGCCTTTGCTTTCGTATTTGAAGCGTTTAAATTCTGAAGGCATAATTTCTCTTGTCCGCCAATTGTAGTCTCTGGTAGAGACTATGGAGACGGATTTTATTTGTCATATTCCGTCACTGCTGGCAGCAAATAACAGCCTTTTGCTCCAGCTACGGAATTTGGAAATGGAGATGAAGGAACGCCAGAATGATCTGCAAAAGACGATGAACGACTTGGTAGCTCTGAGCAAAGCCATGGACTCGAAAGATCAATTAAATATTTCTCTGAGTAACGCATTGGTAAAGAAAGGAGAAGAGACCGAGGAGTTCCGCAAACGTCTTAAAACTCAGTCTAAGCGAATTGAAGAACTGAAAACGGATATTAAAGAAATTCACGCCAAAAGCTCTGACATCAGACAGACTTTGCTTGCCAAAGATAAACAGTTAACGTTAATAAACGGACAAAGAGCCGAGGCCTTCCAGAAGTCAGAAGATTATAAACGTCAGTTGTCGGTTTTGAAGGAAGAAAATTTCGAGTTGAAGAAAATGGTTGAATATAAAA
>LPNX010791945.1:665680-777047 GCA_001517045.1 Pseudotsuga menziesii | reverse complement strand
TACATGTATACAATATTATATGCTATATCTATTATATCTATAAAATAAAGATTCATCCCTAACTATATTGCACATTCAACTTAATTAATAAAACAAAAAATTGAAATAATAACTATATTGATTGAATATAAAAAATAAATATAATATCTAAAATTAATATATAATTTTATGTGCTACATGTATACAATTATATGCTATATCTATAAAATAAAGATTTAAAGAGAAATGTAACATCTCAAATTTGTTATTATAATATTATAAATTGTATATACATGTTTATTAATGTAGATGAGAAGCTAGTTGTTTATATGTATGAGTATTTACTTATTTTTTAAGTTTTTTTATAAAAGTTATTTAAAATTTAAATGCAAAATTGGATATTATAAAAAAAAAATTTCTAAATTTTGAGAAAATAATTTGTTTATATTTTTAACTAATTAATTTTTGTTGTTGTTTTACATAATATAATATTAGATATGAAAAATATTTTTAAAAGTTAAAGATTCAATAATAGTTTTGTATTATGGTTTTTAGTTATTTAATGCTTATTTATTAATTTTTAAATTTCATGAAGTAACATACTTCACTACATCCATAATGTATATTTCAAATTATGCAACATTTATTATTCTTCTACTAGTGCATAATGTTTATCAAAAATAACTCATGGAAGTATGACAGACTATGTAGACCTTGAGTCACTCTTGAGATTATGAAGGTCGGTGTAAGCCTTAAATGACTCTTGAGTTATGAATGGTCCACTACATTGCGTCAATTATGTACATCTCAATCAATATATCACTTACTACTTTATTGTTGGGTACATAATGCTTATAAAAAATAGTTCTCGAGACTATGAAGGGCTATGTATGCCTTAAATTGGTTATGAGGCTATGGATGGTAGTGTCTAGTGTTAGGTGTTTCATGTCTACCAAAAATTTCTCATAAGACTACGAAGGCATACTTAACGCCTAAATCACTCATGGAGTTGTAAATGACCATGAATAATGTCTGATGCTAATTTACTTTACATTGTTTCTTATATAAGTGACAGGTACTAAGCAACTGCGTTGCTTATTCCACTTATTAAAATTATATATTAACACATATTCATCATATTAAATAAAGACAAATTAAATATCTTATTCATACTTTAAAAAAAATGTAATATCTTATTCATTTAAAAAATAATGTTATTAAATTTATATATTAACACATATTCATCATATTAAATAAAGACAAATTAAACTTGAAAATGCTTTTTTTTTAATATCCTATTCATATCTTCAATTATGTAGTTGAAAGTATATATGACCATATATTCATCCAATTAAATAATAAAAACACGCTGAATTCAACTTAAAAATACATAAAATGATTATGACCCCAAGAATCTAACTAGATTACAACGAAGCTCCTGAAAATGCCCTATGCAAGTATCACATTGAAATAACCATAAGTATTGTTGAATTCTATATTTTTATAAATGTGAACCACTTTTAAGCACTCTCTTTCAATATTTTATTCACATATTTTTGAATTTATATATAGGCACATGGTCATCAAATTAAATAAAGACAAATCTCAACTCGAAAAATCCATAAAACGATCTCACACTCCGAAACATGGATTACACTATAGTAAATAATATTCCATGAATTATGCATAAAGATGAATTAAAAATAGTAAATAAGGTGACTTTTGAAATCCACATACTATGGACTAATAGAATATCCCAAGAAAGGATTTTATTAGTGGTAGGCATGTCACTTGCCTAAGAAACTATGTTTAGCACAATAATTTATATTTTTATTAGTGGTAGACAAGTCATTAGCCTAAGAAATTATATTTAGCACAATAATTTGAAGGTATGTGCAAGGCAATATTATATTGATGTTTATTTTTAATTATTTTATTAGGTTTCTTTCTAATATAGAAAGAAAAAAAAACTATAGGACAATAACAAAATGTAATACTTTTATGATATTATTTTTATTTTTATTGTATATTTTTGAGAACTATTTTTCACTATTGACTTATTAAAAATTCAAAGTGACATGTGTACAACAAACTATTTTTTTAATATAAATAAAATAAAATGGTACTTGGAGAATTCAGCTATATGAGGGGACACCACCATGGCACAAGAGAACATGTGTAAGAAAGCTAGAGAGACCTTTACCAATCAAATCCAATCTAAAAACTCAACAACCAAACAAGATCTTAAATCATAAGGATTTATAGATTGATTGGAGATTTGATTGGGATGGCATAAGACCTTAGCAAAAGCTATATATATTGGTGCACTCGGATAGTAGCACTAGACTTTGTGTTGTGTATGGAGAAACGATGTTGAGTGCATGTGTTGAGTGTTTCTTTCTTCTATAAGTCCATCATTGAACTTGTTACAGACTCAAGCAGAGAGTGCCACTTGAAGTTTTGCTTGTTGTTCTAGTGTGCATGGTGGTGATCCAGCTCAGAGGTGGAGTTGAGCTAGATGTGATGCTACTCTCTTCTACAGTTGGGAGGAGTTGATTCTCCAAGTAGCTATTTTCGACCTTATTTTCGAGTAAGTATCTTTGAATTCTATGGGCTAGATTGTGGAGAGTATTGTTTTACTTATAAATTTCAGATATAGACTCTGTATAAGCTTGAAGTCATTTGCACCTTCCTTATATTTGTCCGCATATTGATCGGTATGTGTTTGGATTGAGATCAGATCGTGTATGTGTTTTCCATTAAAAAAAAAAAATTATAATCGTTTGCATATTTTTTTTATTGATCAATATGAGTTAGGATTAACATGCAGATTCGACTGTATATGTGTACTCTATAAAAGAATTGAATAATCGTTCCCATTTTTTAATGATCCATATGCATTGATTTCCAAAACGTTGATTGATCTGTGAATTATATAAAACTTTAAACACAGTTCCGAACTGTAATAACCTAGGTATGTGTTTAATTTCCAAAAATGTGTATTGATCTGTAAATTATATAAAACTATAAACACACATCCGATCTGTATTAACTTGGTTATGCGTTTTTTTCCAACATGTTTATGGATCTGCAGATTTTAACACTTTAAAACTCATATCCAATCTAGGTCTGCATACAATTTCATTGCTTGATTCGTATACAATCAGTTTGCATACGATTTCCTGCATACGATTTCATTGCTTGATATGTCGAATTAATACAATCAAATTTCCTTGCTGCATGGTATACGATTGGTATTCACAACTGATTCCTTGCTGTGTGTATACAATTGACTTAACCCTCTACTTACGATCCTCTGCATGTGATATCCTTGTTTGATCTGTCGAAATATACGATTGACCGTAGTTGATATTCACAATCGAATCAACCTTTGCAGACGATTTGATCCATAGAAAATATGTTTGCTCGAATGCAAATGATCTGCATGTGATTTTCCTTGCTAGCGTGGCCTATGCCCTATGATCAAAGTGTAGGAACATGTTTAATGAAAGGGATCAGATCCAATCCATGCATACGATTTACCATCACTATTTTGATCGATCGAAAGATGTTCAATAATCACATTTAGATCCCGATCATTGTAAGTTTGACCTTTGTATGCGTTAATTGTTCTTGTCTGTGTTTATACTAGATCCGGAGAAGTCTCCATGTTGAAATCCAGATCCTGTCTGCGTTGAAATCCAAATATGCATTATTTTTCACAGATCTAAAAATGTCTCCATTATGATTTCTTATAGTATGCGTGTGATTGATGGTATCCTCTGTTTATGATACTTTTTTTCAAATCTAGAAGGACGTGCTTTCCTTGATCTTTACGATTGGATAGATTTTCTTGTATGAGCTTTTAACCTTGATGAGTTTTAACCTATGATTCGATCATTGAAGTCGGTTTTCTCTCTGAATGCTTTTCCCCTAATATGGCTTTTGACCTTTGGAATGTGTTTGTATACTAAAAGATTGTTTTTATTTATTTATTTATTTATTATGCAACCAAGAATTATAGAGTCCAACACTTTGTCGATACATCAATTTTATAATAATGGAAATGTATTTGAAGGCGGGAATACATTGGTTATAATATAGTTGAATGGACGAAGAGGGTTCGATTATAAGGGAATACATTGAGAGATCTATTCCTAGGTTTGTGTTCTCCTATGTTATTTTGAAATGCATTTGAAAGATGTGACTTATGGGTTTCCTTTGTATTTCTGAAAATGATATGCATGGTAAAGTGTAGTACTAGGATTACATTACACTTATTTGAATTACAGTAAAAGAGTATAGCACAAAAGTTGATATTTAGATTTTAATTACAAAGGAAGTTAATCTAGAAACTTTTGAAAGGTTTCGGCCTATCTCACTTTGTAATGCCTCATATAAGCTCTTGGCCAAACTCTTAGCTAATAGACTCAAGCCTTTGTTAGGGAAGCTGATTTCTTCTCCTCGTGGAGGTTTTGTAAAAGGAAGGCATATAGTAGACCATGTGATTCAAGTGCAAGAATCCCTTCACTCCAACTTCCAAAGGAAGGAGAAAGGAATGTTAATCAAGTTGGATATGAAAAATGCCTTTGATCGTGTTAAGCTTTCCTTTCTCTATCAAGTCCTTCTCTCTTTTGATTTTAGCATTGAGTTTGTTAGCTTGATAAAAGCTTGCACATGTAGGCCCTAGATAGCGCCCCTTGTCAATAGTATACCTTCATATTTTTTTCAAGCTACAAGAGGACTCCGCCATGGATGCCCTTTGTCACCTTTCCTCTATATCTTGCTAGTTGAATCCCTAAGCAGAAAGCTTACAGCATAAATGGAAGTAGGTTCTATTTCAAGCATTAAGACAGCAAGGGGAGTGGATCCTATAAATCATGCCCTCTTTGCGGATGATTCTCTCCTTTTAGGAGGGGCCTCTTTAAAGATTGCTTGGGCCTTTAATGATGTACTTCAAAACTTCTGCTTAATTTTAGGAGCTCTGATCAATAAAAATAAAATTGTTGTCTATGGTTGGAATGCAGATCTTCCGTCAATTCTTTGAATACTTGGGTTTCCTTGGTTTTCATAAGTGAGACAAGATAAAATATCTAGGACTTCCACTAACCTTGGGACCTATTCCTCCTTCACTTTGACTTTAAGTTACATCTAAGATAAAACCCAAAATAACATCTTGGGGTGGACATTGGTTAACAAAGTCTGGAAAGTTGGTTTTGATAAAGGCTATCCTTTCAGCCCACCCCATCTTCCAGTCCTCTCTGCTGCTTGCTCCCAAGTCTATCATGTCTCAGATTTCCAAGCTTCTTTGGGACTTTCTTTGCAATGGTGGAAAAGGAAATAAGAGCAAGTTGCATCTAGTAAGTTGGGATATTCTCAAAAGACCAATTATGGAAGGTGGATTGCAGATTCGTGATCCAAGCTTGACAAATCTAGCTCTGGGAGAGAAAATCATAAGCGAGCTGTTTGTAGATAAAAAGCATGTGGTAAGCAAGATTTTTTGAATGAAATATCTTAAGGGAGGTTCTTTGAGAAATTTAAAAACAGAAAATGCACCTTCATGCACAACAATACGAAATTTATGTAGAAGAGGAATATACCGTATTCAACATCATCTATACATAATTCTTGGCAATGGGGCGAGGATCTTACTGTGCGAAGACAACATCCTAGGGAATCCCCCTCTATCTTCTTTATCCTTGTTAAATGAGATGAAGTTATGGTTTGTCAATAAAGGTCTTCTTCGGCTTGCAGACATTTGTTCTTGGGATGTCTCTGGGAATTCGATAGGTTCGTCACTCCTGGAGTTTCTAGAACCCCTTCTGCCTTTAAATAACATGTTGATTACAATGCTCTCATGATTAGCTCCTATCCATCATTCCTCTAAGGAAAAATGGGGGTGAGGACGTTCAGGTTTCTATACAGCAACTCAAGGCTTCTCTGCTTTACAAACTCCTCATCCCTCATTGTTGTCCCCTGCACTTTGGAAAGTTGTTTGGTCACCATTCAGTTTTCCCGAGGTGAATTTCTTCACTTCGTTACTCATGCATAAAAGAGCTTCGATTGGAGAAAAGCTGAATAAACATGGTTTCAATGGACCGTTTAGATGTTGCCTCTGCAATTCTGCCTCTGAAACATCAGACCACATTTTTATTGATTGTATTTTCACTCAAATCGTGTGGGAAAGGGTCCTCCAAGGTTTGAACGTCTCTGCTCCTTCTCAAATCGCAGTCATCCCTCTCTTCAACTCTTGGAAAGACCAGAATCCTGGTAAAAGATATAAAAATGCATATTGGAATAAAATCTAGCAATCTGTGCCAAAATGCATATGGTGGAAGGTGTGGTTGGCGAGAAACGATTGGGTTTTAAATAACAAGACTTCGAATCCAGCTATCGTGGTGGTCAAAGTGAAAGCGCTCATTTTGGAAACTGCTGGAAAATTGGTTTCAGTCTCCTCTCTACCTCTAGAAACATCTGCGTGGATGGGTTCCTATTTGATGGGCGATAGGAGGGAAATGATCATAAAATTGATGTCTTTTCCTTCCTGGCAATTGCAAGACAACGCATCAGTTTTTTCCACGTGGTGGAAGAGAAATGCTACAACCAATATATTCTTTGACGGAGCATCCAAGGGGAATCTCAGGATTGCTGGTGCAAGTGGAGTGATTTTATCTCTGGAGAGATGGAGAGAAACTTGTTTCAGTTGGGGTCTAGGAAAAAGCTCGAGCAATCAAGAAGAATGCTACAATCTTCTTAAGGCTTGTCAGATAGCAAAGGATATTGGATATAAGACAATCCAAATATTCAGAGACTCAGAGTTGTTGATCAAATTGTTAAATTCTGAAGATCATTTTAGTAATCCTTCATTGAATAAATCCCTATAGCGAATTCAAAATACACTGAAAGCTTTTGACAGTGTTTCTTCTTTTGATATTCTGCGATAGTTAAATAAACAAGCAGACTATTTGGCAAATAAATCATGTCTGTTGTCACAAGGAAGTCTCAGCATCAATGGGGAATCCAGCTTATTTCATCTGCTACCATAATCGAGGTCATCATGGCGTGATATGTCAAGAAGCATTTTCAACATCAAGATATCTGTATTAATTTGATCTTCTTGAAGTATACTTTCTGCTCTATGTGTAATCGGTTGATTAGGCAATAGCCCGACCAATCTTGTAATTTTCCAACAACAAAAAAAATTGCTCATTTGAGTTTAAAAAAAAACATGATTGGTCGTAATATGTCTTTAAATGTAATTAGTTTTCAGGAAGCAAATATGATTTGGAAACATAAAGTAAAGGTAATTTGTTCATTTTATATACTAAGATATTATTTAGCTATAATATCTTAGTCGTGGACTCCTTGTTATAGTACAAAAGATTTGCATAGATTCTAGCTCTTCAAGATTTGTAACAACTTTTATTTTTCCTAAATTTTAGTAAAAATGGGGTTTGCATAAAGTAGTAAAATGGGGGGTGTTACACAAAATTTATACCCTTTATAATGCATCATAGAGGACTTATGTCAACCTTCAACATACCTAAACCCTACCAAAAATGATATCATTGTCTCTTGCTAGAGATATCATAGATATGTAATGAGCTATCAATAGCTAGAAATCTATTTCAAGGATCAACTTACATATATAAAATACTACAAAAAGAAATATACATAACAACTTATTGAAAAAACAACATGCTAATAGGAATTACAAAATTGAGAAACTGAATGTGAACTACCGTAAAGGAATAGAGCCTTTTGATATAATGTCAGAGTTAACCATTTTTTAATAAAAAATTATGCCTTCGGTCCCCTCTAGTGCTTGCTTGGATAACTTATCAACTTCCAAGTTGAATTCTCTTTACACATGCTGAAAATTGATCTCTTAAAAATCTACTTGAAGTGTTCTTATTTTCTCTTTCCATCCTTCAAGTGTCGCAACCTATAAGTTCCCTTTTCAGAGGGCCTAATCTTTGATCACCTTGGAGCCTCCAACTACTTGCATATGAGTCAAGATTTAGATCGAACAAATAATAATAAGCACCACAATTCCAGAAGTCCCCCACGAGTGTTAGTACCTCTGCCATAGTTCAGTTTTAAAGAGAATAGACGAGACTCCCTCAAAATTAAGTATGCACTTCCTCCACATTTAGATGCATTTTCTTAATATTAACCATCAAAAAAACCTATTGTCTAATTGTTGGGGAAAGGAGGTGCCCTAACTATTCTCTCTTGATTCTTGTCCTACCCTTTAATCATTTCCTCATATGCACCTTCAACTTTAAAACTAACCTTCATAACACTTTTAAGCTTATCTTTAAAAAGAACACCATTCCTATGTTTCTGAATCTCCCAACAATGAAACATGGAAATCCCTTCCAAAGGTAAGCTTTAGAACACCATATTTGAAAACTTTGAGATAAGTACTGATAGGGTCAGTTATGCGTTATCTGGAAAATCCTTTGAACTTCCATCCATACCTGTCTTGTAAAATTATAATGAATCATTAGATGAACAATAGACTTAGTTTCACTTTTGCATAGGAGGCAAATATTAGGACCACTTCCACCCCTCTTAATATAATTATCCCAAGTTAATATCTTATTTTTCAAAGTTATCCAACATAAGAGTTTAATATTTAAGGGAAGAATTCATTTCTCGAGAGATGAAAACCACTAATTATGATCAACATTGAAAGAATAATAAGTAATTGCATCATAAGCAAGTTTTGTTGTTAGCTTACCATTTTTCTCATTCCAAATCAAGACCAAAGAGCCCTCAACATCAAAAAGTTGGATACCACCTCTCCAAAGACCTTATATACAGTTATGCCATTCATATTCAATAACCCCCTGCAGTTATAAATCAACAACCATTTTTCATTTCTCACCTCCTCCAATTCCAACATCAAAAGTACCAACCTGAGCTAAGTTTTGAATACCTTTAGATTGATGAGTATTGACCATATCAATGGAAAGCTTATAATAGCTGGCAAAGTGCCAATGTAGGGAAATTCCCCCACTCTAATTGATAAACCATTCCCAAGTTTCCATGTTATACTTTCTCCTAGGATCTGGAACAAGCTAACCAAACAATTCCAAATATTTGAAGCCCCTTTTTGTTTTTTCTCGTTTGATCTAATCCAATTAGCAATAGACCCACACTTTTAGTATTTGTTAATGATGACCTTGCTCCATAAACTATCAGAAAATAAGCTCTTCCATAAACTTTTTACAGCCAAATCTTCCCCAAAATAGAATATATTTTTGATCCCCCATCCCCCTAATCTCTTGAGTTTGGATAGCAGGTCTCATCTCATCAAATGAATTGACTCCTTAAGTTTAATTCTCGTCCACAGGAAACTATTTTTTTTCCTTATCATATCCAATATTGATTTTGGAATTTTTGATAGAGATAACCAATAAGCCATGATATTTTCTAATACATCCTTCAGAAGGATTACTCTTCCACCTAACGAAAGCCACCTATTACACTAATTCCCAATTATTTTTTCTACATTTTTCAAAATCCACATCCAATCATGTACCAAGTAATTATTAGGCTTCAGTATGTAACCAAGATATTTCATTCCATCATTAAGGTCACCAACATGATAAGGAAGCAATTACAATGTAGGGATCCTTCCCCACTCTAATTGATAAGCCATTCTCTAGTTTCCATGCTATCCATTCCACTAGGATATGGAATGAGCTTACCAAACAATTCCAAATATTTGAAGCTCCTTGTGTTTTTTCTCATTTGGTCTAATACAATTAGCAACATGCTTGTGCTTTATTTGAAGCTCCTTGTGTTTTTTCTCATTTGGTCTAATCCAATTAGCAACAGGCTTGTGCTTTATTTGAAGCTCCTTGTGTTTTTTCTCATTTGGTATAATCCAATTAGCAATAGGATTGTGCTTTAATTAAATGTCAATGCTGACCTTGCTCCATAAACTATAAGAGAATAACCCCACCCCTCTAATTTATTGGGACTGGCTAGCCTATCCTGTAATGTCCTCTTCTGCTTAGGCATTTGAGGACCAACCCGCTAACCTATGTGATTCCTATAGGTTCGAGCGGGTACTGACAGTCAAGGAATCAGTCGAAGACTGATGCCATATATAGAAGATCTAGGGCATCAATATTATATCACCATTGGGTCGAAGAGGGCCACTAGAGCCAAAGGCCACCTGCATGCATGACATCTGGGCATTATTTAATGATGCATGCATCGGATTAAGTCTCCATGCGCATGCATGCAAGTCAACTGCAAATTAGAAGATAAAGTGACCTAATTAGGTCAACAGTTAGGGTTTGCGCATACATGCAAGTCAACTACAAATTAGAAGATAAAGTGACCTAATTAGGTCAAAAGTTAGGGTTTTCGCAGTTGAAAGTTATAAAAGAAAGATAAAGTGAATGGAGAAGTCACTCATGTGATAATTGATTTGTGGAGTCGAATTGGAGAGCTCGACGAGCTAAGTTGGGGTTGAGCGCATGCTCAACTAACTGGTGTATTTCGGTAGTGAAATCTATCTGCCCTAGTTCATCATCAGCTTGGATCATCCAGGTTCAACACTAGTTCATCATGAGGTTACATTTAGCAGTTATTCTGGGAGGTTGATTATTCATCCAGCCAGAGGGTTTCACCGTCACACCGTGTCACCGTGATCAGAGACAAAGCAATTTGTTTTCCTACCTACAGGGTTCAGAACTTCCGCATGCTGCTTCCATCATCATCAGAGGGGTATTATAACCCTAGTGCACATCATCCGGGCTTCCAGCAGCAGCTTATTTATTTTGGATCTTATACAGTTTGAGAGGAGGGCGCATTCACCTGTGGAGGACGATTTGGTGTATCTCCTTATTCCTCCAGCAGAATCCTTGCATGCTGGGACCAGTCTCTTCACCATCAACTGATCTATATACCGGTATGTACATGCATTGATTTCTCCTATTTTATAGCATCTCAGTATTTTTCTAGGGCACATATTTGCATGCAACTGCATGCATGCAAAGTTTGGGGTTTGCTTTCCTATTTGATTAAGGAGTAAGTCTATTAGCCATCTATAGTATACACATAAACAAGAAAATATCAGTTTGGGATATTACAGTGGTATCAGAGCTATTTTCCTTGCCAGCTGTGGGCATGCAAAAATTATAAATGAATCCAGGAGACCCATACAACATTACTCACAGGAGACAGAGGTATAGAGACAGAGAAGAGGAGTTAGAGGACATAGATTTGGGGAACAGAGAGTATCAGTTTGAAAAAGGCAAAGAAACAATGGACGATGATGATAAAATATCTTTCAATAGTCTCGTATCAACCATAAAAGAACTCACCACTGGGAAAAAAGAAATGATGAGCACCTTTAGGCAAATGACTGAGAAGAATGGGCCCACCACACACAGTCCCTTATTTCCCAACAGTGATAGGGTATCCACTAGCAGTAGTAGGGAGCACTTACATACCAACATGTAGAGTTATCCCCATATATAGAAGCATTTCCGACCTACCATGCCTCAATTCTTAGATAGTCCAGCTGCAGTGCCTCTAGCACAAGCAAAACCAAAAGAAGCCATGAGTGCCTATCTGAGAGAATATAGGGCTTTAGGAGAGGACTTCCATTCAGCCATGACCTTCACTAACTTCTGCCACTTTAAAAGTAAGAACAAACCCAAAGCTTACAATAGGCCATTCACCCATAACTATGAGTTACAGTGCACCATAGGGAAACTGACTATCCCTACCTTTGAGGGCACCCAGGGTGGCCCAGCTAGGAATTGGGTGCAAAAGTTGGATACATACTTCCGGCTCAACCCCATGATTGAGACAGATGCCATTAAATTGGCTACTTCGCATTTGGACGGAGAAGCACATGAGTGGTGGTACCACGGGTTAGTGACATGGGGTCACAACACCATCACCTCATACACAGATTTTACACAGAGGCTCATTGAGCAGTTTGATCAAAAGGATCCAGAGGTACACTTTAGGGAGCTGGCATAGCTCAAGCAGACAGGGAGTGTAGATGCTTTTATTTCTGAGTTTCAGAGGATAGTAGTCATGGTCACAGATATATCAGAGAGCAGGTTGATTATGTTATTAACTAAGGCTCTCACTGAACCCTTACGGGGATGGGACAAGTCTTATAGGCCCACCACCCTAGCAAATGCCATCAGACGGACTAGATACTTGTAGGATGCAGTGCCCAAAAATAGGTTTCCTCCCAGGACCAATGTTCCTATTAAAGATAAAGAAAGGAAACCATGGCCCAAGAAAGAATGGATGGACAATGATACCCGACAGGACCTTAGAAGAAAAAAATTATGTTTCACTTGCCAAGAACCATGGATACCAGGTCACAGATGTTCAAGAAAAGGAAAGGCCTACTACATATAGGCTTATTCCGACAGTGAGGAGGATGAGGATTACCAGGATCAGGAGCAGGGAAAGACAACAGAGACAGTTGCTAAGGGACAGGCCTCAAGAGGTACCATTGCTACCATGACAGGGGTTCCTAGATTCCACACTCTTCGGATTAGAGGTACCATACAGGGCCACAGAGTGTGAGTACTGATAGATGGGGGGGCATCCCACAACTTTATTGATACTGCATGGGTTAAAAAGAGAGACATTCAGATTGAGAGCTTTGATGGGTTTTCAGTAGCAGCAGCAGGTCACACCATGGAGTGTAGTTAGAGGATTCCTAAATTAAAGGTAATGCTTGGGAATTATACAGTGATAGAGACATTCCATGTGGTAGATGTACCTGACATGAATGTGGTACCAGGAGTTCATTGGTTGTCTTCCATATGGAAGTATTCCACAAATTACCAGACCATGGAGATGGAGTTTACAAGAGCAGAAGGACAGAAGGTGGCATTGAGAGGGATGAATACCTATCCTCCCATAGCAGTGACATCACACAGGATGGAGGCAGTACTCCTGTAGGGAGATATTGAGTGGGTTGCAAAGTGTATGGTTACCTTCAGGAAACCACTAGATGAGGCCACACAACATCCAACAGATATAGAGGCCTTACTACATAAGCACAAGGTAGTATTCGGAGACCTTCCAGTAGGTCAACCTCCAGATAGGGGATTTGAGCACATTATTGAGTTAGAGGAGGGGACCCAAGCAGTTATCACCACTCCTTACAGACATCCCAAGAGGTATAAAGATGAGATCGAGAGTACAATCAAGGAACTACTCAAGTTGGGATACATCAAACCTAGCTCTAGTCCCTTTGCATTTTCAGTAGTGCTAGTGAAGAAAAAGAATGGAACCTTACGCATGTGCATTGATTACAGGGCACTCAATAAGAAGACCATAAAGAATAGGTATCCCATCTCTAGGATTGATGAGTTAATGGATGAACTACAGGGGGCAAAGTACTTTTCCAAAATTGATCTTCGCTCAGGGTACCATCAGATTCGGGTCAGGGAACAGGATGTTCCAAAGATCGCTTTTCGTTGCCACTACGGACAGTATGAGTTTCTAGTGATGCCATTTGGGCTCATTAATGCACTAGCTACTTTCCAATCATGCATGAACCATATCTTCAGGACATAATTGCGTAAATATATTCTGGTATTCTTCGACGACATATTGATATACAGTCGGACTTGGGAAGAACATTTGAGACATCTTGATGAAGTACTTGGTAATCTACAGGAGCAGTCACTATATGCCAAAATGTCCAAGTGTGAGTTCGACAGGCAGGATATGTTGTACTTAGGACATGTGATAGGGGCCAACGGGGTCAAGGTGCACTTAGAGAAGATTTGGGCAATTTTGGATTGACCTACACCTAAAAATGTGACAAAACTGAGGGGTGTTTTGGGCCTTTGCACCTACTACAGGAGGTATGTCAGTGGATTCTCACAAATGACCGCACCCCTCACAGATCTTACCAAGAAGGGAGCATTTAGTTGGTCGGAGGCAGCACAACAAACATTCGAGAAAATGAAGGAGGTAATGAGTTCATGCCCAGTATTAGCTTTACCAGACTTTTCTCAATCCTTTGTGTTAGAATGTGGTGCTTCGGGAGAGGGAATTGGGGTAGTTTTGATGCATAACAACCACCCCATTGCATTTGAGAGCAAGAAGCTCAAAGACTATGAGCTCCACTATTCGATATACGACAAAGAGATGTTAGCTATCCTCCATGCGCTAACCAAGTTTAGGCAGTACTTAGTAGGTGCCAAGTTCAAGGTTAAGACAGATCTCAACAGCCTAAAATACTTCCTAGAGTAGAAAGAGATAAACGAGAGACAACAGAAATGGGTAGGTAAAATTCAGTCTTATGACTTCGAGATTGAGTACGTAAAGGGGAAGAGAAATGTAGTGGCTGATGCACTTTCTAGACGACCAGCTACTTTATCCCTTATGAGCATCTCATCAGATTGGAGGTCTCATATTTTGGTTGAGTACTCCAAAGATAAGTTTGCTTGCGAGTTATTGGATGGACAGATTCAGGATGATAGGTACAGGGTCATTGATGATATCATATACTACAAAAACATAATCTTCTTGGTTCCAGAGTCTCCCCTCAAGAAGAAAATCTTACAGGCATCGCACGATTCACCATTAGCAGGGCATCAGGGGTTTCTCAAGACCTACAGACAGATTAGAGAAAGGTTCTCATGGAAGGGCCTTAAGAAAGATGTGATACAACATGTGAGGGAGTGCAGCTTGTGCTAACAAAACAAAATAGAGCACACCCACCCGGCTGGTTTACTACATCCCTTACCTATTCCCGAGCAGAAATGGGAGAGCATTTCTATGGACTTCATTACTGGGCTGCCCAAGGTCCAAGGCAGAGATTGCTTGTACGTAGTAGTGGACAGACTGACTAAGTTTGCTCACTTCTTTGCCATATCATCAGATTATTCAGCAGCACAGGTAGCGGAACTATTTGTCAGAGAGGTATTTAGACTCCATGGGTTACCTAAGACCATTGTCAGTGACAGGGACATCAAATTCACAGGAGCCTTTTAGCAAGAGCTTTTTCGGTTAGTGGGGACCGAGTTAGCCATGAGCACAAGTTATCATCCGCAAAGTGATGGGCAGACATAGATTGTTAATAAATGGATTGAGGGATACTTGAGAAATTACGCATCAGGTCAGCAGAGGACATGGATCAAATGGTTACACTTGGGTGAACATTGTTACAACCCCACCTACCAGGTTACACTTGGGTGAACATTGTTACAACACCACCTACCATATGACCATTAGGATGACCCCTTTCCGAGCCCTATATGGGTATGATGCTTCCACTTTTGTAGACCGGATATTTGGCGATACCAGGGCCCCCAAGGCCATGGAGTGGATTCAGGAGGGTCAAGATATCCTCAAGATACTCAGGGAGAACATACAGGCCGCTTAGAATCAACCGAAGATATATGCAGACATGCACAGAGTTAAGCGCATTTTTGAGGTGGGAGACTTCGTTTATTTATGCCTCCAGCCTTACTGATAGTCATCTCTTAAAAAGAAAGGAGCAGAAAAACTACAACCTTGTTTCTATGGTCCATACAAGATAATTCGGAAGGTCGAAGAGGTAGCATATGAGCTAGAACTACCCCCAGAGAGAAAGATTCACAACGTATTTCATGTCTCCAATCTCAAGAAGGTGGTTGGTCAACAGATTGTTACATCTTCCAAGCCGCCTCCCCTTGATGACGAGGGGCAATTGGTTCTGATTCCGGAGCGCATCCTAGAGGTGCGAGAGCGAAAACTGAGGAACAGAATCATCAGAGATTACCTGGTTCAGTGGAAAGATCTGCCTATAGAGGAGGCTACTTGGGAGGTAGAACATGTATTACATCACCTAGATTTACAGTTGCTTGAGGACAAGCAAATTCAAGCGGGGAGGACTGTAATGTCCTTCTGCTTAGGCATTTGAGGACCAACCCGCTAACCTATGTGATTCCTATAGGTTCGAGCGGGTACTGACAGTCAAGGAATCAACCGAAGACTGATGCCATATATAGAAGATCTAGGGCATCAATATTATATCACCATTGGGTCGAAGAGGTCCACTAGAGACAAAGGCCACCTGCATGCATGACACCCGGGCATTATTTAATGATGCATGGACCCGATTAAGTCTCCATGTGCATGCATGCAAGTCAACTGCAAATTAGAAGATAAAGTGACCTAATTAGGTCAAAAGTTAGGGTTTGCGCATGCATGCAAGTCAACTGCAAATTAGAAGATAAAGTGACCTAATTAGGTCAAAAGTTAGGGTTTGCGCATGCATGCAAGTCAACTGCAAATTAGAAGATAAAGTGACCTAATTAGGTCAAGAGTGAGGGTTTTCATAGTTGAAAGTTATAAAAGAAAGATAAAGTGAATGGAGAAGTCACTTATGGAATAATTGATTTGTGGAGTTGAATTGGAGAGCTCGACGAGCTAAGTTGGGGTTGAATTGGAGAGCTCGACGAGCTAAGTTGGGGTTGAGCGCATGCTCAACTAACTGGTGTATTTCAACAGCGAAATCTATCTGCCCTAGTTCATCATCAGGTTGGATCATCCAAGTTCAGCACTAGTTCATCATGAGGTTACATTCAACAATTATTCCGGGAGGTTGATTATTCATCCAGCCAGAGGGTTTCACCGTCACACCGTGTCACTGTGATTAGAGACAAAGCAATTTGTTTTCCTACCTACAGGATTCAGTACTTCCGCATGCTGCTTCCATCATCATCAGAGGGGTATTATAACCCTAGTGCACATCATCCGGGCTTCCAGCAGCAGCTTATTTATTCCGGATCTTATACAGTTTGAGAGGAGAGTGCATTCACCTGTGGAGGATGATTTGGTGTATCTCCTTATTCCTCCGGCAGAATCCTTGCATGCTGGGACCAGTCTCTTCACCATCTGCTGATCTATATATTGGTATGTACATGCATTGATTTCTCATATTTTATAGCATCTCAGTATTTTTCTAGGGCACATATTTGCATGCAATTGCATGCATGCAAAGTTCGGGGTTTGCTTTCCTATTTGATTAAGGAGTAAGTCTATTAGCCATCTACAGTATACACATAAACAAGAAAATATCAGTTTGGGATATTACATATCCCATCTCATCAAATGAAATATTCCTTAAGTTTATTTCTTGTCCAGAGGAAACTAAAAACTTTTTGCCTTATCTTATCCAATATTGATTTTGGAAATTTTTAAAGAGAGAACCAATAAACTAAGATATTTTCTAAGCCATCCTTCATAAGGACTACTCTTCCACCTAACAAAAGCCACTATTGCACCAATTACCAATTATTTTTTATACATTTTTCAAAATCCACATCCAATCATGTACCAAGTAATTATTAGGTTTCACTATGTAACCAAGATATTTCATTCCTTCATTAAGATCACCTACCTGGTATGGAAGCAATTACAATGTAGGGACTCTCCCCCACTTTAATTGATAAACCATTCATAGGTTTCCATGCTAGTCATTCCCCGAGGATATGAAATGAGTTTACCAAATAATTCGAAATAATTAAAGCCATTTTTTTACTCATTTGATCTAATCCAATTAGCAACAGGTCTACGCTTTAAGTATTTGTCAATGATGACCTTACACCATAAACTATAAGAGAATAAGCTCCTCCATAAAAAAATTACAGGCAAAGCTTGGCCAAAGTAGATGATATTTTTGATGCCCCAACACCCTAATTTCGTGGGTTTGGCCAGCCTATCCCATCTCACCAAATGAATCGATTCCTTAAATTTATTTCCTGTCCACATGACCTTATTATGTATGTGTACATGGATGCAACATAAACTTTTTACTTTTAGATTTAATATAAATGATGAAAACACGCGTATGTAATAACATACTTTTACAATGTCATTAACTATGTCAAATTATTAAATTACTTGAATATTGATTTGTGTCACTTATATGTCTACTATAATTTTGAATAGTAGTATTTATGATGTAAATGCTTTATATGTATTTTTAATTATATTTATAATATATTTAATTAAAACTTTGTTATTTAAAATAGGTCGTTGATATCAAAAGGATTATAAAATATCATTAAGAAGATAATTAAATGGAATTGTATAAGTACTTTATTTTAATAGGATTTTTTTCAACCTTTATGGATACATAGGCGTATCTTTTTTTTACTTAAAAAAAAGTTATACCAAATTTTACTAGTATATGTAGATACATAGGTGTATCTACTAGTGTATTTAGTGGATGATATCGAGTTGGTTGGTCTTGTGCATACAAGGTAAATTATGTTTTTTTAGAGAGATAGGTAGAGACACAAAAATAATTGGTGGATGAAACATATAGAGAGTTCTTTTGTTATATGATATATCATTTACAGATCTTTCGTTGTTATATGCTATATTATTTACAAATCCTTTTTATTTCTTAGTTATGTTTAGAGAAGTTTTGTATTGATGTACTATGTATTGGGATATAGATTGTGGAACTAAAAGAAGGGAAGAGTTCTTTCAAAGAAAAGATCTTCCAAAGTTTATGTTGTAAATTTTGTCGAAATTTATGTTGTGAATTTTGTCGAGAATATTTAAATTTAATTTTAAAATCAGTTTTTCTTTTGTATATTTTATTTCATCCTTATTTATAGACACCAAATGCTAAGTACATAGCATACCTTCTTTAATAAGATCAGAATATTTATTAATTGCTAACTACTTAACGGGGCCTTATTTAATAATAACTAACATTGTGGATCTAACCCACATTACATTGAATGACCACCATACTTATCCTACTTTTATGTCTAATGGCCCCTATTACACCTCTAAGAAGGATCCCAACACTTTAGTTAAACACTTAAGCCATAATGGCTTTAAGTGTCACCCTTAGCAATTGTAAGCATGTTTAATATGTCAGGTGCTANATATATTGAGAAGTATGCTTAATGAATGGTTAAATTTATTTTATGTATTTTTAAGATAAACAAACATTATATATTCAATATTCTTTTTTCTAAATTTACTAGCAGGCTATAAATTTTTATTTGATTAAATCATTTATAATAAACACGTTTAAAAACTTAAGCATCCATTGGAATCCACTTCTAATTGGAAAGTAAATGGGCTATTAATTTACATCATAACTTTTCTCCTAATAATCTTTATGCAAATTTATCAACAACTGCTTATAATTTTTATAATTTCCCAAGCCTTGGTGTCATTATAGTGGTTACTTAAATTTATTAACCCAAAATGTATTGTTAAAAGATATACTTACACCAATGCCAATGCTACAACAAACATTAAAGATACCTTTATGTTTGACTCAATTGAGTCATATAAACAACACTAAGTTGGAGGTAATTCTTATTGTAAAAAGTGATGGGCATACATTTATTTTAATATTAATGGGATGAAATAGAATTAGTTTCTAGGAATCATAAAGGGATTTTTTTTTGGATGAATAGGTAGAAAATCACTAAATAATTTCTAATTAAACTTATATTAATGCATCATGATGATTTTGTCATTCATTACACTTTCCACATATTGTAAATTTATATATTTTGTCCATGATTTAGTCTTTCACACCATATTAAATTAGTTGTAATTTAAATATTCTATGTTTCTAAACTTTTTGGAGCATATTTTCTATCTTATTTTGTTAGAAGTTCAGTTGGAAATTGCATAATTTGGATGTCATAGAGTATTTCAAAGTGTTAAATCTATTTATAGATTCAAAAACACAATTTAAACACTTTTAAATTTGGATTTTACTAAAAAAATAGGAATTCCTACTAAAACCCACTGTAAAAGTAAAAGCAAGTAGAATAAATAAACTATTCCTATTAAATTATGCTAAAATTTACATACCTTAATAATGATTTAAAAAACACATAACATTATAGAAAAATTAAATATTTAATTATAACAATAAAGTACATACCACAATCACTTTGATATTAATACATTTTTAAAAGTTAATCAACACTTTACATATTTTTAATTTTATTTTAAAACTTTACATGTTATACTTTCTTTCTAAATAATCTCTTATTTATACATGTTATTATTATATTAAGTTTAAAAACACTTTATTTTATTATGTAATATTAATACTTACTAAGTTGAATTATATTAGTTTTATTATAATCAGAATGTCTAATTTTATTATATTAAATTTAATATCATTCATTTTAGTATCTAATACCTAACTAATATAATAATATCATTCGTTAAATTATACTATAATAAAATATGTGAAAATAGATAATTTAATGAATATAATAATTAAGTATCTCAAATTATTAAAAGTAATATGTATAAAATAATAATTTAATAAAAAAATTGAATTAAATATGGAAAGAAACCTATATCATATTCCATGATAGAGAACTCATGATTGAATACCAACCCATGCTTGTCACCTCTATGTATCTTCTAACCACAAGTAAATGGAGAATCATGATAAAGAGCATATTGTGAGGCTGGGACTATAATTTATTTAATTAAGTACAAGGAAATAGATGGGAATGGGTACAGAGAGCATATTGTGTGGTTGGAACGATAATTTTATTACATTTTATCATAGGTGTAATCATGTTATGATAAGTTAAAGTGTCAAATCTATTATTGTATTCCAAAAATAGATAGGCATAATAAACAATGATATAAAATATATATTTATGAGTGTGGCAAGTAAGTAGATTATGATCATGTCATGTTAAGTCCATTTCCAGCTCCATGTGCACAGTCCAGGTCGTATGGTGGTTAAGAGATATGTCAAGGAATGATGACCAAAACCTTCCTTCGGTGTTTTGATTGAGGAAACATGCTCACGAGTTACCATAAGTGCTTCGTAAGTTTGAGCCTATAGAGTTTAGTTGACAATCCATTCGATCATTTCGGATCGATTCAATCATTCCGGATCCAGGAAACCAAATTCGATTGTTTTATTGGTATTTAAGAAAGTACAAAGAACATATGCCTTGGAGATGAACGAGAATCCAATCCTGTGCATTTCAGGCAAAGCATAATATCAGAAGAAAAGAACTACCCCGGTGACATGACAAGACAAAGAACTACTTTGATCATAGCATTTTGGCTGTTTATCTGAGACAAATGAAGTGGTCCATTGGCCAAATCGGAAGCCCTACAAGTACAAATACCAACGAATTTATCATATATCCTTCTTTTGTGTTTTGTGAGTTTTTTCAGATTACCTACACATTCTCATTTGCTTTATCGCTCAACTTGTCTCATGGAAGGACGGGAGGTACACACAGCCCTGCTGCTACATGGATACAGGATTCTAATACTTCTTGTAGCACGGATTTGATTTATCATGTAAAAATGTGGGTTGGTTAATTAGAAGGAATCAGTGTATGATGCAACAAAATTTCCATACATCACCCATGCAAATGGGGGAATGCCGATATTCATTGAGTGGGGGTGGCAGTTCCATACATCACCCATGCAAATACGGAATGCAGATATTCATTGAGTGGGGGTGGCACTGGGAGTCAGATCAGTATGTCATGAACATAAGACTGTTAAAACCCTCCTGCTGTACGTGTGCCAGATTAAGCCATAAAACATTAGTGGGCATTTATCAAGAGCACATTGAAGAAAGCAGTAACATGGATACTTGTCAGCTTCATCTTCAGTGGGCACTGGGTATCCCGGTCACCTCATTAGATGTGCAAAATGGCTTGTGGGGTACCCGGTATTTTGTTATAAATATGCATGTATACAAACTCATGCTGTTCAGTGAATGCTTATGTTATTTCCAGAGCTGGGCTGGGTTGGGTTCTGAATATATACTTCTTTAATAAGGATAAGAATAAAAGCTTCCAGCATTGTTTTTGTTAATAAAATCCTCGAGACATTTCAATTAGGTAATGTGAGTGGAAGCTACTCTTCCGCACTGCAGCAATGGAGTCAAAGGTTGCTTTGGCTGGTTGCTCATTGGCTTCTGCAATGGTTTCGGATACAAGTTATATAGAAGAATTTTATTCTGATGTTGCATTGCTAGCAATACGGAGTTTAGGGCCACTTTTCAAGGTCACTGAGGTCTTTTTGAGGCAAGAAATTTCTCACTTTTTTTTGTATTGATTTTTATATTTTATGTTGGGATTGTGTACATGTGCTTTGTAGCTGGATGTATTCCTTCCCCTTCCTTTTGCTTTGCCTTAAATATTTGAAGTCATTTGTTCTAATTTCAAAACCACAAAAGCTGCATGGTCAACCCTTCCCAGGGAGGTAAGGTCTTCAAAAGTCTTGCCTGATTTAGTGAGAAGCCGATGTTTCAAGTACTTGTACTCTCCATTGTAGTCTCAGCATTAAGATTGCATAAGTCATTGAGAGAATATAACTGATTTGTAATTTTTGACTTTCTTTATTGAATTAATGTTGCATATGAAACTAAATCAAGCCTTGTAATTGGCTACTGAATGATGAACTTTGAGTTCTGAAGTCCAAAGTCTGCATCCTATTCCACTTTCATTTTTACTTTCAACTTCTTTCTTGTTCATTCTACTATAATTGATTGTTTGAAAGCGGATACCTCTTGAATATGGAAGTTTGCTTTGTGCTCTTTTGTATCCTCCCTAGATCTTAGGTTGTCTATGATTCAATTTCAATAATCATTACCAAGGGCATGTTTAGAATTCATTTATAAGAACTATTCACACATGCCCAAATTCAAGGAGTGTCTTATGATTTTGCTGTCTTGGTCAATCAACAGAGATGCAGCACCTGTTGATAGCATAGAGGATCTATCAAATTTTTTTGAAGAGCAAATACTGAAAGACGGCTTAGATGTAAGCATTACTTCTATCCATTCAATTTTTTGTGGTTGTTATGTATAACTAGCAACATTGAACATACGACAACATAAGTGCTTACAATTCCCTCATTTCCAAGGAGTTACAGTGAGATTTCACTCATCCAAGAGGTTGTCTTGTGCTTTAATTTGCACAGAACTTAGATAACCATTATGGTCTTCAATTATTTGATAGTCTCTTAAATACAAAATTTAGAATGACACCAAGTGAACATACAGAGAAAGTAGAGATATATCCTCAAGTCTAAGAACATGCACACATGAATACAACCAAGATTACAAGGCTCAGCGAGGCTGGAGGTTAGAGCTTGACTTGGGCTCAACAAAATCTTGGGAAAAACTTGGCAGAAATTACTGGGAAAATCTGTATAGAATGACAAATTTTTGGTTTGGTTATATAAGGGGCCCTGATCCATAAAAGAATCAGAGATCGACTAAGTATGATTGGAGGAGCTGCACTAGAGAAATGTTTTTCCTAGAATGTTGTCTAAGTACAGGTGTGCACATGATAGTTGCAGTTTTGATGTGCGCCAGGAGAGGTGGGTTGAATTGTGTTGTGTTCACACACTGACCCAACAATATGAGTGAGGTGCATGAGTTATAGATGCCCATGCAAACCAGAATTAGGCACAGGCATGAGTAGGGTGCATATAATTGGGCATAGTGGCGTGTACCAAATGTTGATGCGCTCACAACTTGTAGTGATGCACGGGCACCGATGCAGTTAGAAAACTCAGCAAGACTACTACAAACAAGCTCAACCGTCATAATTGGTCATCGAGTTCTCTATCTCTTCATCTTTTTGACATGCATAAAGTTAAACTTTAAACTATTGTAACTAATCAAGATATGAATAGATGGGATGCATACTTCCATAACTCTTCATATTCCCTTGGAAGTTGGGACATAATATTTTTTATACAACTCCATATGAATGTAATTTGGTTGATGTTGGTGGTAGACAGTAGTTAGTGTTGGTGTTGGCTTCATGTTGTTCATGTCTTTGTCGTACAAACATTTTGTAGAATTACTTTTGGAGATGATACTTTGCCCGAAAGCTTTTTGCCAATTGTTTTGTTGTTTTTGTTTTTCTTAATAGCTTCATAACATGTTTTTCCATAGTCTAGCAATTGTGTAAGGGGAAGAAAGATATTCACATTTTTGTTGCCATGGATACATCCATTCCACTAAAGCACATTACTTTTGATGCCCACTAAGTTATTCATCAAGCTTGCAATTCAAATTTGTTATTCATCGGGATTGCTAGTCAAACTTATTGACTTGCGAAAAACTCTACGTGTACTCAGGGGTTGTGTTTGACATTCCAATGCTCGCAAGCTAAACTCGCTACTAGAAAGTCAGACATTTGAAGCGAGCTTGACTTGCCAACGAGTAAGTTTAGCTCATTTTATATGCCAAGTTATGTTTAAGTCATGAGTCTGAGTCAAACTCTACAAGTTTTGTAACGTTGCTCTAAATATCAACAAAATTATATGCTATTATTATTATTCTATGTTCCATGGGACCTTCCCCACCTTTAAAACCTGCATTCTGACTGTTTTGGCAGTTCAGGGACTTGGGAACTCCTTGGAAACTTTCCCGAATGCTCAGGGACTCAATTGAGGACTCTAGGACTTTTACAGGATTGTCCCCACGTCCCTTGATTTTTTGGGGACCCCTATATGTCCCTTGCGCTGTAGGTTTCTAGTTGGGTTAAAAAATTGTTGAGAAGTTTGTATGGTGGATTGGATGGAATCTCTATGGATAGCACTTAAGGTTAATTGCAACCATGTAACTATATGTATACTATAGTAATGGTACTACTTTGACATTGGGTTAGAGAATTCATATTAATATCCCATGAGGCTCACCCAGTCCTAAATAGGCATGTAAGTTTGCTTGACGTTTTTAGCTATCTTTATTGTTGGAGACACCAATTGACATTTGCTTTGAATGATTTGATGGGTAGGAGTTCATTTTGTGTATAGGAATCATTGGACCATAACCAAGGTTTTAAAAGCAAATCATTTAGATAAGCTTGTGGTGGTTTCCCATGGACTTAGAACGGAATGTTCTGGCTTATTACATTTCCAAATCTCAACATTGATTTGACTATTACCTCAAAAATTTAACCATCTAAGATTTGTCACTAGTGATTGTACAAGTGCAAGTTGCGGCTTTATAGATTTTTGTTTATATCTATCTATCTATCTATCTATCTATCTATATATGTTATTGTTGTCCCTAACCCACTGTCCCCTTAAATTTGGGGGTGTGCTCTAGTTGTTTTGCACATTCGTCTCCTCGTTCCCCTGTTTCGGAAACTCATGCAAAATAGTTATTATTAACAAAAATTATTTAGAGAGGATCCTGTCTTGTTGGATTCAAAGGGACTACATATCCATGACAGGCTTCACAAAGATTGCCCAACCTCCCCATATTTTGCTTGACATGATCATAGCAATGATCAATTGACATCAACACGATGTAGATGATGTCGTAATGCTATTATTATGATGTTAGCTTATATTGGCTTGCTAGTCTCAACCTAAGGCTAACCTATTACCATTAACAGATCGATAGGTTGCTAACAAGCTGTTTGTATGACTATTTGTATGGCCACTCATATGGCTGTCCACAAGACAACCATTTATAGGGTTAGTTGGTTGCAATTCAGATAACTTATTGGCTAAAAAAGTACTTTTCAAAATTTTGGAAGTTCTCTTTATTGAATTCTTTGGATCAAGTCTCACTGAGACATGGCCCGCTGTGATAAGGCTCGAAGAGTAGACGCCCCCTGGGATAGACTACCGCCCCTTGCGGGATTNACAAGTTTCTGGTATATCTGGCTTGCGGGCTGTTGGATATACCTGGGGTTTATAGTGGCAGCCGGCGGCTTTGAACCTGGGCCTCGCCCAGGTAATCCCGATGAGTACCGATTTCCCTAACCTAAATTTTTTTTTTTTCTTCATTTTTACAAAAAGTTGACTGATGTTCCTCTAGTACTCTTGAGATAAAATTTTCTCCTTTGTATCAAACTTGGAAAAATTGCTTCTTGTGTCCATTATCCCAATGCTTCTTTTTCTTACATTAGTATCTTATGCTTAACATCCGCACCACTTTTGCAAGTAGATTGTTTTTAAAAAGAGTATATTTTGACTTTTCCACAATGGCCATTTAGTTATACCTCAAAAAGCCATCCAAAAAGGAATAACTATCATGCCTAACAACTTCTAGGATTGAGTTAGTGTACATAATAAGGAAGCGATCCTTCTTTGTTACAACATTCAATCTTGTGAAGTCGACACATATCCTAAGTACGCCATTCATTTTTGGACTTATTACAATAGGAAATACCTGTTGACTTGTGTAGGATTTGAAGATAATCTTGACAATTAACAACTTTTCAATTTCCTCATCAACTTCTATAGCGTAATTAGGATTCATAAAATTTCGTGGAACCCCTTTCAAATTATTATATGACCATGAAGATATATTCTCATAATCCTTACATATGTCAACAATAGTTGTGACTAACTCTCCATGCCAATTGTACCCAACACCAATATTTCTAGGATGCTCTATGACCTCCAAATTAACATCTGTTGCAACTAGACCTACATACTTGATATTTACAATATGTTCAAATTTGTGTATTGGATCTTTAGTAACCTTAACATTTCCAATTCGCAACTTTGAAAAATGAGGGAATGCCTTGCAACTTCTAGAAGTATCATTTGGGCATGCATCATCAAAATGTCGTCTTCCACCTTCCTACAATTGTTCATTATCCTCTTGCTATCTATGATCCTTCATCTTCTTCTTATATTATTTCCTCTCTATCTTGCTTCCTGAGACTATGTTAGCTATTGCCTTTTTTATCTTGTATTGTCATTGCCAAGTCCATTCTTTCATTTGATCCACTATAACTGATTTCAATTTTCCCTTTTTCTTCTTTGCTGCTAAACTGTGGTCATTTCCTTTGTTTATTTCTACAATAAAACTTTCTGGGGCCAAGAATTCATTATTCCCCATTTGCAAAAGCAAAAGTCCAACATTTGAAATATTTTCATCTTCAAAACATCCTTGAAAAAATAATACTGCTGAGATTTGTATCTTGGGATGCCCTTCATGTGATTATGCTTCATGTGATTATGCTTGGCATGAAGGGACATTATCAGGCTAGGCATTAGTGTAGTGTGTGAGAAACACATTACCAGGTTGCATGGCTTCAGTGGTGGAAGCATGTAGAGGTTTTTGAAACTTTTACCTTGTGCATCCAAGATTTGCATGCATGCATTTTTTAATTAAAAAGTTTGCATGAAAGGATTTTTGCATGAAAGTAAAATTAGGGATTTTGAACCCTAAAGTCACCGGTTAGTTAGAAAAATTGTGCAGAGGGTAAAAGTGACATAAGTTGTGAGATACAGGTGAGATAGCGAGAGGCTACACAGGCTGAGCAAATCGGTGCATGAGGAGGGTCACATTTTTGAGATAGAGAGGGCGCACATTCTTCAGAGACTAATAGGGGTGCATCATTGTAGGAGTGAGAGATCATCACACTATCTCATCAGAGATTGATTGAGACGGAGAAAGAGGGGCGCACTTCCAGCGCAGGGGCGCACTTTTGAGATAGAGAGGCGCATTTCATCATTAGGTAGAGCAGAGCAGAGAAGAGAGGCATAGAGGGTGCACTTCTTTAGGGAGAGAGAGGTAGTCAGTTCTTCCAGAGATTGGCAGAGGCAGTTCATCAGACATTTTAGAGTAGAGCAGAGCAGGGTCGCATTCCTCAGAGCATTAGTTGCAGAGTTTGAGTTTGTACCTAGATTTGGCACGCCTCCCAAGGCATCAGGTTTCTCTACTTGTAAAATTACGATTGTAAGCATTCTATATTTTCTCTCTGGCTTGAGATTGAAGAAAGCCCTAGTTGTTGGTTTTTCCCATTGGGGTTTCTAGGGTAAATATTTGTGTACTGTGTAATTGGTTTTTTGTTCTGCTGCGCATGTTAGGGCCTTGACATGTTAACGAGTTTATCTATTGCTGCTTATAAAATCAGATCTGAAATTTATTACTGTATATGAATCTAGGAATTTTCTTGAAAGTAGTAACCAAAGTTAAGCTTAGGGAAGTAAAGATGAACAAATACACCATTTTTTGTAGCTTTAGTAATCATGTCCTCAACATTCTTGTTGACCGTCTTTAAACTTGCGAGTTCCTTGCTCACAACATGATTCTTCAAATCAATGCTCACTTTCTTCATTCATGCTTGGTTGCCAACGTGTCTCTTTCGATCAGTGCAATGATTGCGCCTTTCTTTCAAACATAATGTCATAAGTTTCAAGTGACCTATTCTAGGACATAATGGTGTTTCTAGTGTCCTTTTGGTATTTTTTACATGCCTACCCCTCTTGCTTGTAGTCTCACCATTGTTGAACTGACAAGGTCTCTTTTGTTGATGCACATGCACACAAATGTTGATACCCAAATTTGAAGGTCTTGCTCCATGGAATCAATTCTTTTTGAGTTCTAATCCAATCTCTTTAATGGATTTACATCAATCCTTGGACTAGGTAGTCATCTTTCTTTGTGAAACAACAAAAGTTTGCTTAGAGTATTAAACATGGAGTGTGATATCCTTCGACAAGTTCTTGCTCCATCGACTCACTTATAATAAGATATTTGCTTTAAGAATTTTGTGTTAACTTCCTCAAAAGGGGGAGGCTTTTAACTTTTCTTTGGTCCCACTTTTTTTAAACCATCCTTAGTGACTAGAGGAATGCACCAAATGATGACAATGGAGTTAGCATGCAATGTATCCCTAGTCAAGATTTAAACCAAGGAGACGTCTGTAACAACCACAAATAAGAGTATTCTTGTAAAGATAAAAATAACCTCATGCATCGTCACTATACTAGTATATTAAATGCAGCTTAAATTCATAGGCAAAAATCAATTTCACACTATCCTTTATTTTTTTGGAGATTGCTTGGGCCATGACCATATCAATGCAGCCCCATTTGATGTGGATAGCATTTGAGATCATAAATCAAAGTTTAAAATTAGGATATTTCACATTGTCTTGAGGGGAAGTTCACATACGAGACCTAAAAAAAACAAATTAGGAAATAGCTAATTATGACAACATCTAGACTAACAAGGACAAAAAGGGAATGCCACACTTGTTGCTATCCAAGTACCCATGGAGAACACCTAAACCATAGGAATGGAGTGACTTAAATGCCACAAATATGAGGTTCATAGGAGCTTGATCCATAATTGAGTGATAGGATTTTGTGATGTTTATGCTCCTAACCTTAGTTTAGAGCATGGTAGACTTTGGGATTGGATGTTTTTGTCTCTACCAGATGTGGAGTGGATTGTTGGAGGGTATTTTAATATGGTGGAGTGCAATGGTGATCAATATGGAGGCTTAGGTTCTTTGATTAGTGGTTTCGAGAAGCAAGCTTAGTGCCATTGTAAAGACTCTCCTCATATATTTGACCTAGATTGGAAACAAAAGGGGCTTGATTATGGTAATTGGTTCACTTGGACCAATTATAGACAAGGACGAGACACAATTTAGGTTTGGCTGGATTGATTTTATGGTCCTCAGGAGGTTATGATTTTTTTCGGTAGACTTTGTCCTGTGGATGTGATGGGTTTGGATCATCTACCCATTTAGACCGTGATTTCATTAAGTCACTTGGTTGATTCGTCTCCCTATTCTTTGTTCAAGTTGAATGTGTCCCATTTGGAGTAAGATGATTTTCGAGCCTTAGTTCAAAGTGTTTGTAACCTCTCACCTAGGCCAATGGTCACTCAGAGGTGGATCCTTTGGGGGGAGGTTGTTGTTTGATTCTTTTAAGTTTATGAAAGGATGGGGTGGGATGATGGCTAGGGATTATAGAAAGGAGTTGTAGATGGCTTGATAGGGGCTTGAGGAGATTCGTATCTTTCTTGAAGAGAATCTTCATAATGTAACTCTTCAAGAAGAGATTGCAAGGTTTGAGATGGTTGTTCGCAAAGGAGAGGACTATATTTCTAGGTGTTCTTGGTTTGGTTTAGGTCTTAAGTGGATTTAGGAGGGGATGAGAGCTCCATGTTCTATTTGGACTTCCTCAAGAGGAAGATGGTTGTTGACAAGGTAGTTGGGTGCGCAGGGAAAGGTTCTCTCACCGAAGACCCTTCTAAGTTGAGAGGTATGTTTAGTTGACATTTTCATAATATTTTTGCTCCTTATGTTCAGACAAATGGGGTGCTGATTGCTATAGATGCTTGTTCCAGAGTTGTTTCCTGTAAGGTTTCTAGTAGCGATTGAGATAGATTGGATATAAATTTTTTGAGGGAGGGGATTTATGTTACTTTGACTTCCATGCAAAGTGGCAAGTCATCGAGTATGGATGGTCTTCCTTGTGAGTTCTACAAGGCCATGTGGGCCACCATTGGAGATGATATTTGTTGTTTGGCTTCTAAAGTGTTTTCTTTAGGTCACCTCTCCAAGTTTCTTAATTAGGGCCCGGTCAATCTTATTCCTAAGAATGTAGCTAGAGATTTCATTGGGAGTTGGTGGCTTATCAGTGATCACTTTACTCATAGTTGCTTATGGCTAAGGTCTTAGTTTTGAGGATTTGTTTGGTCGCTAGATATGTTGTGTGCAAGGAGCATATTGCTTTTTGCTTGGGATATTTATTCTTGACATCGTGTTGCCTCATTGGAGGCTATTGAGTGGCTAGGGAGACTAGTAAGTAGTCCCTTATTTTGAAAATTGACTTTGACAAGGATTATGATTAGGTTGATGGGCCTTTTATTTAGTAGATGCTGACTTGCTTGGGTTTTGGACCTCGTTGTGTTGCCACGATGAACACCCTCTTAACCAATGCTTTGGCCTTTATTTCTGTCAACATTGCCTTGTCCTCGCGGATCTTCTTACATTTGTTTATTCGTCAGGGTTGGTGTTGTTGATATTTGTACCTTGAGGTGTTCCCCTAGCGACTTTGTGCCTAATTCATTAAATGGAGAAAAGTGACATGACCCTTAGCATTGATTTCATGTGATATAAAATTAAGTTCACTTTATGAGATATAAAGTGGCTTTTTAATTATTTAATGAGAAAGTGAGTGAAATTAATTTTAATGGTGAGAAAAAGTGATTATCTCATCCATTGATTTAACATCTCAAGGTTCAATGTGGGCTCTTGGATCTTGTGACCTTTCACTTACCTTCATTGAGCAAACAAAAAGGCCCGGTCGAGCAAAGAGGCACGCTCATTCTTCATGAGGGAGAGGTCGACTTCTTGAGCAAGAGAAGGAGCAGGAGAGAAAAGAGACTGTGGGCATGCATTTCAAGGCACCTACAGGAGTAGTAACATCAGCACAAAAAATGAGGGAAAGGCACGTAGTTCAAGGAAGGAATAGCAGCATGAATCCCAAGGAAATGGCATGATTTTCAAGGAGCAGGTACAATGCTTTTGTGTAGCAGAGGGCATGAGTTTCAAGGCCAAGATAGCATGAAATTTGAGGCAGTTTTAATGCTGTACAACAGGCACAAAAACCAAGTTCGAAGACTGAACTGAGCATGAAGTTCAAGGTGGAATTCTGGCTGTGTGAGACAGTCTGTACTGTGCTGAGAAGGGCACGAATTTCCAACCTCTGTATGCACAGAATTTGAGGCAGTCCTGGCACTGTTTTCAAGGCAGCCTGTTGGTCTTCAGTTGTTGAGATAAGTAGTGCTTCAAATGCTGATTTAAATACTGCTGTACATTTTCAAGAAGAAAATAAAAATCACTCTCTCTCACAGGTTTTCTCCATTGGGGTTTTTCCTGGGGCATTTGCCCAAAAATCTCAATGTCTGATTTTATGTGCGTGCATTTATTTCTGCTCAGAACTTTTTAAATTTCTTCATGTGTTTCAAGTACAGAATTTGTTTATGAGATTAAAATTCATTTTCAGCTATTACATGTTGAATTGGTTGTTGGGCATTAAACAATGATGTTTTGAGAAACTTGAAACTGGGTTGGGGAAGTGCATAATTATTACATGGTATCAGAGCCAGGATAAAGAGAAGTGAGGAGAAATATGCAGGCTGAAAATTTCAGACTTGAGAGGGAGCACTACTTTTGTTGACTAGGTAGATTTGGACTTGCATTTTTAGTGAGATGGCTACTGGGTTAAGGGTTTAGGACAGATTGGAAAGGGCTACTAATTTCAGTGTGTGGAAAGAAAGGATTACTCCGCTTTTGCAGGAGAATGATCTCAGGGACATTGTAGCACACAAGCCAATCCCCTGACGGTTCCTACAGATGCAACAACAAAGGAAGCCTATGAGAAGAAAAATATCAGGGCTAAAAGAATTATTCTTGATGCAGTCAAGGACCATGTGATCCCGCACGTGATTGGTAAGGACAATGCTTATCAAATGTGGGATGCCTTAACTAGATTGTACGGGAGTTCTAATGAAAACAGGAAGATGGTTTTGAGAGAGAAACTTAAAAGCATCAGAAAGGTCAAATCTGAAAATGTTGCATCTTACCTTGCTAGGATTACTCAGGTGAGGGATGAACTAGGTGCTGTGGGGGAGTTTGTTGCTGGCAACAAGCTATTGCGGACAATCTTAAATGGCGTGACCAAGCCATGGGCTGTTTTTGTGGAGGTTGTTGTAGCTAGAGAGAATATGCCTTCTTGGGATCATCTTTAGGATGACTTCATTTAGGAGGAGGCCCAAAGAGGATATGTGTAGGACAATTCATCTCACAGAAAGTTAGACGAGGAGAATGTGGCTTTGATAGCTAAAGGGAAGAAGAAGAAGTCCAAGAAGGGTCCCAAGGGTGGGGCTAAGCAATAGGGTGATCAAAAGAAAGATTTGAGCAAGGTGAAATGCTTTGCTTGCCAGAAGTTTGGGCACTATGCTGGACTGTGTCCAAACAAGAAGAAGAAGCAACAAAGTTCAAACAACAACTTCAGTGGAGGTTGTTGAGTATGAAGCGAGGTTTGAGAAAGAGTTTTCCCTATTTGTTGGTCATTCAGAGAGAGCATCCATTACTAGCATAGAGGGAGAGTCTGAGAGAGAGTATTCCTTGTTTGTTGGCCATTCGTTGAGTGCATCCACCACCACATGCACGTGGTACATTGATAGTGGGGCATCTAGCCATATGATAGGTGCACGAGATATGTTTTCAAAGTTCACTGAGACTGGTTTGGATCTGGAGGTGTTGTTCGGAGATGACACTTTTGTCAGGGCAGTTGGGCGAGGGACTTGTCACCTTTCAGAGGGAGTACATGGAGCCCATGATAGTGAGGGATGTCTTGTATGTCCCTGGGATGAAGAAGAACTTGATATCAATTTCCATTATTGAGAATATGGGATTTGGAGTGTACTTCCTAGATGGGTATTTACACATTCATCCCAAGGGACCGAGTCGGTCTACATCTATTATGATTGGTGTCATATTTGGGAAACTGTACAAGCTCTTCTTTCAGCCCCTTCATGCCTTGGCACACAACAACAACAATAGTCGTGATCTATGCGAGTTATGACATTGGAGGATGGATCACTTGCATCATTCAACTCTGAGGATGTTGAGAGATATGGTGATTGGGTTGCTTGAGTTTAGCACGGAGCAGAGTGATGTGTGCAGGGGGTGTGCTCTTGAAAAGTACACCAAGCCTGCTTTTCTAAACAATGACAGTAGATCGACAGGGGCACTTGATTTGATTTACTCTGATTTATGTGGTCTGATGTCTTTTGTTTCATTGACTAGTTTTGAGTATTATGTCACATTCATTGATGACTTCTCCAGGAAGACCTGGATTTACTTTCTGAAGAGCAAGAAGTTGGAAGAAATCTTGCAGAGGTTCTGAGAGTTCAAAGCTCTTGTGAAGAACCAAACAAGGAGGATGATTTGGGTGTTGTGTTCAGATAATGGGGGTGTGTATACCTCCACTGCCTTCAATGAGTTTTGTGCACAGGCGGGGATTAAGAGACAGCTGACAGTTTCATACACCCCATAAGAGAATGGGGTTGCTGAAAAGAAGAACAGGGCCATTGTGGGTGCAGCGAGAGTGATGCTTCATGATCAGAGTTTAACTTTCTTTCTTTGGGATGAGGCTTGCAGTACCGCTGTATACATTAAGAATAGGAGTCCCCATAGAGCCTTGGTGTGTATGAATTCTGAGGAGGCTTTTATAGGGAAGAGCCCTAAGGTTGGCCATATTTGGATATTTGGTTTTCTAACTTACTCTCATGTCCCTTCAAAGAAGAGGACAAAGTTGGTACCCACAATAGAAAAGGGCATTTTTGTGGGGATGAGACTTCGAAGTCCTTCCACATATATCTTCCTTCACAGAGGAGAGTTGTTGTGACGAGGGAGGTGAAATTTGAGGAGGAGCAGGCATTCCGGAAGTCTTGGGAGTTAGAGCATGGGGAGCAACAGGCTTCCACACCTTAGGTGAGTAGTTTACAGAGTCCATCTTCACAAGGTGTAGGGTCACAGGTATCAGGGGTGGCTGGTCCACAAGTTTCAGGTGCTTTAGGTTCAGGGACACAGTCTACATGTTCACTAGGCATAGGTACAGGTTCTTGGGTTACAGGTTTACTAGTTCCCGTTTCACATGGTTCAGTAGCTATTGGTTCATCGATTTCTGGTTCACCGATCACAAGGTCACAGACCACTGGGTCTACTTCAAAACAATCAGTAGATGTGGATGGGTAGGAGCACTCCCCCCCACCAGAGACTACTTTAAGGAAGAGGAAGCCAAAATGGCTTCAAGACACCTTGAAGGAAGCTCAAGCGTCAGTGGGGAATCCTAAGAGATAGGTTCGGGAGAGCAGAGTTCCAGAGAGATTTTGGAGTTACATGTTATGGTGACTAGTATTCGTGTATCAAAGCCTTCCACTTTTGAGGAGGCTGCAAAGCATTGTGTATGGAGAGACGCCATTATGGAAGAGTACCATTCCATCACGAAGAATGATGTGTGGGAGGTGGTTCCAAGACCCAAGGGGAAGTCAGTTGTGACTTCTTGGTGGCTCTACAAGATCAAGCATGCTGTAGATGACAGCTTCAAGAAGTACAAAGCTCAATTTGTGGTGCGGGGGTTCTCACAGATAGAGGGAGTTGACTATGATGAGACGTTTGAACCGGTTGATCAATACTCTTTGATCAGAGCAGTGATCTCCATTGTAGCAGAGATAGGTTGGAAGATCCATTAGATGGATGTGAAAACCACATTTTTGAATAGTCTTATTTAGGAGGAGGTGTATGTTGACCAGCTGCAGGGCTTTAAGATACATGGGAGGGATTATCATGTCTACTGGTTGAAGAAAGCTTTGTATGGATTGAAGCAAGCTCCTAGAGCATGGTACTTGAGGATTGATTCTTACTTGCTGTTGATGGGATTTCGAAAGAGTGAAGCAGATCCGAACCTATACTACATTGTGGTGGGTGATGATCCGCTTATTCTTTTGCCCTATGTTGATGATTTGTTCATTACAGGTTTGGAGAGACTCATTGTAGAGTGCAAACAAGATCTTGCTTTAGAATATGAGATGAAATACAAAGGGCTGATGCATTTATTTTTGGGATTGGAGCTTTGGCAGGAGCCTGGTCATATTTTCCTGGGGCAAGGAAAGCATGTAGTAGACACCTTGAGGAGATTTCAATTGGAGGATTGCAGGCCTATGTCTACACCTATGATCACCAACTCGAAGAAGCTGAATGCTTCTGAGAGTGAGTTGGTGGATTTGACATTGTATCGTCATCTCATTGGCTCATTGATGTATTTGGTCAACACCATGCCAGATTTGTGTTTTGCAGTGAACACTCTCAGTTAGTACATGGTTCAGTCGAGGAGAGTGCATTGGGTAGCTGCAAAACACGTGCTCAGGTACTTGTGTCGTACGGTGGATTATGGTTTGGACTACAGGAGAGGGGATGGAGTCAGTTTGGATGGCTACACAGGCTTAGATTGAGTAGGATGTGTGACCGACCGGAAGAGCACTTCCAGTTGTTTCAGTTTGGGCTTGACAACAGTGTTGTGGTTCAGTCAGAAGAAAAAGTCAGTTGCATTGAGTTTTGTTGAGGCAGAGTATATGGCAGCCAGTTAGGCTAGTTGTGAGGCCTTGTGGCTTCGCAGGGTATTGGTGGGATTGTTTGGTCAAGAGCTGAGGCCTACGGTGATTTACTGTGACAACCAGAGTTGCATCAAACTCTTTGAGAATCCAGTTTTTTATGACAAGTCGAAGCACATTGAGATTAGATACTATTTCATTTGAGAATATGTCTAGAGAGGAGCTGTTCAGTTGCAGTACATATCCACTGATGAGCAGGTTTTAGATCTCCTTAAGAAATCTTTGGGGAGGGGCAAGTTTGTCTTCTTCAGAGACAAGTTGGGAATGGTGAATAACACCTTCCTTGGCAAGAGGGAGTGTTGATTTTTGTATCTTGGAAGTGTTCCCCTAGTGACTTTGTGCTTAAGTCATTAAATGGGGAAAAGTGACATGATCCTTAGCATTAATTTCATGTGATATGAAATTAAGTTCACTTTATGAGAGATAAAGTGACTTTTTAATTATTTAATGTGGAAGTGAGTGAAATTAATCTTAATGGTGAGAAAAGTGATTTTCTCTCATCCATTTATTTGACATCTCAAGATTCAATGTGTGCCCTTGGATCTTGTGACCTTTCACTTGCCCTCAGTGAGCAAACAAAAAGGTTGGGTTAAGCAAAGAGGCACATTCATTCTTCATGAAATTTGAAGGAGAGGTCGACTTCTTCAGCAAGAGGAGCAGGAAAGAGAAGAGACTACGGGTACACATTTCAAGGCACCTATGGGAGTAGTAACAACAGTTGTAATAGTTGTAACAACACACGAATCGAGGGAAAGGCACATAGTTCGAGGAAGGAATAGCAGTGCGAATCCCAATGCAGTGGCACAATTTTTGAGGAGAAGGTACATCGTTTTTCTGTAGCAGAGGGCATGATTTTCGAGGGTGAGATAGCATGGAATTCGAGGCTGTTTTAATGCTGTAACAACAAGCACAAAAACCGAGCTTGAAGACTGAACTGGGCACAAAGTTTGAGGTAGAATTCTGACTGTATGAGACAGTTCGTACTGTGCTGAGAAGGGCACAAATTTCCAACCTGTGTATACACAGAATTTGAGGCAGTCCTGGCTCTGTTTTCAAGGCAGCTTGTTGGTCTTCAGTGGCTGAGATAAGTAGTGCTTTAAATGCTGATTTAAATACTGCCTTACATTTTCAAGAAGAAAATAAAAATCACTCTCTCACAAGTTTTCTCCATTGGGGTTTTTCCTACGACATTTGCCCAAAAATCTTAGTGTCTGATTTTATGTGTGCATTTATTTCTGCTCAGAACATGGTAAATTTCTTGACGTGTTTCAAGTACAGAATTTGTTTATGAGATTAAAATTCACTTTCAGCTGTTACATGTTGAGTGGGTTTGGGAATTAAACAATGATGTTGTGATAAATTTGAAACCAGGTTGGGGAAGTGCATAATTTTTACACCTGTTGGATCCTTATTTGCATGTGTTGACAGCTGATGCTTTGAGTTACTTGTTGGAGGCTGACCATATTGCGGGGCAGGTTCATGGTATTCTACTGCGGATGGTTTAGAGATGATTAATAACTAGTTTGTAGATGATTCTATCCTCTTTGTGAGGGAAGAGCGGGATTCTGTTGATGGGGCTCTCTCATGCTTGAACACATTTTGTTTTGTTTTAGGTGTTGTGGTCAGTGCTCACAAAGCAGATTTTTAGTTACTTGGGTTGGATTCACCTATAGATTGGATCCTTGTAGCCTGGTCTTATACTTGGTTGGGATCATTGTTCTATATATAGGTATTCCTTTTGGGGTTGGTCTATCACCATCTTTGCTTGCTTTTTTGAGGCAGCAAATAAAAGGCACTTAAACTTGCCGAATAAAACTTTGAACGCAAGAACTTACTCTCTTCTACAAGCCTTTGAATTTACTATGAAATGACTTGCAAAAAAGGGAAGTTATCTAAGCTAGATCTAGTACAAAAAAGAACTCTTTTCAATAATAACTAAGATTTAGCATATGCAAATACAAAAATACTATCCACTTATGATTCTATCTTTTAGAAATAGATCTGAAATTTGTACTTGAAAAAAGGAACCAGAAGGATTTAGATTTATAGGGAGAAAGAGAGGAAGAAGAGGCTTGATGCCGGGATGATTAACCAAGAGAACCTCCTGGTGGAATGTTGAAGGACTATGCCTTGGAAATGCTTGAAAAGGATGGAAGATACAAACTAGATCTGCCTCTTCTCCAAGCTAGGAAAACCTGTAGCTAATTAAACATTGGCAACAATGCCTGTGAGATTTGGTAATACACATGATAGAGACTAAAACAACATGATTACAAACTTATAAAACATGTCAGATTTGCATCTCTAAACATACATAAACAAAAGAACTAATTAAGTAATCTAACTTACAAGCTCTTTCCTATTGACTGGTAGCAGTCGTTCCAAGGCTAGATCCACAAAATAATTAGAAGCAAGATAAAAATAAGCACAAGTTACCTCAGTAAAACATGGCAATAATTATCCACACAATGAAGCACGGCACCGTTTAGCCTCCAAAGCCTACTTATTCCAAACAAAAGATACTACAAGCTATTACAACAAGCAAGCCTTCTCCACAGGGCTGTAACTAGCTTGAATGAGAGGAAAGGCCTTGCTTTTATAGCAAAAATGAGCCAAGGGGGGCGCATTAGCCTCATGAGGCGAATTGCCATGTGGAGAGAGCAAGGGCGAGTTGTATGAGATAATCAAGGGATTGATTGGAGTTAACTTAAAGAGAGAGGCGCCACCTCTCATAAGGTAGGCACTCTCTCTCCTTTAGAATCCACCACAACAAGAGATGCACCATCTTCATGAGATATGCGCCCTTCTTCCAAGGAGGTAACTCGCCACCACTTAGATTGTGATCACAATCCAATCCTCAATCAAAGGCTTGGCTTTCCTTGAACTTGCCTTGGACTGGAGACTCATTTGCCACCATTGCAGACAACTGAAAGCATGTCCAAGACATGTTTCCATAAAACATGGGTGCTGATTTTTACCCATTTATTCTCTTTTTGACCATTTTTGAGAGAATCAAAATAAGTGATAATTAATCACTCATTTTACTCTCAAAGTGGGTTTAGAGGTAAAATGGGTGCTCTGAGTTAGAAGACGAGCATCCCCATGGAAAATTTGACTCCCTAGTACCACTTTTATGACATTTTTAATTTTTACAACTAAAATATCTTGTTTTTTAACGGGATTTTTTTTTGCGTAAAATTAAAAACACCTAGGGGGGACTTAGTACATGTTCATATGACTCAAAAATAATGACTAGCATGGTAATATACATTGTCACTAGACTTTAATAACCCCTTAAGGCCTAACAACCAGGATGACCACTCCAACTTTGGAGGATTGAGTGAAAAACTCGAAATTATAAGTCGCTGAAAAACGATATATAACAAATAAGGAAAAAACACTCTAGAGTAATTGGATTGATTACTAAATCCTAGGAAAGTCAAGTCTTTTACATAAGTTCATCATGCTACGACACTTTATTACAATTCCCCCAAGGGGGTATGAACATGTGTAAAAAAGAAAAAATGGGCCACAGAGGCTTGCATGGACTTTTGAACTTTGATGATGAAAAATTGACTTGTTAATTCTTCGGTGGTTCAACTCAAAAATCCATCCAAGTGCAACTTGGGGGTAACAACCCATAAGGTAAATTACTGTGTTGCATGGGTACCCATACCTAGGGGTCGGGTACATGTACCAGGTACTTGGGTACGACCATGGTACGTACCCAGACGTACCCTCCCGTACCGTGAACAGTATTGCCGTACCGGGTACTTCGCAAAAAAAATTTGGGTACGTTTGTTGAAAGTGGTACGGCGTACCCCGAGTTTGGGTACGGCTAAGGTACAGCCGGTGTATAAAATTAACAGCCCAGTATTAAAATTTATTAAACCACGTTTTTTAAGGTACGGCCGGTTTAATGTTTAATTAATAAATTACTAATTAGTGGTGGGTCTCACCGAACCCTCCTCTTCGTGGCATTGTTTAAAAATTAAACCCCAAACCAAAAACTATACCATTTATCAGTTTATTGAATTATTCTATCGACCGACAGTGGGATAACAACGTATCAGGGTTTCAGCCTTCAGGTATCGACCAGCAGTGGGATAAAGGAGGTATCGACGGACAGTCCATCTTCAGTAGTGGACATTGGCACTCATCTGTGGACAGTCCATCTTCAGCAGTGGACAGTGGAGAGTGGCACTCATTCTTCACCACAACCAACATCGCAAGTGATCGGCAACTTCGTTTTTCCAGCAAACTACATTGCAAAGGTTGCAGGGGTTTTTAAGTTTCAAAGGTTTAGTGTTCACACGGTGGTCAGAATCAAGGAACTTTCATTGATAAATTGGACATACATTAATATATTATAACTTATTTTAATTTATGTTTGAATGTTTCGAATTTTCAATGTGAATTGTGAATGTTCGTTGTTCAATGAATCAATGACGAAATCTGAATATGCATGTATGGATCATGATGATCATGTGAGTCATGTGATTGTGACATGTTTCAGTTTTATTTTTAATATATATTATTAATAATTATATATATTATATATATATTATTAATAATTATATATATTATATAATATATATATATAGTACCCCCGACGTATCGAAGTAACCTGTTTCAAAAAGTGCCGTACCCGTACCCGTACCCACGTTTCCTGGCAACATTGGTAAATTATGATTTAGCAACGCCTTGTACATTTGGTGTGAACATGAAGGACATATTGAGAAGAGTCCTTTTGGATGTGTGACTAGAATGGATTACACTAAGTGAGGTGTCTCATATAGCTTCAATAGACATTCACATCATGGATGCCACATTGAGGTGGGAGATCCAACTTGAAGGCATTAGGACTTATTATGCCTAGAAAATGCATGGTCTATTTCACATTTTCATGAGCCTTTTTTCTCTCACTAGCACAAAAAACCCTAGGAGTTTGGTGGGTATCACACGTTGCAAGAAGAGACTTGGGAAGTATTGATGGTGACTCTGTTTAACTCCTACCTGGTAGGTAAGAGGCGACTAGGTGCATCTAGTGAATACCTAAATGGAGGAAGCTGGTCCATTGCAATACCAATTGATGCTAGAATATCTGCAGCCTTTGCATACCAACACCTAGTGCGACTAGAAGGGATAGTCGAGGCAATGGACTTTGATGAGAGATAGGATAGGTATGGGTACCCATCTCTCTCCTTCGCCGATTCAGCGAAGCTCTGAAGGCGATGTAAGAGAGACAAGTCTGAACACATCCTCCAGTCAAAAAGGTCGAGTGCCGAACTCGACCAGTATAATTGGATGAGGTATTGATTGTTTGCATTTGATGATGCGACGAAGGAGGAGGATTTGCATTCTCTCTACTGAGGCTTAATCACAATCTTGGAAGCAAGGACCCCAAACCTTTGAGCCATAGAGGACTGTGGGTCGGATGACAGTGTATGTGAGAGACATCTTGTATGAGATGTTCTAAAAATGGTGTCTGAAGCACTATCTCTTGACAAGGCTAGGGATTTGTAAGCTTTGTTGACGCAAGGTTGAACGGTGTGCCGCAGACTAAAACAAGGTCCTGTGGATTGTACCCTTAAGTAGGTATAGGTGCTAGTGATCTCAATCTCCTCTCTAAAAAAGAAATGAAGATTAGTGAGTAACCTCTTCGACCCATTGAAAATCTTGACCTTGGTTTTACCCAAGTTGATCGTCAACTATCTATGATTGCAAAAGAGGGCTAAGGCGTCTAGTTGTCTCTGCCAAGATGACCATGAAACGACAAAATCGTTTCAGAAACGACAAAATCGTTCTTACACAAATACCCAATGCAAATAACGTAGATAATCCATGAAAGGAAAAACAATATAATAAATGATTTATAAAATAAGTGATATTACATAATGTTTAGACTTTTATAAGCCCATTCCTACCTTTTCATGTAAAAACATGACTCTTGACTTTTTAATTAATTATTAATGGTTTTATTATTAACAATTAATATTAATAATATTAATATTAATATTAATAATATTAATTGTTGTATTATTATTATAATCTTATATATTTATTTTTATATAACATTGCCTTCCCCTTAAAGGAAGCTTTGTCCTCAAAGATTTATTGAAGATAAGGGTTATGTCTCATTTGCTTGAAATGCCATCTCTAGATCCTTTTTTGATTTGTAGAAGTAATTTCTGATTATGATCTCTTAAACGATATATCTCTTCTTCTTTACCTGCAACAACTTTGTCGAAATCCTTGTGTATCGTCTGTATTGATTTCTCATTTCCCTACGACATCACCTTTGATATTTCTCTGAAGTCTTCAGATGAGGTGACTTCTGATTCTGACTTCATGTTAATGTCCTGCAATGTGATTTTCTTCTTTTTGTAGGGAAATGCCATAAACTTCTTTTCAACATTTAAGATTAAAGTCCCCAATGTTTCTAGCCACGGTAATCCCAAGACTAGGTCACCATCACTACTCCACAAATATTTAACTATAAATTGCGAGACGACAGTATAATCTCCAATGTTCCATTGTAAATCGCTTATTGCATATTCTTTTTTATTCCAAAAGTCTAACCTTTCACCTATATTTGACTTAGGAATCGCTAAATCATTAGCAAATTCATCACTAATATAATTATTGCGTGCGTCGGGAGCAATAGAAATAGTAAGGTCTTTCCCTCTCAATGTTCCTTTTATTTGAAATAACACTGATACATAAGTTTTAAATTTGCTTGGAAATCTTCCTTGTTTTTCGCCATGAGACTCCATTAATTTTATTTTTCTTCAATAATAATAATTATTAATTAATTAATAATATTATTATTTTTAACGTTTTTTTAACTATATAATTATTAATAATAATATATTATTATTATTAATAATTATTATATATATATATATATATATATATTTATATATTTATATTTGATAAACAAATTTTGCGGCCTGTTTAGCGTGAGAGGATGGTGCGTGGGTGTGGAGAGCCGTAGTGGCTGATACGTGGGAGGTGTGAAGGCCGTGGACGGTGTTAAGGAGGGTAGCGAAGGCAGCGGGGGGTTAGGCAGGGCGTGGTTTAAGCAGGCGAGGGAACCATGCGGGTGGTCGTAAGCAGGGTGGATGGGCTACGTAGGAGTGGAGTGCGTTGAGAGCAGGGGGAGCTGTGCAGCACGGTACAAGAGGAGGGTGGATGTGGGAAGCCGCAGTGGAAGGAAAAGAGGAGGGGGGTGAGCCGAAGCGTGAGTGAGGAGGTTGCAGCGACGGATGCGGATCGGGAGGGAAGTAGTAGCGCGGAGCGTAAGGGGGAGGGAAGACTCGCCAGTGGAGGAAGGTGCAGAGAGGAAGGTGAAGGAAGGTGCCGAGCGGAAGGGGAAAGGAAGGCACACGATGTGGAGGATGGGAGATAGAAGGATGGGGGCTGTGCAGATGGGAGACAGAAGGATGGGGGCTGCATGGGGGAGGCTGTGCAGATGGGAGAAAGGGATGCAGAAGGGTTGACGTGGGACACGGGACGCAGAAGGGTTGACGCGAGAGTGGGAGGTGGGAGAAGCCGAGGTGGTAGTTGGTTGTGGGAGCAGTCGAGGCCGTGGAGTGTGAGGAAAAACACAGGAATGGAGGGGACTGCGGAATGGACAAAAACGCGGGGAGGGAGAGCATGGACAGAGATGGGGCGTGGACCCAAGAGAGGAGGAAATGGGTGCGTGTAGGAAAATGGCTAATCTGTTTAGCAACAACAGAGTGTTTCTTCAATAAAATGACTTTTATTGCTAAAAAAAATTGAGGCTGGTCAAGGACTGGTGTGGAGAAACTCCCAAAATTATTTGGCCAAAAGCTAGTATCAGCGAATGCCTAAGAAGAGGCTCTGATACCAATGAAACGACAAAATCGTTCTTACACAAATACCCAACGTAAATAACGTAGATAATCCATGAAAGGAAAAGTAATATAATATATGATTGATAAGATAAGTGATATTACATAATGTTTAGACTTTTATAAGCCCATTCCTACCTTTTCACGTAAAAACATGACTCTTGACTTTTTAATTAATTATTAATGGTTTTATTATTAACAATCAATATTAATAATATTAATATTAATATTAATTGTTATATTATTATTATAATGTTATATATATTTTTTATATAACAGATCACATCGTCAACGAAGAGTAGGATGGAGATCAAGACCTGGTAAAGAAGGTACCCATCGCTGTCCTGAATGTGCTCCTAAACGAAGGACTCTAGCTCCTTGGTGTAGATCCCAAATAGAGTGGGGGATACAAACACCATTGCTTCACCCCAATGGTACTTTGTCAAGTTTTGAATCATGTTGTGAGATTCTTTTGCAATTCCACGCGACTTTTTTGCAATTTGGGTCAGCAGTCCGATATATACCTTTAACTTGCGATTTTTCCAAATATATCAGAAATCTCGGGAATGTGTCGTGATTCATTCAAGATATCAGAAATCTTGTGATATTTTCAATCCAATATATCAGACAAGGGAATATCTCGGTGATATTTCCGATATATTGCCAATATGTGCAACACTGATATATAAACACACACAAGGTCGTCTAGATTGACAAATAAATAACAGATATAACCAAATAGTTAATAAGCCAGCTTCTGAGCCAAAGGTCACATACATTCATGATTGTGACTAATGAGCATTTATAACTTCACGAGCAATTGTAAATCATCATCGCATTCATTGTAAACTTTTTGAAATCTTCTCAATCTACCTCACTTCAATGAGGTCATAGATTTAACACAGAACATTCAGCCTTAGGGCTGAACTGAAATAATAAAAAATACAGCTTCAAATATCCCAAATCTGTCCACTATTATTCTAGGCAAATTCAAGTAGATAAACACTGCAAAGTGCTTCAACACTATATCAATGCAACAGCCCTTAGGGCACGATATAATCAAGTATGCAGATCTGAAAATTTCATTCATTAACAACTGAAATATAACAACACATTTCAGATCTGAACTTTCATGTAAGGCATACCAATTAACATTTCAGCCTTGCTGTCCCAGTAAATCAGCATATCAAATAACCATAAAACTTGCTCAAAACACATGAAAACCAGATCTGCAACAAGAGAATTTAGGACAGCAATGATACAACTCCTTTTCATCACAATAATGAAGTGAAGCACAATACCTCAGTTCACCCAAGCTGGTACATAAAGTCCTGCTTTATTCCAACCGAAGGCTTCTCCAAAGCTTCCCAAACCCTAGCTAGGACATCCACAATTATTGCAAACCAGAGTTACTGGAATCGCCCCTAGGCATACCTGCACTCGCACTGGAGTCTCAATTGGAATCACTGATCTGAATTAGATTTTGAAGATTTTCCATTTTTTTAATAGGATCTGTTTTCAGTCTGTATGGGTGCAGATCAGGTTCAACAGAGACATCATATTTTTTAACTGTGTTAGCATTTAACCGTTTCATGATCATCACAGTGCCTGCAGTTATGGATTGAAAGTGCCAATCTATTGAATTGGGTCACGTCTTTGAAAAGAAGACAGGCCTATGGTTATTACCTAGATGGTTCACAGCACTTGTGTTTTTGGAATTACGTTTCTACCAATGCTTTTCTGTTCCATTCGCCATTCAGAGACTTCTACCTTGAGACATGTTGTGTTTACTCATTGCAGCGGATAGGGAGTGGATGCTAGGCAATAACAGTGGACTTTTAACCTGTTTATTTACTTCTAGTGCAATTGGGAAACCGGATGATACAAAGGTTTGCTTAGCGACGATGAATTTCTTTTCCTGTCCAGTTTGCCTGTAGTTCAGTTGGAAGGAATGTCCTTTTGAGGGTTTGAGGGAATGTCCAGTGCATCAAAATACTTAAAACCATACCAATGGATGAATTTGTTAGTTGATTTAATTATCATATGATAGTTATATAACATTACACTTTCAACACTTTTATTATTTATCTTATAGTTTTAGGCTTTCGGTTATTATAAAGTTATATTATATATATTAATGTAAAAACTTATATAGTTACTGTTATCACACAAAGTGTAGCTACCCACTGAAAGTATCCTATCTGGGATGGTAGAGGTAAGGTAGCTAACCGGTGACACCACAAGGGCCTCGTCCACTACTAATGAGAAGGTAGTTGTCACACCGGACGGGCTCTTGTCACTTTAGATCAATCCATAGAATGATCAAGGGGGAGACCCTACTAGCCTATGAGGGCTAGCGAACCTACTCAAGACACTCTAATCATTAATGGATAAACAAGTGACGTGTAAGGTGAACAATGAGTAAGCTGGTCTAGACCTAGAAAGATGAATGTGGTAGGTGAGGTTAGAGCCAAGTTGGGGAGGTTTAAGGTAATGGAAAATTGCCCAACTTGAAGAGAAATGTACCACAAGGAATTTAGGAAAAGTAGATCTACATAGATCTAGTCCAAAGGAGAAATACCCAAGTTAGATCCCCCTAGGGTGTATGCAATCAGGGACAAAGTGGACCCAAGAGAGTAGATTAGGATGTAAAGTGACTAGATCTAGATGCTTGAAGAGTAGATCTGTTGATTTGAGATGGGTTCAAGCATACCCAACTGATAGATCTGAGTAATTGACCAAAAGCCCAAGGAGGGTGTCCCACCTAGAGAAGGCTAGTGCTACATCCAAGCGTAAATGGAGTCAGATTGAGTTAAAACTTTAGATCTAGGGTTTTTATATTTATTCCTAAGTGGGTTTTGATGGCCGTCATCAAATTAGTACCCGAGTATCAAATCTAGAAAACAAGGGTTTGAGAGAAGAGGGTTTTGTGGTGACAATTAGATTAAACCACAGAAAAATAAAATAGATGCAAACATACCTGGAAATACTTTCCACCGACCTTGTATGGTGATGATCTTCCTTTTCCGATCAATTACGAGCGTTTTCCATGCAATGCCAAGTGAAATCGATTTGCCCTCCAAGAGACCAAGACACCCTCCTCCTGCAAAAGAGATCTACGAAACTAAGAATCGATTTGCAAAAAGAGAAGGAAAATCGGTGAAGAAAGAAACAACAAGCATGAAGATGATCACAAGATACAATAAAGATACTCCTTGAACCCAAAACAATTTGTGGAAGAAGTATGGAGCTCAATCACAATAGTGCCCCCATCAAATCGTCCTCTTCACCAATGGTACAACCACCTGCAAAAATGTTAGCAAAGCATAGATTCGCAAGGATACTAGAAAGATTAAGACTTTCCAATCTCCATACAAGACATTCGACAAAGCTTCCAAGAGTTTTTGCAAAAATATTTTATTATTCCAAGAGCTCAAGAGCCAAAAGTCCTTTTACAATGAGAGTGCATCTCAATATATAGATCTCTCAAGTACATAAAACCTAGATCCAAAAAGATCAAGGGTCAAGATCACTCTAATCAACGACTAAGATTAGCCGGAATCCCGGATACATAATACATGGATCAACTCAATAATTGAGGGGTGCACCCACTAAGACACCCAAGAGAGGGGTGCACCACATGACAAAGGTGTAAAATATAACATAACACATGGTGAGGGCTAGGAGGTGATATAAGTCCTTCTCTAGCATGGCCCCATGGCACGATATCATAATAATATGTCAAGGTAATAACATAAAGTGAGCAAGTGACCAAATCGTGGCCCCTTAAGATGCATCAAAATCGCCCAAAACAATAAGTACTAGGATGTTTGGACCATTCGGAGAGAAAAACTGATGCCGGAAGATGAAGATGACATCAACAATGCCCCTTGGATCAATCCCATACCATTTCCTTGCCTTAATTACCCAAATTGATTTCCTTATTAGCCATTTTCATCATTTTTATATGTAAAAATTAAAATGCTGCCTCGGGAAAATAAAAATACTCAGATCTCACTACTAACTGAAGACTAAACCTGGGCGTTAAATGACTGCAAAAATGGAACCGACACCATATCAATATGGTAATATCGACTGGCTACACACTATGTGCCCCTGTGGCACCCTAGGAGAACCAACTGTCCATTGAAAAGCATTTTATTTTAATTTATTGAGGCCAAACTGCAACAAATTGATAAACTGACCCATAAATCCATTGCAAGTGCCTGAAACTGAAAACTGAGTGTACTAGTGGACCCAGAATGTCTAAATCCACTAGGAATGAGTACTCATACGCCATATGTCCATAAAAAATATACGTCAGAGGACCCATCTATGCTAGAATAATAATAATAAAATAAGCTTGTCAATGCTAATAACCATAAAAATAACACAAGCCATCATGATAAACCATCATCTGAAGCATGAATATGTCTAAAGGATACTGATAGACCACAAATAATCATCATCCACTCCCATTGGCAAAAACTCATCCCGGACCTTGCTGCTGACTTGGTCAAACTGAATTGACCAGGTCTAGAATGATCAAAATGATGACCCAAATGAAAATCTTTGATGCTGCAAGTACAAAATGGATATAGTATGCACAATTATGTATGTTAGCAGTAAGACTCAAGTACAAGTGGCTTCTACTGGGGATTATAAGCATAATTAAATAATATATCCAAATCAAAGTAATTAGTTGCTATAAACAAGAACCTCAAGTGTATATTCATTCATAGATTTGGCCATTTTGCTAGTCAAGGGTGAAGGTGAATGAAACAAGGTAAGACCATGAGAATGACTTGACACTTGACACTTGACACTATGAGCATCTAGGTTGAAGGAAAAGGGAATCCACACAACTCATAAGCTGGACAAGGTGGACAATAGGGAAGGGAAGTGTCTCATAGATGGTTGGAATAATGAGAATGCTCCTTTAGACTCTAGACAAGGAACCTTTTAAAACAATTTACTTGCACAACAAAAGACACTAGTCAACCTCTAAAGGCAGGTGCCCTGGAAAGCCTTCTGGGCTCCCAAAAAATAACAAAGGCATAACCTTCATAGGTTAGCCTCACCCTGTTGCCCTGTAGGGGAAAATGAGCCGTACATTATACAATGAAAATGAGTGCTCATCTTTTGGCCTTTAACTCTTTTAAGACATTTACTTTATTAACATTTTAATTAACTAGCCATCTTCCATGAGAAGGTGCCCTGAATAGCCTAGCGGGCCTTAAATAATGACTCGGTATGATCTCCATTGCCCGCCACTGTCCATAGGTGCAATGGAGTGACCACCCTGTTTCCCTTTGGGGGCAAACGACCTCACATCATACAAAGGACGAGTGCTTGTCTCTTGGCAACTGGATGACTTTAACACTTTAATTGCAATGGTGTTTAAAAACACTGTTATTTTGCTGGCTAGGCATCGATTTAAATCAGTGTTATCGGAACCGACAAAATCGGCTGGTCTGACCGGTTTACAGGGTTGGCCGGTCCAGTCAGCAAAAAAAAATTCAAAAAACTAGTTTTTTTTCCAGACCGGGTACGGAACCGGCCGAAACCGACCAAAACCGGCCAAAACCGGCCGAACTGGGGACTCACGAAACTCAATTTTTTAAAAAAAACCCAGAAAATAAAACTTTGTTGATGTACTTTGGAGCCTCTTTGTTAATGTACTTTGGTTCAGAACCTCAGAGATGTATTGCACTAGGTGCTATTTTGGATATTTGCACCCATATTTGCTATATATATGAGAAACTTTGCATATTTTTGTATTAATGGTTTGGATTCATATGTATGCACATGAATATATATGTTTTTTACAAAATATGAATATTTTATGTATTTTTGAGTCAGCCGGTTTTTTACTCGGTTTTTTGCCGGTTCCGGTCCGGTTCACATTTTGGGCTTCGCCAGTTCGATGACTGGTCCGGTTCCGATAACCGTGATTTAAATATAGCATTTAAGTTCCGATGGCTTAGTATCTAAAGATACTTTTGGTTAAGACTACTTGTGTTCAAGACCTAGAGGAAGACAATCCCTATGATGAAAATCACACAAACTAACATCGGGACACAATTTAAACATGGAGACCTATTCCAACATAGAGGTGAAGGTGGGGAAAATCCTAGATGTCACTAAAGCTACAAATCAAGGTTAAACCAAAAGAAGGGAAATCAACGGGTGGATGGAGATAGTGAAGATGGTGCCAAGGCTAGCAAGCTCTATCCCTGAAGGGGAATGACCAAATCCATACTAAGAGTAGGGCACGACCAATGAGTATACAAAAGAATCTCTTGAACATAGCAACTAGATTACTTTTCTTTTAGATTTCAATGAAGACCAATAAAATATCGCCAACATACAACCACTATCAACCCAGCCCCACTACTAAAATAGACAATAGAGGATAACCAAAATCCACATGTACCTATCCATATATCACCTGGGTCATATACCTGTATCCGATCTGGACAATCTGAAGGCACTGAAAACTGCTGTTGTACATCATGGGCACTGTCATAAACTCTGCTCTGGGACATGAAAATGGCTAACTCAGTCATCAAATCTAGGGTCATGAGGCTCACTCATGGCATGAAACTAATCATCTGAATGCTCTGGATCCACTGAATAAGAGTAATCATCAATTGGAAGCTCATCATCTGCTGATCTCAAAGTAAAGGACTGACTCAAAAATATGCTTAGGACTGCTCAGGAACAATGGTAGCCCAACTACTATATATGTGACAACAATTAGATATATTAAAAAATCTATAAATTACGTTAGATATACTAATATAAAGCTATATATATTATGTTTGTATATTTATAGAATTGAACATTAAGTTTAATATGTAATATATTTATTATTATATATATAGTATATTAAAACATGCTTGGGTATCAATAGGATATGTTGTTTGAGTAGTCTAATATATATTTATAAAAAATAAGCTTAGGGTTCCATTTCCCCAATTCTTAATTTTGGGATGGGTGTCGTATCTGCACTAGATTCTTCTGCCAATTCAGATCACACCCATGATTTGAGTAACTTTTCTGCAAACCCTAACCAACAATAACAAGGCCTAGCAAAGCATCCCACCAAGCTATCCTAGCCTCTCCAAGAGCTCAACGACAAGTTATCATCACACCAATTGCCCAATTCTTAGATCCATACTTGCATCTCACAAGCTTTACTCTTCATTTGAATCACACAAGCCATGGAACCCTAGTGTATTCCTCTGACAAGCATTATTCTTGTTACAAGAGTAAATAATTGTTTCCAAGATCTTCCAATAGCTAGTGTCACCCTAACTACCACGTCTCTAAGAGACAACACAGGGTGATAACAAAGACACTCTCCTCCCTTTATATATGATTAGGTGAGGGAGCCCAAGAATAATAAATGGACTAAGTCCACAAGTAAACCCTAGGTTAAGTTAACAACAAAGAGGCAAGTGGAGTGCTACATTAAGCATGAATGCCTCCTGGCATAATGGGGTTTGTGCAACCCCCAAGGTGGTGTGCCTTTCAAGTCTAGGTGTCTACATGTAAAACACTCCTCCAAGTGAGATATTCTCCAACAATGGCTCTTCAAATCAAGCATTCCTTCTCAACATATGTGCAAGGTGCCTCCAATGCTCCTAAGGCTCCATGCCCAATCTCCAAATGCATATGCCCTCCTCCTAGGTGGTTACTCCACATGTCCTTAGTGTCCATACTCCTCCACAAATGCACCCATGTAGATGTCAAATTGTCATTATTCCCAAGGTAAGCACACCCACTAAGACTTCCAAATGTAAGTCAACCAAATACAACAAAAGGGGCTACGAGACCACAAGCTCCCTGTATGACATGAAGTGCTCCCCTAGCGAGGTGAAAACACTTTCAGAACAACCAAAATCTAACATTCATCTCTATCAAATATATTTATTCTTTCAGATTTATATATGTTTTTGTATATTTCAAGTGTAAGTGTTCTTAACATGTTTGGTTTAAGAGAGTATTTTGATCTCCTTCAACACTAGTTGCTCTGAGGAAGAGGTTATGATCTTCGTTGTATATACTCTTCCTTTTTTGTACAATTTTTTGTAGATATAAGATGTATTTTCAAAAAAAGTGTTCTTAACATCTTGATTGGTCTTCTTGCGCCTTGAAACATAATTTATATAGGTCAGTAGAAGAAAATATGTTAGCATTCATTGCAAGTGCAAGTGCATCCTATTTAGGCTCTATGGGAAAGTGGTGATCTATCTTTCATATTGGGTATATCAAGTTGTTAAATTTCTAAACCCCAAATCTATACAAACAAACTCCCAGTGATTTTCCTTGCTCAAATATTAAATTTCAGCTCACCTATTTATTTGTATTGCTGGGATTAATTAACAGAATTTTTCTTAGCAAAAACAATAACAATGGAAACAGATCTACACAAGAAAATAACACATAGAATTGCTGTCCTTCAAATAAACTTTTCATTCAAAATATTCCAAGTTTACAAGGGATCCCTTATTAGGAAAATGGCCCGAGAAAATACAATAATCAACCTGGAAAAATGTCCTTTTTCCAACTTGCAAATTTTCCCAACAAACTCTGTTGTACAACCTATACGACTCCTGTACGATCGTGTTTGTACCTGTGGATCTGTCCGCATAGACGCGCCCTACTTTCTCTTAGCCTAAACATAGAACCTCTATCTCTGTCTGCCCGACTTCTGCGAATTGTACGACTTTCGTATGAATTGTACTGATGACGATTGCTTCGAATCTCTGCCTGGATAGTACGGTTCTCCTGGAAGATCTCTAACTGCTACAACCTTTATCTTTCTGCCAAATCTGGAAAGTATAAAGTCCTTTTCTCCAACTCAATGATTAAGTTTCTCTTGTGATGGCGTTGTCTTCTCTTCTCACCTTGGCTGCCTTTTATACTGTTGAGATGAACCATAACCCTAACTTCGATGGCTGAGATTAGATCTCACTCACTTGAGATCAATGGTTGAGATTCGCTTAATTAACTTAAGTCATTAGTGCCCAAAACTTAGGCACTTTATTGAATTAACTCAATTAATCTAAAAAGAAATTCACTTTACTAATTGACATTAATTAAAGTGAATTTCCAAAGTTCTTGAAAGGTATTAGTGACGATTTCCTTAAGTAAGACACTAACTCATGGAATATCCGAGCTACAGACATCAAGACAAGGAAGGGGATCGAGTGTGCCTAACACCGACCTACCTCCCATGTAGTCATAACTCAAATGGTTCTTGCTACTTGAAATTCATTGACCATCCTCATGTAGTCAATACCCACATGGACCTGGCTCATGAGTTTATGGCTCCATCAACGTGGCATCTCTATCATCATCCATAATGAGTGAAGCAAAAAGAAGAATATTGAAGGTCATGGACCCCCAAAGATGGTAGGCCATTGTAAGATCTAGATGTATTTCCATTTGAAGCAGTGTAGAGTGTTAAAGTTAGTGCAACTGCGACGCCCTTTCTCAGAGAGGATGGTACCCTAGCCAGTTGACTAGGACAGAGTAAGACCCTAGAAGGTACCCTAGGGCCCCCAGTAGTCTCCTGGGGTTCTTGGTCCGGGACCAAGCAGGTTGATGCCATGGAAAAGACCCTAGCATGTGGCTAGGGCCCCTATATGCCTCTAGGGTATTTTGGTCTGGGACCAGGGACGCGATGTCCAAGTAGACCCTGCAGGTAGAGGCAAAGATTTATTCTGGTCTAGGACCAGGGACACGATGTCCAAGTAGGTCCTGTAGGTAGTTGATCAACTTTCGGTGTGACACTGAAACTTAGCTTAGTACTGAGAACCATTCTCTGAGAGAATGGAGGACCCGGTCAGGGTCCAAGGGTTGATCAACATGATTTAGCGTGAGACTGAAACTCGGCCTAGGGATGAAAGCCATTCTTTAAGAATGGAAGGTAATGATGTCCCCTCTCCTAATCGGTTATTGCTAGGTTGCTTCTCAAGGGAATGGCCCCCCCTTGACGATGTCCCTAGCACCTAACCCTTAGGAGCAGCGTTGAGGATCTAAGGATTGTACCATTCATTTGGATCTTTCCCTTATACAGTGATGACAAAATATATATGTAATATCCCAAATACTCATATTCTCTAATGTTCTATTGTAGTGTTGACTCACACACTCAATCTTATACAAAAATACAGAATAACTGTGCATGCAAACTTGCCATGCAAAAATGCCCTAAAATGTAGCTGAATTAGGGCTAGGGTTTGTAGAGAGAAATTAACACTTACCACTGATATCCCGGCTGATAGTGACTCCAGAGATAGCTGCATGCATAAAGATCCGGATAGGTGGGCTAGTAGTGCTCCTTTCCTCCGGTGTTACCGCCCAGCTGTACCGAGGCTCTTCCCCAGCTAAATATGACGTTTTGGGAGGAGGAGTTGTCTGATACCCTCGAAACTTTGTAGAGCTGATGATCTTCCCCTCCTAAAGAGAATGACCTGAGCATTCAAAAGATTTGGCCTCTCTAAATGCCCTAGCGAAGTGATCTGGTAGTTTGGTGCTCACACCCTCAAATCCCCTTGATCTGCTGATAACTCCTCATAATGAGCAACCAAAGAACTGGGAACCACACAATGTAATGGGATGACCTTGTTGAAGAAGAAGAAGCTAGCATGTGGGAGATAAACTAGAAATCAGAGACCCAGTGAATACTTTGGGGTATCCAGCTAAATCCCTAGCTGCAAAACGTGAACCTGCAAATCGGTAATCCTTTTGAGTGTGCTGGATCCTGAACCCTAATGTATACGATGAATGCCGTTGATAAACTTGGATGGTCTATCCCGAAGAGACTAGGGCAGATATCTCACTGCAGAACCCTCGCTAGCTGAAGCGGCCGTCTTCAACCCCAACTGCCGCGACTGCACACGGTGCTTCTGGTCAAAAGTTCCAAATCAATCAACAATAATCATAGATAGTTCCTTTAGTCCCATAACCCTTCTTAAATAGATCTTCATATGTTTTTAGGGATTGCATGTCACTTTTAGGGTTTATGCTTCACTTTTGCATGCATGCAATTCTAATTTGATGTTGACTTTAACATTGACTAAACAAGGCCTGCATGCTCCGCATGCTTTAGGATATGAACTGTGATGGCCTTCTTTCTACCCCGATGACTTAATAATACTGAATTGATGTACCTTTCTGCTCCTAGTGCTATTAGTCCTCAGTTATTCCCTTTTCTTTAAGACTTGCTCGAACCTATGGGAATAATATATTAAATTGAGCACATAGATCTGTGGACAAACACACATCTAACAAGATAGATTACACATTTTACTCAGCAATTGAAGAAAGAAACAGTGCAAAAATGGCTTGCAGCTGTGAATGCTTTCATTAATAAAAAAGTAATTAGATAGTAATTACAATGAAGTACAATGGCTAAATAGCCTCATGCAATTCGAATCCTATGTGAGGAAATTCGAATTGGCTTGACTCTACTTGATTGAATGGTTAATTGACCTTGTCTAAATCATTATCGGAGTACATCGGAGTTTTGAATCACAACTCAAGTGTCTCATTTAGTGTTAACTAAGCCTAACTGACTGTGGTAGGTGAGAAATGCGCCTCTCCTGCATGCAACCATGCAAACCTAGCGCTAACTGAATGTAGAGGACTAGAAATGAATGCAATTGACTCCTAACTTAGCTTGACTAGTCACCAACTCAACTCAACTGACCTTGGTTGGTATCGACACTCCTAGTGGCTTCTAATTTGTAGGGATTGATCTAGGAGGCTCCTAAACTGATGCATGCAAGTGCAATCAGTGGTAGTAGGCCTCAATTAGTGTTCCCCACACTTTAGTAACTGGAACATGTGCCCCAATTAGGCCAAGTGAACCCAGTGGTGCTAGTGGCTAAAAATAGACTAGAAGGACTCCCGATTTAGACATGACTCTTGATTTAGACATATGACCAAATTGGACAAGGGAGGATTAATAATCCTAACACCTCCCCTGAATGCTAACTTGGACAATCTGTGGGCCCTGTTAACTAAGACCATAGGTCACCCATTACATCAAGTAAAGTAAAGTAACTGCTCAATACAAGGAGCTGGGGAAAAACCACATGGGAAAAAAGCCCCCCCTCTAACTAAGCAGATAGAATCAGGATTCAAGTTTGAAAAACTTGAAAATGTGTTGTTGCAATCTCTGTGATGTAGCGAAGCAACATGCATGATGTTCTGTGCACAGGTATCCTGGGGCCTGGCATGTAGAATTCTCCTTCTTTTCCCAAAATGATGATGGAAGGAAGGAGGAATGTAACCTTTGTCTCTTGCTGGATGAATAGGTGTATGATCAGCTCTATTCTTCTGAATGTAGTGAGACTGAGCCCTTGCCATGTAGCATCTTACAGGGAGTCTATTGCATCTCTCTGAAGGAGGTAAGATTGCATGACATAGCGCAAGGGTCTTTCCCTTCTGAGTGTCAGGTGGTTTTCTAGTCATCTTCCTAACTTCCAGTTTGGAGTAGGGACTGGATCTGGATCTGAATCACCCTGAATCTCAATCTCATAAACTGATACAGCTGGATCTGCAATACTAGTGGAAGCTGCAAAAAAAGTAGATGAAATGATTTTACCTTCCCTTGCAAGTGGCTGCTGATATTGCATTGGTTCTGAAAATGGCATGAAGTGTGAGAACTCATATACCTTGGAGGCATGATTTGCAACACCCTTCGCTATGATGTTCCAGTAGAGATATCTGTGATCTCCACTGAGTCAGGACCAAAGATCACTCGCTTTGGAGAGCCAATATGAGTCATCTGGTATATAGATAATAGGTTTGAAGCTAGGGAGGGAACATAAAGCACATCTTTGAACTTTCCATGTTCAAGCTTGATAGAGCCCTTCCCTTTGGTTCGAACTTTACTGTTATTGCCCAACTGAATACTTGGACCATCAAAAGACTGTAAAGAAGAGAATGATTCTCTGGATGCAACCATATGATTGGAAGCTCCAGAATCAATGGGGAAGGCATGTGCTGCTGAGCAGCTAGCCTTCAGTGCATGACCTGTTTCGAAGTAATCTTCACTGTCTTCAGTGTCTTCTGTGTGGTCAGCCTTCCTTACGCTAGCAGGTGCAGTAATGTTGTGTTTCTTCAGAAGAAGAGTCATTTCATCAAGTTGTCTTCTCATACAAGAGCTTTCTGGATGAAAGCCCCTTCCACAGTAGGAACAAAGAGTCTTTCCTTTGCCATTCTTCTTGCTTCTTTTCGAACCTAAAGGCTTATTTGACTACTCTTTCTTCATAGGAGAATCATCCTTTTGGTTCCCTTTATCATTCGCTACCTTAGGTCCTCCTGCAACCAGTGCTTGATCCCTGGAAGATCGAATGATCCCCATTTGGATCAACTTGTCATGCTCATGAGTGAGAGATTCAATGAAAGCATCAAGAGTGGGCATCTTCCAATTTGGAGTAGTGAGCCTTATCGATTGAAAAGTTGATACAAAGACTGAGTAGTTTGCACTGAGTTTTGAGAGAATGGCAAGGATGAGTTGATCATCCTCCTTCTCAACCTTGCATAGCTTCAACTGGAATATTAGGTTCCTGAATTTTGTGAAGAATTCATTTAGTGTTTCAAAGATGGATGGATGAAGAGAGATCAACTCATTCTCTAGCTGTTGGACCCTCAGTTCATCCTGCTTATCAAATAAGGAAGCAAGGTTATCCTAAATCTCCTTGGGAGTCTTCAATCCTTTGATGTGGAAGAGCAGATCTTGAGAGATTGAGAGGCACAGGCATCCAAAGGCTTCATCAAGCCTATTCCAGTACTTTTCTTTGTCATAATTAAGAATTGGCTCTGCCTCTAACTCCATTGCGAGTCTGTAGAGCTTAAGCAGTGACTCCATGTCCTCCTTCCACTGGTGGTAGTTGAAGGAAGTGAGCTGCTCCATTGGACGGGCCCTGCTCCATTGGACAGGCCATTTTGAATGCAGTGAAGAAGACAGAGTTGTTGTAGCGAATGCAGTGACAAGAAAGGGCTGCTTGTAGCGAGAAGAACTGATAACCTGTAAATCCCACAATCAAACAACAAAATAAGGTTGACAGTCTGCACTTTAATATAGTGTTGAGTCACGGTTTAGGGCTTCGTGGGTCGCACGCCCATTTGGGTATGAAATCGCATTCCCTTTAAAAACATTATTAAATTGAGCACATAGATCTGTGGACAAACACACAACTCACAAGATAGATCACACAATTTACTCAGCAATTGAAGAATGAAACAGTGCAAAAATGGCTTGCAGCTGTGAATGCTTTCATTAATAAAAAAGTAATTAGATAATAATTACAATGAAGTACAATGGCTAAATAGCCTCATGCAATTCGAATCCTATATGAGGAAATTTGAATTGGTTTGACTCTACTTGACTGAATGGTTAACTGACCTTGTCTAAATCATTATCGGAGGATGGAAGGGTTAACTGACCTTGTCTAAATCATTATCAGAGTTCATCAGAGTTCTAAATCACAACTCAAGTGTCTAACTAAGCCTAACTGACTGTGGTAGGTGAGAAATGCGCCTCTCCTGCATGTAGCCATGCAAACCTAGCGCTAACTGAATGTAGAGGACTAGAACTGAATGTAACTGACTCCTAACTTAGCTTGACTAGTCACCAACTCAACTCAACTGGCCTTGGTTGGTATCAACACTCCCAGTGACTCCTAATTTGTAGGGATTGATCTAGGAGGCTCCTAAACTGATGCATGCAAGTGCAATCAGTGGCTGTAGGCCTCAATTAGTGTTCCCCACACTTTAGTAACTAGAACATGTGCCCCAATTAGGCCAAGTGGACCTAATGGTGCTAGTGGCTAAAAATAGACTGGAAGGACTCCCGATTTAGACATGACTCCTGATTTAAACATATGACCAAATTGGACAAGGGAGGATTAATAATCCTAACATAAGATAGGTTAACGGGTGTTCTCAGGGTGGTTTAGTTGGAAGGGGACATTACAATATGAAACAATGTACCTTGAGAGAGAGAAAAGTTTACTGGTTTTGTTGGTCCTATAAAGGAGTCGTTAGTCCACCTTTCATGGTTCACCTTATTCTGTGGGTTGTTTTATTGTGACCCACTTGGTTGACACTTGGTCTTGGCACTCTTACTTGTGTGTATCCTTGATTATGATGAATCCTACTTTATGGATTTTATCCTAAGTACATTTACCTTATGGTTTTATTAAAGGACCATTGGACCATTTATTGTTATGGTTACTTCATGTTTTAAAAAGGACCTTTGACCCTCTATATAAAACTTTGGGGATGTTTACCCTTTGACCTCTTTTATAAAACCATTAACATTGATTTATGGTTTTATATTTTTAACCATTAAAATTACATTATGGTTTTTATTTTTATATTTTTATTTTATTGGATCACTTTATTTTTACCCTTGGCACTATCCTAACATAAGTCTATTTCACCTCTAAATCTTATAAATGGTTGAGGTCAACCTTCATGTGATGATCGACTTGAATTATTTTCCTTACCTTTGCTGCCGGTCACCTGCGTGGATCTCCATCGTGTCTCTGCTATCCATTGTGTTGCCGGTTGCGACTCCACTTCCCGCGCACTCCTCGTGTGTGTTACCTTCTACTTGCTTGTATTGTAGCATCCGTGTGCCGCTTTCACGACTCCGCTGCCGGATGCTCCACCACGACTCTGTCTGTTGGCTACTCCAACGTAACCCCGCACCACGACTCTGTCTGCTGGCCGCTTGTTTGCCCGCTGCTCCACCGTGACTCCGCACCATCATCTGCGTGTTTCTCTCTGCGCGTGACTGCTCTGCTTGACTTGTGCGCCGTTTCTACTCCAAGCAAGATGGGGATAGCCCTTAGACTGGGCTTGCTCTTCGTGACTGATCTGTCCATTGTGACTGTGTATTCTCCCACGGTTACTGCTGCGTGAGCTTCCATCCCCCACTGTGACTAAGTTTGTGGTCGTATTCTGTGGTTACTTCAACGTGACTATATCGGTGTGAATCTTCAGCGTGTTTCAATTACTTAGCATGAAGTCACATGTTTGATTATACTAGTGTGATTTTCCTTGGTCTCTATCCTAGTGCGGTTTTATTTACACCAGCGTGACTTCTTTCCTGCCCTACCTTCACATGAATGTATCAGCAGTATGACTGTGTGTGAGTATGACTGAACTGCTACTTTGATTGAAGAACCTGAGGTCTGTTTACTTCTACTTGAACTTTCTCTCTCAAGGTACGTATATTATTTACTTAGTTTGACTTGTACCTTCGGTGACAAGATCAAACTCAAAACTATCTTAGTATAAGGTGGATCTAAATAATGGTTATGATTCTTTAGCTTTGTCATCCTCTGTACATGGCATTTGAGATTTACTTTTCTGTATATGTCATTTGAAATTTATTAGTTTATTGTACATAGCATTTGATGGTTCTTAATGACCAACTTTAACGAGTGACCAGTAGAGCGTTAAAGTTAGACTAACTTTAACGCATTGACCAACAGAGCGTTAAGTTGAAAGAGATGAAAATTATATTAAGAATCTATATGTTCATGCATTAAGTTTACTACTTGTGTTAAAAACTGATCTAACCCTTCAATTTCAACATAGAGGACAATTGATGGAGTGAGCACGTGAAATGGGAAGCAAAACACTTGATAGAACACAGTGTTTTGGTTATGGAAACCCCAGGATAAAACCCAAGATGGGAAAACCGGTGCAGCAGATAGATATGAAATTTTATTATGAAGATATGGAACAAATACAATCCAATAGTTCAACACACCCAACCTGGCAAAATAGAACCTCTGCAGAATCACTGAGCAAGCCTAGCAAACAGTACGACCCTCTGCGCAGCTATACGACCTCCAACGTCAGCTGTACAGATCTGTACCGTTCACGCGTTAGCTGTACGGAATCCATACAATTGATATACAACCTTTTTTTGCTTGATCCTGTATGACCTTGTGCTCTGGCTGGTATCTCAGCGAATCCTTTGGGTGAGTGCTCCTTCATCTTCTTTACAAACTTCTCTATCTGACTTTCCTGTCTGTCTTTGTGTATGTGTCCTCTCCACCAAATCTTCTTTTAACTCAATGGCCAATCGAAAACCCTAACCCTTACTATGGATCAATAGATGTGATCCTCCGGTGAGATCAATGGCCAAGATTATATTAGCCATCACTTAAATTATTTCACTTTTCACTTTATAAAAGTGATTTCATTAAGTCAAAATCAAATTAGATTAATTAATGTATTTGGAAAATTACATTAATACATTTGGCTTTCTATTTAATGTCTTCTAGCATGCAAAGACACATGTAATGATAGAAGACCTTCCTTGTTGCCACTTTCTAACACTTACATGTAGGAAGATATATAATTTTGCTCATAGAGGAATATTTTGTGTTGGGTGCAAAAAATTAAAGAGGTGATGACATGGCAATGATGTTGAGCCAAGAAATGAAGGCAAATTATTGTGGTCGATCGATTGGGATCATTGGAAGCCCAAGGGTCATGAGCATGGAGGATAAAGTAGTGCAACATGAAGAAGATTAGGGATTGGCTCCAAGGACGAAAAGATTGGCCTAAAAAAGAAGTTAGTCCTTGCGAGATGGTGTAATATCCCAATTGATATTCTATTGTACTTTGGTTATATGTTTATTGTTCAGATTCTCAAATTGTGCTGGAAAGATAAATAAAATGTGCATGCAAAAAGTGTCGTGCCAAACGACCCTAAAAAATAGCTGATCTGGAGAGAAAATAGGGTAACGACTTTTAGTTAGAAAAGATACACATACCACTAATAATAATGTTGATATTCTGTCAATAGATGAGATGCATGCAAGTTGTGCTAGAAAGATAAGAAAATAGTGCTCCTCTTGTAATGTTTTGTTTTTGATAAATAGGGAATTGACCGAGGGCTTTTAATACCGAGAGCATATTAGGACAATTCTTCAATCATCAGTATAGTAAAGAGGGCCACTAGAGTTATTATCATAAAGCATGTGGAGCATGCATGCCTTATTTCTTCAGTCTTAAAATTCAATGAGAAATTAGAATTGCATGCATGCAAAAGTAAAGCGCAAACCCTAAAAGTGACATGCAAACCTTGAAAGTACATGCTAAGCTATTTAAGAAGGGTTATTGGACCAAAGAAGATATCTATGATTATTGTTGATTGATTGGAGCTTTTGAGCAGCAACACCGTGTGCAGCCGCGACAGTTGGGGTTGAAGACGACGCCTTCAACTAGCGAGGGTTCGACAGTGAGATATCTGCCCTAGTCTCTTCGGGATAGACCATCCAGGTTTACCCACAACATTCATTGTACACTTCAGTATCCGGAGATCTAGCACACTCCGAAGGATTATTGACAGACCCACGTTTTGCAGCTAGAAGTAGCGGGGAAACCACAAAAGGATTCACTAGGACCACGAAACCCAGTCTTTCCTCTGCATGTTAGCTTCCTTTTTCTCAGCAAGCCCATCCTACGGCATCCCGGGATTATCAGCCATCAGTTTGCTCATCTGGAGCAGCTATCAGCAAATAGAGAGCTTGGGGTGCATGAGCAGCAGAACCACAGATCAATTCGCTAGGGCTCTTAGAGGCATCCAAACCTCTGGATGTGACAGTCCATCTCTCCGGCATTAGCAGACAGACAATCCCACAAAGTTTTAGCCTGATCTGACTTCTCCTCCTACAAAAACGTCACCTTCAGTCTAGAGGGTGCTTACGGTACAGTGGGGCGGTAACACCGGAGGAAAGGAGCACTACTAGCCCACCTACCCCGATATTTATGCATGCAGCTATCTCTGGAGTCATTATCAGCCGGGATATTAGTGGTAAGTGTTAATTATTATCTGCAAACCCTAGCCCTAATTCAGCTACATTTTAGGGCATTTTTGCATGGCAAGTTTGCATGCACAGTTATTTCGTATTTTTGTATAAGATTGAGTGTGTGAGTCAGCACTACAATAGAACATTAGAGAATATCAGTGTTTGGGATATTACAGTGGTATCAGAGCATGATCCTTGCCAACTGTGGGCACATAACAATTGAATAAAAGTGCATGTTCATGCATGCTTGTGCATGCAAATGCAGGTCAGTGATGTTGGTGAAGTGTATGTCACGAAAAAGGTTTTTCTTTGCCAGCTTGTGAGAACATGAAGACAATGAGAAGGATCTTGACTGGAAATTTGCAGAGGTTAGCAGTACTTCAACACTTGCCTCGATATCAGGAGTATCTAGCCTTGGGTGATGAGGTATGTGCAACATTGTCCTTTCAAGATTATTACACCATCAAGTTCGGGAGCCAACCTAAGGATTTGGATTAGGATCTCCTTAAAGGCATAGTTGGGGGAAGGAAGAAAGATGATCATGAAGTACAGGTTGTTGGTGAGCTTCATTTGGAGTTAATAGTACACGATGAGGATGTGCATGAGGAGATAGCATTAGAGCCATCTTGTGAGTCTAGCAACACAAACACATTCGCTAGTCAGATTGTGGATAAGCCGTGTGATGAGTTGGAGTTGGTACACTCTTCATCACCTACAGCAGGGGTCTAGACAGTTCTGACAGGCGAAATACACGAGGTACAAGGAAATGAGCACAGCAGTCGAGACAGTGAGTAGTCACACATGGAGGTTAGGGAGAGTTTATACATGCATGAGATAGAGCTTCCAGATGATAGTCACCGAAAGAAGATTGAACATGTTAAACAAAGCATTCTAGCGATGAAAGAGAGGACCAAGATTCTCCGAGACACCATAGTACAACGAGATGTTGAGCTTACAGTTTTTCGAGTTGTATGTATCGAGTTAGCGGTTGGGCTTTCTAGTATTGAAGAGCAGTTGGATTACTTGATGGGGCATCAGAAGAAACTTACTATTGCATTTCAAAGTAGTCCTCTTCAAGAGTACATAGACAAGGATTGCAATAGCTTGAGTCCACATTTGCATAATGGCAGATGGTTTTTACACGTTGGCCAGGATCGAGAAATTGGGCAGCAGTATATGAGCATTCCAGTTGAAATCAGAAGGGAAGAATGTGAGCTTGGTAGGATTATTCCTTGTGATGGTGCTTATGGACAAATTCCTTTTTGGGGGTTGGATGAGATTAAGGGTTGGTGTCATATTGAGTGGGCGATTCTTGGGAAGACATTCCTAGCTAGGGGTATAGTCCCACATGAGCCTTGGGATATTTGGGATGAAAGATGCACAAGTTTGCATTGGGATCTAGGTGGGAGACCTGATGAGGGATGGATACAATGTTTACTGATGGGGTCACTTGGGAGTCTACGAGATGCTCCTCATGTCGATACTACACAGGGTAGCGGTGGATGCTTTTCGACAAAGCCTTTGGGTGGAGGTGAGAGCATAATTCGTGGTGACGAAGAATGGTTTTATCTCTAAGTTACTTTTGCAAAAAAGTAAAACATTGATTTAAACAGAAAATGTGCAATAAGTATACACCCTGCACTAAAAAGTGAGTGTGTGAAGTGGTGGGGTTAGAAAAAGAAATCTCATGAAAAATGACACAAGACGCAAATCCCCCCAAGAGTGATGGGATGTGGGTGCTGGTTACCCCACTGCTCTCGTTTAAATCTTTTACAATTTTTATGATGAAGATGGAGTGCTTCTTAGTCCATTAAACTTGGATCTAAGAGCTTACAATGGTGCACCAAGGTACTATATCAAAGTGGGTATCCACTGGATTGTTCTGGGGCCTCCTTGATGGTCTTGGTCACTCCAAAACTTCACTTTTATGCGCAGACCTGCTAAAAACCAGCAAGTTAAAAGTGTTAGAAAATGACGGGAAAGACAATGCAAAAATTAAAAAAAATTGAAAAAGTTTGTACTTGGAAAAAATTTGCAAAATTTTGGATTGTAAGCACAAATTTTCAAGCTTAGATTTAATCGAATGATGGAGTTCTTTTAAAAACAAATCAGATCTAAATGCTTAGAGAATGATAGATCTAAATATTAGTCATGCAAGAACAGATCTACTTCTTAAGCATAATAAAAAAAAGTAACCAGGAAAGAGAGAGAGTTTGAGGAGATAGATGGAGAAATTCAAGCCCTTGCTTGATCCTTTTGTTGATGGCCTTGGAGTCCCTGCAACAAATTGAATTAATCTTGTAAAGGCTTCCAAGGGAAGAGGCGAAACAGCTGAGTTCTGATCCTCCTTTGAATTTGTGACCTGTAAAACTATGAGACAATACTTGCACAACAATATTAGATCTAGTGTGTATGAAAACAAGAAATAAAAAATAACCTCAATACAACTGAATATAGTTGTTTATTTTCCTTCCTCTTGAAAGCAAAGCACAAGTAAACAAATTAACAACCGTAAATGTTTACCCTACGTGTTTTAGAATAACCTTCTAAGCAAGATCCATCAATAGTATTAGCAAATAAAATCAAACTTCTACAATTTCACCTCATGGCACAAGCATTCATTCAATAGCACACGGTAGACCTCCAAAGTCTTCAACTTTATTCCTTAAAATTTCAGCAGCATTACAATAGGTAGAGGTCCCTTCCATCCATGTCAAATGAGGAAGAAGGGCCTCTATTTATACAAAAAACCAAGCCCCAGGGGGGATTTAATGAATTGAAGAACAACCCGGAGTTATTTGAGTTGAAGTGAAGAGGAAGTGAAGAGGTGATTGACACCTCTCTCACTTAACTCACCACTAGTCTGCCAACACACCCAATCCATTCACCAAACTTTACCCACCTAAAACTCGGCTTCCTTTCTCCATGCGTGAGTTTGGTGAAGTGAAGAGGTGGGTGATGTCACAACAATGCACTCGCTGGTCACACTCTATTAAACCAATAGTTCCATAATTTAAGCGAGTGAGGGGTCCATTATCCACCTCACGCTTCAATCCACTTTGACGTCATCCATCGCTTGAATTAAAACATGACCTCTTTATAAACCAAAGTTTGGATAGCATGGTTTAATTTCATAAGCTTTGAAAATATACGTTTCATGTGGAGAGGGGTCCACCCCACTCCCACTTACCAAAATCATATGCTAGTGCTTAACATGTGACTTCACCTTAGCCTCACGTCATCCTTCTTTAGAAAATAATTCGTAGCCAATTTTAAACCAAAGTACTAAGTGCCATCACACTTAAAAAGGAAACGCATGACTTAGGGTGACATCATGCTATGTCACCTCACCCTTTTTTTATTATTTTTTTCACTTTTTTATAACTTTGACTGTAGTGCAATTTGTCCAAACTTAGCATTAAAATGTGTAATATCCCAAATCCCGATATTTTCTATTTCTAAGCAAAAAGGCTGATACAACTGGGCATGCAAACTGCCATGCAAAAATCCCTATTTTATAGGAAAAATTAGGGTTAGGGTTTGTGAGATAGAATGAACACTTACCACTGATAAGCCGGCTGGACTGCTCTAGAGAAAGTATGCAAGCACTGAGAGCTGGATCGGAGATGCACTGATCTCCTCTGCTTACGGTGAACCCCCAGCAGCAAGACGCCCAGTCAGAAAAGGGTGACGCCCTCAGGGAAGGAGGTGTCCGATGGAGCTGCGGATTTGCGAGGCTGGTAGCCTTTCCGTGCCGGAGAGAATGCCTGATACAAGAGTGATTTCTGAGCCCTCTAGGCAGGATAGCGACTTGCTTCTGAGAGACAGCTGCTCACGCCCCTGGAATCCCGAAACTGCTGATAACTGTTCCGGATGAGCACGGATGGATCTGATAATCACCGGGTACCGGAGTATGATGCTGATGATGAGAATGGTGCCTGAGTTTCGGAAGGAAACTGAGATCTGAAGGCCCCACAGCTGATTAGGGCTTTTCGGCTGAAAACCCCCCTTTTACGGCTGCACACGTGTCCCTGCAACGATCTATACAATATGCTAGATAACTGATGAATGAATGAAGAACAAGTGGTGAACCAGTATGGCTTACCCGGAATAAGACTAGGGCAGATGTTTCATTGCCGAAATCTTGTTAGCTGAAGACTCCGTCTCCAACCCCAACTGCTGTGCTGCACGCTGTGCTGCTATTCAAGAGCTCCCAAAATAATCATAATCAAAAGTGACGTCTCCTCTCGCTTTATCCTCTATTTATAAAGTTCAACTGCGCAAAACCTAATCCTTGACCTAATTAGGTCACTTTATCTTCTAATTTGTCGTTGACTTGCATGCTTGCGGATGGAGACTTAAAGAGTGCATGCATCATTGAATAATGCTTGGATGGCATGCACGAAGGTGGCCTTTGGCCCTGGTGGCCCTTCTTGACCAAATGATGATGCCCTAGATCTTCTATGGATGGTTTTGCCCACCTATTTCGACTAGGTGGCAACTCCATGTACATGAAGATGTACATAGTTGTACAAATTGTACCTTGGAAAAATCTGAGGATTTTTTCACTTCTGCAGGGCAATTGCCCCTTTGTAAAACGAAATGTCCGCTCCCCTGCGTGGGAAAATTAATGTAATTATATGTGCTAGTGTGGGTCATATGATATGGATGCCACACCATGGAACTGGTTGTTAGGGAAGTCCCCCTCATCGAGTGTTTTTTCCCTTTCCAATTGATCTTGTTGAGTAAACGAGTTTAATCGGTTTGGTTTTTCACTCAAAATCCTCCAAAGTGGTGACGGGCGTTCTAACAGTCAAGTCCATGAGGTGGCTAAGGCTTCAAAATGATATTCATGACCATGCTAGGCATCTGTATAGAGTCTTGCGGAGTTTCGTGATGTTGTTGTATTTTCTATTTTTTCGAGTTAATTAAAGTGGTTAATTAACTCAGTTTTGATGTAATAATGTAATTGCTCAAGCACTGACATTTTGTAATAGGGGCTATGAACGCAAAGCAAATTGCTATGAAACCCCCTAGGCCACTGCTTCGAGTCCCATGTCATTCTGATAAGGGGTTGAGGAGATAGACCATTTTTGGCTAAGCAAGGTCTATTTTTCCTTGGGAATTAATTAATTTCCCCAAGTCAAAAATTAAATTATTTGATTTTGAAGGAAAAAATCAAATAAGGCCATGGTAATTAAGTTTGGGGGGTGGCTAAGCATAGCCATAATTTCATAAACCCCCCATGGTCAAAATAAATGTCTGAAGATCTCCTAAGTGGGGCGCTCCTCTTGTCTTAATAAAAGATAAAATTAAAAAATAAAAAGATAAAAATAAAAAATATAAGATTAAAACTTGAAAATAAAAGATTAAAAGATTTAAAAATAAAAAGTAAAAGATAAAATAAAAGATAAAAAAGATAAAAATTAAAAAAGATTTAAAATAAATGAAAGAATAAAAAGATAGAAATTATAAAAAGTAAAAGATTAAATAAAAAGATTAAAAGATTTAAAAATAAAAAGATAAAAATAAAAAAGTAAAAGATAAAATAAAAGATTAAAAGATTTGAAAATAAAAAGATAAAAATAAAAAGTAAAAGATAAAATAAAAGATTAAAAGATTTGAAAATAAAAAGATAAAAATAAAAAGTAAAAGATAAAAATAAAAGATTAAAGATTATATAAAGATAAAATTAAAAATAATAAAATTGAGTCAAAGGAGGCCCCACTTGGTCAAAAACCCTAGATCTAAGGGTGTAAAATCATTAAGGCATGGATCAAGCACCTAAGCCATGGATTGAAAAGTAATCTAAGGGTGTAGAATGGTTGAGATGGGTGTAAAGTCAAATACCTAGATCTAGTGGTGGAGATTTAACCTATATCTAGATCTAATCTCGGCCATTGATCTTCAAGGGGTTGGGGTCTTCCTCAACTATATAATGAGGGTCTCACTCCCTCATTTGATATCTTCTCCCATGCTATTATTATGCTGCCGGAATCTTTCCCTACTCTCTTCTCATATTCTCAAGCATTTGGCCCAAGCCTCTTGCCATTTTTTTTTGTATTGAATCTTGCCCTAGTTGGGCCATAATAGAAGAATACTTTGGAGAAAATTTGTGCCGTCACTCTACATCTCATGCATTCTTGTGGTGAGGTAACTTGTATTGTATTTTTATTTGCATTTGTACTAGCTTAGATAGCTCTCCACAAAGTATTTTGTGGAGGGATCTGTAAGTAGAAGTATTTCTACTTCCATTTGTGAGTTTTTTCAATAAGATTTATCAAAGTATTTTGGTAGGTTTATTGGGTACTTACCTCTTTGCTTACATTTGCATCTCTCTCAAGTTCATTTACAGGTTTTCCAAGCTAAGAAGGGCTCCTCCAAGTGTTCATTTTTCCGAAATTTCAATTCGGCCATTTTCTGTTTTCCTTCATAAAACTGGGTTCTATTCACTGTATAGTGAATATAACCCTTGTTTTAGAGCCCCCATCCATATTATATTAGTATAGACTTTTATTTCTGCTGTTTATATGCTGTTTTCAGCCCCAAAACTTTCATTTTTAACTGCTGAAATTTCATATTTTTAAAATTTTAAAGTTCAGATTTTTCTATAAAATTTCTGGGTTTTACACTAATTATTTCTAACTTTCTGTTTTAGTTTTCTGCAGTAATTTCCAGCAAGTAAAGTTGCTGGTTTTTTGCAGGTTTTTGCACAGAAAAAGGGGGTTATGCTGCCCTAAATTTGCCAGAAAAAACCCAGCTAAAATTTGGTCCAAAAGAGGCCCTAAATTACACTTCTTCTCTCTCTTCTATTACATTGTAAACCCCAAATGAGAAGTTCTCTTTGGGGTATTTCTCTGCTGTAAATTTGTATAAGTAGTTGCTTAGAGTTAGTTTATTATTTGCAGTTTACCCATCTATCTCTGTGACAGACCACCATCTCTGTTACAGAAATTGTTGTGTGGTTAGGATAATCAGTTTTATTTCTGTTTACCCACCTATCTCTGTTACAGACCACCATCTCTGTCACAGAGATTGTTGTGCGGTTAGGCATTGTTTTAGTTAGTTGTACTTTCCTTTTCAAGTTTTATTTTTCTGTTAAAAGGGGTAATCATACAACCCATCTATCCTGTGTATCCTCTATCCACTTGTCATCTCCCTTTGGGGACTTCAAGTTGGATATGAAAAGCAGGAGAAGTGGGGGCTTAGTTAATTAAAACAACATTCATTTTCCTGCTACAAATCAAACACATTTTATTTTTCAAGTCCAAGATCAAGTACCAGCACCTCCCATAAGGGATACCGCTTGGTTGATCTTGTTGACAGCTTAAGATTTACCTTGCATATTAACCACCAAGACTTAAAATTAACCCCTAAAATTAACCAACAAAAGTTTCTCTATTTCCTGCTCCTCTACTCGGTTATCACCCTTCGGGGTACTCACGAGATACGACAGGGGTTAGAGAAGTCCTAGTCTAATAGGCATCCATCTAACTTTTTTCCTGTTAATTAAAAACAGTGCCCTCGGAGGCGACTTGGGGTAGTAGACCGCGGGGGGTCTCTAGGCGCTTTGACGTCCTCCTTGTTGAGCACCGGGGCATTGGGGTTTGACCTGTGAGCTACGGGTGGGCTTTGCTCCCACTTTGTTGAGCACAACAGCATTCTCTCTTTGACTGGAGAAGTACTAGATCGGGGTAGTCACACCACCGGTTCTAAAACTAAGCTTCAAGAAGAAAAACTGTAATAAAATTTACTAAAATAAACCAAGAGACATTGCAAAACGTCCTACAAACACAGGTCATTACCTTTTATCTTTGCCTTGCTGTTCAAGGTTTTTATTGCAAGCTCTTAATTTTTCAGTTACAAGCATTTCATTTCAGTTTCGCAAACTCTTGTGGTGGCATCTTTAATTCATTGTTTAGTAGTCTGTAGATCTTGTGTGACACATTTTTTTGGGTAATAGCTTCCATTTATTTAATTTGTTTATAACATTTGATACAACTGTGGATAATCATTCTTAATTCTTTGTAAGTTTGTAACTCGTAATCTTTCGACTCCATTTGTTAATAGGCACTGGTCTTCATTTATCTCAAGGTCTGCTTGTTATTAAAAGGAAATCTTTGCATTTGCATGCTGCTTGTCATTCCTTAGATAGTGTAAACCTTAGCTTCACACACTAATAAGATCCCTTTAATTTGTAATCAAATTAATAAATCTGGAACTTAGTATTCCGTAGGGACTACCCCCCTTGGCTCTGTTGGGATCTAGCCTAAACAGAGGAGTTGTGGACTGTGGTGTTAGTGGTCCTCAGCTCTAACTTGCCCCCAAGGACACACAAAGCGGGTTGGAGACTTCCTCGTGTCATAAAGTGTGTATTAGGCGGCAACAGATGGCATCAGTCCTCAGCTGATTCCCTAGCTATTAGTAACCGCTCGAACCCACAGGAATCGGATAGGTTAGCGGTTTTGGGCCTCAAGGCCTAATTGGAAGAGGACATTACAAAATGCCACTCTGATGTCTTGTTAGCCAAATGATGCCTTTCGGGATGCTTCAGCTGGCTGAAACCTAGTGAAAGTGGCCCTTGGAGTAAAGATGCTGCTCCGGGCTTGAAAATGAGCCCAACCACGTCGAAAACGGACTCCAAATCACACTTTTTTACATTTTGAATTTTTCCATTTGAACCATTAAAAAATATCTTAAAAAACGGAAGAAATTATTTTTTCTCAGAATCAAACGAAACTCTAGGGGGACCTAGTACATGTTCATACGACTCAATCATAATGCCTAACATGTTAAAAAACATTGACACGAAGGCTCTAATAACCTCCGAAGGTCGAAACACCAAGACAACTACCCCAACTTTGGAGGTGTGAGTGAAAAACTCAGAAATTATTAGTCGTTTGTTCAACAACCAATAATAACCAACGGAAAAAACACTTTGGGATAGTCGGCTTGATGCTTAAGTCCGGGAAGTCGAGCGTTTTATAAAAAATTAAATGCTAGGACATTTTTTACAATTTTCCCAAGGGGGTATGAACATGTATTTACAAAAAATAAAAAAGGCTTAGCCAAAACTGGCTAAGTCTGGAGCACACTGAACTTCTGAACTCTGGAGATGAGCATTCATCATGCTCAATAACTGGCAGCTCAATAGGAAGTTCAACTATTGTACAAAATAGTTGGTAACATCTGGCTCCAACTGCGGGACGTGCACTTGTTTGATCTTCATTCAAAAAGAGTGTGCGAGCGGCCCAAAATCTATGGTTCCTGCACGAAATTAAAGTGCATCAATACAACATATATATAATAAGCCAAAAACTGAAACAACTATGCATAAGGAAAAAATGAAATAATCTATGTTACATGCATAATATACAACAACTAAATATGATACAAAAAATACAGTACAAAACTATGGTACATAAGGGAAAAGATGAGGGTTTAGAAAATCCCTTAGAATGCCCCCATGGGCATTAGATGTCATTGTTGAAGAACACTTTTAACTGTTGCCCATTAACTGGTAAGAGCAACCTTTCTCCTTCCATAGTCTTGAGGAGAAATGAATTCGTGCCGGCCACGTCATATATAATGTATGGACCCAACCATAAGTTGTCAAACTTTCCGTACTTTCCCGGCTTCTCTCTCCTTTTATCCCAAAGAAGGACCATATCACCGATCTGAAAAGGTCTTGGCTTAATTGACTTATCAAAGGTTCTCTTGATCTTATCTTGATTTCTGATACTATGGTCAAGGGCCTTCCTTCGGTTTTCATCTAGCTCAATAATCTGATTAATCCTGTTGGGCATGGAGTCTTCTTCCATTTCATACTCTTGGAGCATCTTCATGGCAGGCAACTAAAGGTAGATAGGAAGTGAGACAGTCAAACCATACACCAACTCAAAAGGGGTTTTTTCGGTTGCAGTTTTCTTAGTTATTCGATCATCCCAAAGTACATACTTAATTTTACCATCCCATGACTTCTTGTTATTGCCAACTGTTTTCTTAAGTATAGTCATTGAGTTCTTATTGCTAGACTCGGCAAGACCATTACCTTGGGGGTAATAATTGGAAGAATGGGATAGGACAATGCCATAATCGAAACAGAATTTGGTGAACTCTGCGGAACTAAAGGCTTTGGCATTATTAGTTGTTATTTTGGCTGGAGCACCAAATCTAGTGATGATATTATTTTCTATGAAATCCATAACAACTTTATCAGTAGCCCTTTTAGTGGGGATAGCCTCCACCCACTTGGTGAAATAATCGGTAGCTGTTAAAATCCAACAATAGCCATTGCTAGAGTTGTCCTTGAATTTATCGATGAAAGCAAGCCCCCACTGCTGGAAAGGGGCTTGGACCACAACTGGTTGCAAAGGTAAGGCTTTTAATTTAGGCTTTCCACTGAACAATTGGCATTGTTGACAACCCCTGACCATTTTATGAACATCTGCGAAGAGGGAGGGTCAATCGTAACCTGCTCTAAGGATCTTGTGGGCTGTTGTATCTACTGCAAAATGCCCACCACAAAATCCTGAATGAAACTCAGTCAAAAGTTGCTTAGACTCTTGTTCATTGACACAACGAAGAATCACTCCATCTGGGTTTCTCCAACCTAGTCCTTCCTAAGTGATGCAATACCTGACAACTTTTAACCTTAGAGCCCTTCTTTTATGACCTTTAAGATGTTCAGGGCATGTAAGGTTTTGAAGGAAGAAAATGATATCAGAGTACCAATGGTGATCTAAACGCTGCAATTCAGGAGGCATGCTTGGTGTAGGCTCTTCATTCTGACAAATTATTCCTACGGCTTCTTCATTACCCTGAGTTAACATCTTTGCTAGGCCTTGTCCTTTGATTAACTTTGTGGGTTTAATCTCTAGATCATATTCTTGAATTTTAAACACCCACTTACCTCTTTTGCCTAAGCAATCCTGTTGACACAAGATATCCTTAACCGTTGAATGAGGAACATAACAGACTATCTTGGAGTAACCCACATATGTTCTGAAATGCTTCAAGGATCTCACTAAGGCAAAGGCTTGTTTTTCTATGGTGGTATATTTAAGCTTGGAATGTTGCAAGGGTTGGCTCATGAAAGCGATGGGTTGCTCTAATCCTTCATTGTTTTTCTGGAGCAAGACCCCCGCAAAGAAGCAAAGGAGAAAATCATGAAATCTTTGGAGTAGTCCGGGCTGACTAAGACAAGAGATTTGGTGATGGCTTCTTTGATGCATCTGAAGGCTTCCCTACCCTCATTAATCCACTCAAACTTAGCATCCTTTTTCAACAGCTTTTGTAAAGGTTTCATGCACTCAGCTAAGTTCGAGATAAATCTTCTAATGAAATTGATGTGCCCATTGAAAGATTGAAGAGCTTTGACATTTTTAGGCAAGGGGATCTTTTTAATGGCTTCGATTCTTTCAGGGTCAACTTTGACCCCATCCTTAGAGATGATGTGACCTAGAAGCTTTCCTTCATCAATTCCAAAAACAAATTTTGTTGGATTAAGAGAAATACCATACTTCCTACATCTTTTAAAGACTTGCTTAAGATGGCCTATGTGACTTGGTCTTTCTTTAGAAAAAATAGTCAAGTCATCGTGGTAAATCTCTATGATCTTCCCAATCAACTCCTTGAATGCATAGTCCATGGCCCTTTGAAAAGTGGCACCAACATTCAACAAACCAAAAGGCATCCTAAGATACTCAAAAGTACCCAAAGGGGAGGTAAAAGTAGTCTTATGCCTATCTTCCTTTTGAATCACAACTTGGTTGTACCTCGAAAATCCATCCAACATGGACATCATACCTGCCCCTGTTACTCTCTGGAGCAGGGTCTCCATATTAGGCAATGGGTAGTTGTCCTTCTGACAAGCTATGTTTAGATTCCTGAAATCTATACATATCCTTAAACTACCATTCTTCTTCCTCACCACCACCAAGTTAGAGCACCAAGATGAATGTCTTGTTGGTGCAATAATCCCTGCGGCTAACAATTTTTCAATCTCCTTCTTAACTATGGGGGCTAACTTGGGGTTTATTTGTCTTAATTTTTGCCGAAACGGTTTGATTTCTTTGGTCTCTTGTTTTAAAGGGATGGTATGTTGGAACACATCCTCCCGATATGCCTTAAACTCATCATATGAGAAGGCAAAAACATTCCTATATTCCTTTACTAAGTTTATTAAGTCATTCCTTTCTTTTTCAGATATCCCTTTTCCAATTTTTACTAGTTTTGGGTTTTTATCTGATCCAATATTGATTTCTATGTAATCTCCAGGTTTCATTGAATCAATATTATTTTTCCTACCATCATGTCTGTCAAATTTGCTCAAGTCCAACAAAGCCTCGAGGAACCGGATTATCAAGCTGATCACCTTCTCCTTGATACTCTTTACCCTCTTCCTGAAAGCTGACACTGAAGTTGGAAAATTCATCTATATTATGAAGAAATTTTAAAATTTGTTCATCACTTTGGAAAACCTGCCAATGTTCCATGTTGTTTGGAACATATGGTCTAAATTTTATCTCTAATTTACCATCACCATTCAACAGTTCTTCAGAGGGCTGGAGAGTTGATGCCGCTATTGCTAACTTGTTTGCTAGGCCATTTTCATCTCTAGGGATTGAAATTAAGTTCAACGCATCAAAATATTCCATTGTGTCCCAGACTGCATTTCTATACTTTTTTAACCTCTTGATCTTACAGGCAAATTCATTTTTAACCTGAATGATTATTAAGTCAGAGTCGCCACTTATGCTTAACATTTTTATTCCCATATCCTTAGCTGTTTCTAGACCAAGTAAGAGGGCTTCATACTCGGCTACATTATTAGTTGCCTCAAACTCCAACCTATAAGCAAAATTGAAAATTTTACCTTTAGGTGAAGTGATGACCACACCTGCACCCTTCCCAGCTCTGGAATGAGCACCGTTGGTGAAAGCAGTTTTAAAGGTTGCAAGGGTTGCAAAGGAGTTATTAGGCAAGTTGTTGAACTAGTCACCAGCATCTCCGTCCAAGGAAAGAGCAAAGAGTTTCATATACACATCCTCGTGTCTATGAGCAGGATCACTGATATAAGCGCTAAGACATCTGGAAAAGTTCTTGAGGTGAAGACTTGCGTTGATGGCATCAGTGCCAGTGAACATGGGAAGTTTGTCTACAACTTTGTCTGGTAAATTGTGAGGTTGACCTGTTATCTGAGAGATGTCAAGGGGACTGAAGTATTCACCCATTATGTTAGACAAGCAATTAGTATTTTCGACAAAAAGGTTATGGATGTCCGAAATAGACTCAGATCCAAGATTCTCAAGGATCTTACAAGAAGTTAACCTATTTAGCCTCCTCTTATAAACCTATTCGGGTTCAGGGATGAAATTAAGTAGGCCTACAGAGTTTCTTCTTATTGAATACCTTGGTGTAATTAATGACAATGGAGTCGCTAGATGGATTTAAGTCTAAAATCTATCAAAGGAAAAAACTAAGGTAAAAAGTCGTCCAGGAACAAAAGATTTGTCCCCGGCAACGGCACCAAAAATGTTGTCCGCCGAATGCACACTGACAACATAAATCTTTTGGACTGTTGTTTCCCAAGTGGGAAAGGTGTGGCCTTGGGGGAAAGCAAAGAGCCAGGTGCTGTCACCTGATCCCAGCTCCTCCGTTTAGGCTAATTCCTAATGAAGCCAAGGGGGGTGGTCCCTATTAGAAGAAAATCTATGGTTTTTAATCTACGAAAGAGAAGACTAAAACTAGGAGTTAAGATGAAATGGATAAAATTAATGATTACCAATTACTGCAAACAAGAATTATCCTTAGCAACACTTTAACTTAAATTAGATACACAATATTCAATGACACATTGCGAGATTCAATTATGCAAAAAGAACAATATAGACCAGTGCCAAAATGAAAGAGTGTTTGCAAATGTGGGTTGTTAGTGTAGTCTCAGTGAAAGTATTGCAATGTCTCGGTTGGTAAATTTTAGATTATTAAAAGAGTAATTAAGGGCATGGGTTAATTGTGGGTTTGGCCCAACAAGTCAAGTCCCTTCGAATTGAGTGCTAAAGCGGTAATACCAAGTGTCCAACAGGGCGAGGATGAACCTGCTTAAAGTAGCCCCTGACTCTGTAGTGATTACCCTTTGCAACATCCCGAGTTCTCGAGAAAATGACTTGTGTGGATTTTTCTATTAAATCTAGTAACTCGTATCCCTTTCTGATACAGCCAACTGATCAGACAAGCTGCAGCGGTGTAGAGCATACGGGGAAGGAGTCTTGGTTTATTTTATTAGAGGCGCAACAGTAAGTTGCAAATTTTATTAAAAAAAACCGCACTCTCCGACAGAGAGTGCTCTTGATCCACCTTATGGTGAGATTCAAGAGTCTTATCTAATCTATTATGCTAGTGAAATGCAGAATGCTCTCCGATAGAGAGTGCTCTTGACTTGTCTTATGACAAGTTCAAGAGTCTTTAGGTTATTTTTATGCACTAAGTTAGGAAACGAGAGAAATAAAATACTATTAATACAAGAAATATGTCGGCCAAACTTACGCGTCACTTTTCTGATCAACCTCCACTAATCGGCAAAGCCTTTTTGGGTGGAGGTGAGAGCATAATTCGTGGCGACGAAGAATGGTTTTATCTCTAAGTTACTTTTGCAAAAAAGTAAAACATTGATTTAAACAAAAAATGTGCAATAAGTATACACCCTGCACTAAAACGTGAGTGTGTGAAATGGTGGGGTTAGAAAAAACAATCTCACGAAAAATGACACAAGACACAAATCCCCCCAGGGGTGATGGGATGTGGGTGCTGGTTACCCCACTGCTCTCGTTTAAATCTTTTACAATTTTTATGACGAAGATGGAGTGCTTCTTAGTCCATTAAACTTGGATCTAAGAGCTTACAATGGTGCACCAAGGTACTATATCAAAATGGGTATCCACTGGATTGTTTTGGGGCCTCCTTGATGGTCTTGGTCACTCCAAAACTTCACTTTTATGCGCAGACCTGCTAAAAACCAGCAAGTTAAAAGTGTTAGAAAATGATGGGAAAGACAATGCAAAAATAAAAAAATTTGAAAAATTTTGTACTAAGAAAAAATTTGCAAAATTTTGGATTGTAAGCACAATTTTTCAAGCTTAGATCTAATCGAATGATGGAGTTCTTTTCAAAACAAATCAGATCTAAATGCTTAGAGAATGATAGATCTAAATATTAGTCATGCAAGAACAAATCTACTTCTTAAGCATAATAAAAAAAAGTAATCGGGAAAGAGAGAGAGTTTGAAGAGATAGATGGAGAAATTCAAGCCCTTGCTTGATCCTTTTGTTGATGGCCTTGGAGTCCCTGCAACAAATTGAATTAATCTTGTAAAAGCTTCCAAGGGAAGAGACGAGACAGTTGAGTTTCGATCCTCCTTTGAATCTGTGACCTGCAAAACTATGAGACAATACTTGCACAACAATATTAGATCTAGTGTGTATGAAAACAAGAAATCAAAAATAACCTCAATACAACTGAATATAGTTGGTTATTTTCCTACCTCTTGAAAGCAAAGTACAAGTAAACAAATTAACAACCGTAAATGTTTACCCTACGTGTTTTAGAATAACCTTCTAAGCAAGATCCATCAATAGTATTAGCAAATAAAATCAAACTTCTACAATTTCACCTCATGGCACAAGCATTCATTCAATAGCACACGGTAGACCTCCAAAGTCTTCAACTTTACTCCTTAAAATCTCAGCAGCATTACAATAGGCAGAGGTCCCTTCCATCCATCTCAAATGAGGAAGAAGGGCCTCTATTTATACAAAAAACCAAGCCCGAGGGGGATTTAATGAACTGAAGAACAACCCGGAGTTAACTGAGTTGAAGTGAAGAGGAAGTGAAGAGGTGATTGACACCTCTTTCACTTAACTCACCACTAGTCTGCCAACACACCCAATCCATTCACCAAACTTTACCAACCTAAAACTCGGCTTCCTTTCTCCACGCGTGAGTTTGATGAAGTGAAGAGGTGGGTGATGTCACCACAATGCACTCGTTGGCCACACTCTGTTAAACCAATAGTTCCATAATTTAAGCGAGTGAGGGGTCCATTATCCACCTCACGCTCCAATCCACTTTGACGTCATCCATCGCTTGAATTAAAACATGACCTCTTTATAAACCAAAGTTTGGATAGCATGGTTTAATTTCATAAGTTTTGAAAATATATGTTTCATGTGGAGAGGGGTCCACCCCACTCCTACTTACCAAAATCATATGCTACCGCTTAACATGTGACTTCACCTTACCCTCACGTCATCCTTCTTTAGAAAATAATTCGTAGCCAATTTTAAACCAAAGTACTAAGTGCCATCACACCTAAAAAGGAAACACATGACTTAGGGTGACATCATGCTATGTCACCTCACCCTTTTTTTTATTATGTTTTTGACTTTTTTATAACTTTGACTTTAGTGCAATTTGTCCAAACTTAGCATTAAAATGCCACTTTGATGTCTTGTTAGCCAAATGATGCCTTTCGGGATGCTTAAGCTAGCTGAAACCTAGTGAAAGTGGCTCCTGGAGTAAAGACGCTGCTCCAGGTTTGAAAGTGAGCCCAACCATGCCGAAAACAGACTTCGGATCACATTTTTTTTACATTTTGAATTTTTCCATTTAAACCATTAAAAAATGGCTTAAAAAACGGAAAAAATTATTTTTTCTCGGAATGAAATGAATCTCTAGGGGGACCTAGTACATGTTCATACGACTCAGTCAGAATGCCTATCATGTTAAAAAACATTGACACGAAGGCTCTAATAACCTCCCAAGGCCGAAACACCAAGATAACTACCCCAGCTTAGGAGATGTGAGTGAAAAACTCAGAAATTATTAGTCGTTTGTTCAACAACCAATAATAACCAAGGGAAAAAACACTTTGGGCTAGTCGTCTTGATGCTTAAGTCCGGGAAGCCGAGCCTTTTATAAAAAAATTAAATGCTAGGACATTTTTTACAATTTTCCCAAGGGGTTATGAACATGTATTTACAAAAAATTGAAAAGGCTTAGCCAAAACTGGCTAAGTCTGGAGCACACTAAACTTCTGAACTCTGGAGATGAGCATTCATTATGCTCAATAACTGGCAGCTCAATAGGAAGTTCAACTATTGTACAAAATAGTTGGTAACACAGTCCATCTCTCCGACATCAGTAGACAAACAATCCCACAAAGTTTTAGCCTGATCTGACCTCACCTCCTACAAAAAGTCACCTTCAGTCTGGAGGGTGCTTACGGTACAGCGGGGCGGTAACACCGCAGGAAAGGAGCACTACTAGCCCACCTATCCAGTTCTTTATGCATGCATGATGCCGCTATCTCTGGAGTCATTATCAGCCGGGATATCAGTGGTAAGTGTTAATTTCTCTCTGCGAAGCCTAACCCTCATTCAACTACATTTTAGGGCATTTTTGCATGGCAAGTTTGCATGCACAGTTATTTCGTATTTTTGTATAAGATTGTGTGTGTGAGTCAACACTACAATAGAACATTAGAGAATATCAGTATTTGGGATATTACACCTCCAGCAGTTGACGCCTAACTAAAAGTGTGCCCTCCTTCTGCTGATCTTGGCGTTTTTGAGGGAGGAGTGGTCTGTTGTGGCTGAAACGTTCTAGGACTGAGAGTATAGTCCCCCTGGAGAGGTAAGGGGATGCATGCATAAGTTTAGCCTCCTTCAAGCCACCTAGCGAATTGATTTGCTTTAGAAGGGAAGATGCCCTCTTTCCTCACGTTTTTGCTGGTGGAAGCTCTGAATGTGCCTGGAACAGAATAGTAATCACTAAATATGCTGATGTAACGCTGCTGAGAAGAATGGAGGTAGCATGCAGGAAATTTACTGGATTCCTGAAGGCTAGCGAATGGATCTAGGATTTCCAGCTATTTTCCAGCAGCAAATGTGCACCTGCAATAAACTCTTTCTCTGACTGCTGGATGATTGAACCAATAATAAAGAAGATGATGAATACCTGATGATAGATCTGGATGATCTACCCCAAGTGATTAGGGCAGATAGATTTCACTGCCGAAACCCCTTGTTAGCTGAAGACCTTCATCTCCAACCCCAACTTGTTGCTGCGACACCTGCTGCTACTAGTCTAGAAACCAAACTCAATAATAATAATTCATAGATGTCTTCTTTGGCCAAATAACCCTTCTTAAATATAATAGCATGTACTTTTAGGGTTTGCATGTCACTTTTAGGGTTTATGCGTCACTTTTGCAAGCATGCAATTCTAATTTCATGTTGACTTCAAGCCTAAAGAAATAAGGCTTTCTTTACCATACTGATGACTTTAATACTGAATGAGTGTCCCGCTCTGTTTTAAGTATCAATGTTAACAATAAAATTAACACCCTCGAAGATGATGGTCTGAAAACATATCTTCTTTACACCCGCAACATGAAGTCCAGAATTTGGAACAAATTGAGATCGTTGATCTCTCATCGGACCACTGCTTCCGCAAAGGAAGAAGTATGTGAAGACAAAGGTTTCTCTAAAGAATTCAATACCAAGACTACTTTAGGATCAAAACCTAGTCACCACAACTCTTGGAGTGGAAAGAATACATGGCATTTGTATTAATTGTCCTAAAAACCTGGAAATCCAAGGAAAATGCCCAAAAACTAAGGAAAGTGGGTTTTTTGAAGGAAATAATAAAAAAGATAAAACATATTAATCCCACATTCATCGTTAGTGATTGGAAACACAAATACCAATGTTATAAAATAAAGGCATTTGAGGTGAAAGGAGGACAAATTAGAGAGCAAAGGCATGCTGGAGGAACGAGAAGATAGATAGAACCTTTCTTGCACATTATAGTTTCTTTGATCATTGGCATTGATGGCGAGGGTTGTTTAGAGCAAGGGAGAAAGGGATTCGCCCATTATTGCGCTGTAATCACTTTCCTCTCAGTTTAATATGATGCAATTCAAATTTTCTCTAAATATTGTGTTTCAATACATGTTTGTTTCATGTATTTTGCAACATTTAGTAGATAGATTTTATGCTTTTTTGAAGTTTTTTAAGAGCTAGAGGTAAGGAACTAGCTAGCTGCTGCTAATGGAGGCCTAAAGGCCATGGAAGCCGGAGCAAAAGGATCTTCACCAAACGGCACGCTGCAAGAGGTGACCTCCCTTTTCTCTCTCTCTCTCCTTTGAAAAAGTGTAGAAATTTCAAGAAATTGTCCATTATTGCATATATTTTGTCAGCATGATTCACCCTCCCCATAGTTAAGGATAGATAGGATGTAGACATGTCCCTACGGTGGAATCTTCCAACAGTCAAATGTTCTCAGTCAATTCCCTTTTATGTAGTACCCGCTTAAACCTATGGGAATTAAATAGGTTAGCGGGTGTTTTGGTGCTTAATTAGAAGAGGACATTACAGAGGGTTGGCTCCAAGACATAAAGCATAGATTCAAAGGAGAAATAAATGAAGAGAGGCTTCAAATCAATCAAAGAAGAGCGGTTGTTGGGGGAAGCAAAACAACACTGGAGTGACTGGATGCACGAGGAAGAATACTAAGGAGCAAGGAATTTCTAGAAATTGAGTATCTTAGTGGCGAAAAGAATATTTCCGAGAGTGCAGACTGACTATAGAGGTGAAGTGCACTAGGATTGTAAGATTTGAAGAAGAAAGTGAGGCCTAGATAGGGAGGGTCGAGAGGACTACTTTAACCTCCTAGAAAACGTTTTGAAGTACATAGGATCTTTAAGAAATCGATTAGACCACTAGTAAAGCAATGAATGAGATTTCAATAATTAAAACAAGTTCGCTAGAGTTTCCAAGTTATAGATCTAGAATTTTAGTGAAAAATTACTCATAGTAAACATGCAAATTGCACAAGAACAGTTATGGAAATTGCTAGATCTAGTGAAATGCAAAGCTAGTCTTTATATTTAGGCTCTTGATTTGAAATGGAATGCCATAATTAAACACACCTGAAACAAATAAAATTGAGATCTTGGCTAGCTTTTAGATCTAGGGTTTTTAGATGTAAAAATAAGATTTTCCCTAGATCTTTCAATATCTAACAAAAATCACCAAGTACGCAAGAGTGGTGAATGAAAAATTGATTAGTGCCATGGTAGAAGAAGATTGGGGCATATGGAGTCAAGGAAGTTGATATTAGTTTTGCAAAGTGGTTGAAAACCCACCAAGAGGAAGAGGAACACCATCAATCCTAATGCATGGTCGACATTAAGGTATTTTCATTAGAACTTGCAATAAACCAATACCTGCAATCCTAGCTTAACACTAAGCAGCAAGCATTAGCACTACTTAATGAAGAACACAATTATAAATGAAAGGGAGGAGGAACACCATCAATCACAATTGTATTTATAATTATCCTTCAACTAAATAACATGTAAAAAACTTACCTTAATGGAAACTTGCATCACCACAACCAAAAGCTTGAATCATATCCATAAGATGCCAATAAACTTCTCCAACATGCACCAAGTACTAGCCCCAAAAAATAGCAAAATTTTATTCCAGAAATTTTCCAACCCTTTGCTAAGAATAATACCTCTCCTTTTTTAGCATAAGGAGGTCTCCTTAGGCTCATTAAGAGTCAAAAAGTGGTTGCAATAAAATATTATTTTTACATTGGATGATCTCAAGAACCCTAGCTTGAATGGTTAGGATCTAGATCTAAATCTCAAAAATAATAAAATATGTTGAAGTAGTTGGCTCAAGTGGGGCGCATCCCTTATTTGAGGAGGATAGACGATAAAAATTATAAAATACCATGGGAGAAAAGCCCAAATACCATCCACCATGAAATAACATGGGACAAAAAATCATTTTATCCCCTTTTGGCCCCAACGATTTCCTCTTTTTGCTAACACGTGTTGTTACGGAGAAAACTTCCTATGGCTTGGGGTGTACCACAACAGACAGAGTAACCGCAGAAATCAATCCCTTCCCAATATGCAAGAGAAATAAAACATCTAACACTAAAGGATCTCGAAACATACCTTATTCCGGATGGTTGATGTAGATCCCCGTTGAGCTTTTTCCAATCCCGCTTGTGTTAACAATTTGCTCTCTCAACAACAACAAACAAGACAAGCATGCTATATAATGGTGTTAGACCTACTCTAGCATATATAATCAATAATGTATAAGCAATTAAAAGCATCCATGGATTCAATATTCATTTAAATGCACATCATTGGACAGGAAAAGATATTTCTATTAATATAAATCAGAGATTACATGAGTGACAACCTTTGTTGGCACGTCTGCGAACCGGAGAAACTGAGTCCTCCACCTGGGCTTCCACCACCTCAATCCTCCATCTCTCGATAGCAAGCTCACAAGCAAAGGAAAGCTTGGGAAGAACACCAAGTGCTCCAAGGGACAAAGGGATGCAGACTCAAGTATAAGCAAGCTACGACAACAATGGACTATAGTTTTCTTGCTCTTCAATTCCTCCCCTTCAATGTATCCAAAGGGTTCCTTATATAGTGCTTCAATGGGGTAATGGAAGGTCAAATCCGAGCGATCTCGAGGCATATGGAAGGCCAGGAGACAAGTGACTCGGATCCACATCAAGGAAAACTCCAAAAATATTTGGCCTTTTGCACACATCCCGATGTACGCGGGTTTAAGGATTATATCCGCGTGTATACGCAAGAAAGGGTTTAAAAGTCGTGTATAGCAAATAACAGGGGTTTTTAGGGATGATCTTGGAAACATCAAAGGTACAAAAATAGTCCATGGGGTCCAAAGAGTCTGCAGAGAGACAGGGAAGGCCATAAATGTGTGATCTACCATGTGTGGTAAAATCAACTGTAACAGATGCCCCCTAATGTGTGAGGTCAGAGGGGTGATATGATGGCCAAAATACATTATAAGTCCATCCTAGAAGTGGAGTGATGAAGAACCAGGTGGAAGAACTAGCCATCCAACAATATAGTACAAATATCTCTTCATATGATTGCAAGTACATACAACAGTCCCGGATACATAAGAGTACAATGGCCATGAATAGGCATGATACAAAATATGACATGTGTGGTCATTGCCACGTACAATATAGATATATCATAATCTCCATGATGAAGATATACAAAGGATCATGATCTCCATGAAATCTGAAGATATACAATGGATCAAGATCTCCATAATGGCTGAAGATATCTGACATACACTGGAATGTCACGAGAGCTGAAATCTCATGAACACTGGCATGATTAAGGAGGTAACATATATGAAATGCCACCAATCTGGAAAGTCTTCTACACAAACCGCTACGAGTACATGTCCTCCTATGTGAATAGAGGTGTTGAGGTCGAACATAGTAGTCCATCGTCTGATTACCGATCATTGATGTATACTGTTAACAGACGCGAGATCACCCACCGATGATGAAAATGGGAATCAAGGTACTAGTGTGCAATCCAACAAGTGCAAATAAATGTGTTGAGGTCGAACACTTGAAAGAATCCATTGATCAGGGGACATTAATGTATTCCCAAAACTGTCGATGGCGAGAGAATCTACCATTGATGACTGTAAGTCTCAAGGCACTCAAATGACTCTAGACTCCTATCCCAGAATAAATGATCTGAAGTCGATGGGATGAAATCCGCTGGAAGGAGGGCATTAAGGGATCCCCCATCATCCAACATGAGGTACTCAGCAAAGCTGTATAATGTGGAAGGAATCGATCATAATGTGCTCGAACCAGTACTAGTACTGGGAATGGCAGACATGCAAAGTCAAGAAAACTGAGGAATGGCCGACTCAGGCTTCAACTTCCTTCGAACAAGAGCATAAAGGCGAATGGTGACTGAATGTAAGCAGCATAGACTCAACATACAAAACTGAGACATCTCTACGACACAGGAGGCATCGACAGAGGCTCCATAGGGACTGGAAGCTTAACCAGTCGGTGGAGATAAACTCAAAGAAACGAGTACAACTCCTAAAGTCAAACTATTGACCCAACCAACGGATGTGACAACTGCACCCAAAGGAAACAATGCGGTGAATGATGGGACATAAAAAGGAAAGTAAGGTGTAGACCCAATGTTCACGCATCCACTACCACCCCCGTGAGGGTGACCACCGGTGTAAAGACCGAGAGAAGGGAGTCAACATCCTCCACAAATGGAGTAGAGGGTGGAATGTGACCACTCCCAAATCTATGAGCACGGTAAGGGGTTGTGATGCCCCCAAGTCTGACACCAGGGTCCATACTAGGACCAAGGACGAGTGATAGGATACCAGGCATGCCGAAAATAAAAGGACTCGAACTCAAGAGAGCATAAATATACTCAAGTAACTGCGATCCCAAAGGCCAACTAGCGTACAAAGAGCACACTCCTAAGAAAATCTACAGCCAAAATACAAGCAAACCAAGGGGAGGATGTGTGAGCTTCCGAATGCAGTAGATATGTCTCGCCTAGGAGAGTCTCGAAACTCCCATACACTACAAGCGGAGGTACGTAACCAATTATAGTGGCCCTCGGCTTCAACGCATAAAGCGACTGTGCTATCCGACCTCTACCTGGCCGGGACACCTACAGAATAACCTCTGCAAGTACCCCCTGTGATACCTAGGTAAGGCAACTAAGGTCACCTCAATATAACCAATGCTCAGGCGGACAGTCGCAGGCGGGATCGACCGTATGGGCAGGGTAGCAAAGCCCGAAACTCTCGAAAGAGCCCCGAGATACGAATACAATCCTGGAAATATCTTCGGTGCTCACAAATAGTGACCAGGGGTCATCCCAATCACAATCGTGTGCACTGCCTCGTGCTTAACTCCCGTATAAGAGGAGCGTCCTAAGAAACACTAATTATACCAAGGATTTCACTATCTCCCCTGGACAGACACCTATTTGTTGTTGTTTAGTAGTCTTGGAGAGTTAACTCACAATGAACTATTCCAAGACTCTAAAACCTAATTTTGTTGATGCACCCTATAAAAGAAAAGAGTGTAATTCATTTTAGTATGCGTTGATTTTAATTGGTTGTAATTACTCAAAGGGAAATGGTCGTGCAACTAATGAAGTTATGACTCAACAGTGAAGTAAATATGCACACCATAACAAACAATGCTAAGTGCAGTCTTTGTCAAATGAAAAATAGGGTATGCCACTACATGAGATGCATAAATATATATTCGTTTCCGAATGCTAATGCAATCCTTCCTATATGAAATCCTAAATAAAACTCTCATCCAAGCAATCCAATGCAAGTACCTCTTCAAATCCATATCTAAGATGCAACTAAGAGTGACACTACTATGTATTTTTCAATATAAAAGAATGAAAAATGCAATAAAAGTCATCTAAAACTCTCAGTCTCTGCAGCAAGTATAAAACACAAGCCCAGCAAAACATTGAGACAAAAAAGAGTAATGCACTAATGGAAAAACAAAAATGATAAATGACTAAAACTACTTTCAAAGAAAAATCAATGAAAAGGCGGTCTCTGGTCACAAAAGAGGCATTCAACAGACAACATCAGAATTAAGGAAGACCCAACCACACTCACAACCCACCCAACAACTTCCCACAACATCAAACTCACCAAAAGGGAGGATGTACGTGACTGTTTAAAGAACAGCTGCGTATATACGAGACTTTTGGTCAAAAAACTGCATGTATATGTGGATTTTGGCCAAAATCCTGCATGTATTCATGAATTTTGGTAAAAAATCCGCGTATGTACGTGATTTTTGGCCAAAAACCTGCGTATACAGAGAAGACAGTGGTAAAAAGCAGGCTAAGGGTCAAACCAATAAAGAGGAGTGTCAATGGATGAACATACTATAAAATGCAACACAGAAACAAGGAGAAACAAAGAGCAAGTCAAGAATATCAAGCACATTGTGCCCCCAAACCCCAAAGAAAAACAAGGAACGTCCCCAGTATGGTCGCCAATTTTGTTACGGAGAAAACTTCCTATGGCTTGGGGTGTACCACAACAGATAGAGTAACCGCAGAAATCAATCCCTTCCCAATATGCAAGAGAAATAAAACATCTAACACTAAAGGATCTCGAAACATACCTTATTCCGGATGGTTGATGTAGATCCCCGTTGAGCTTTTTCCAATCCCGCTTGTGTTAACAATTTGCTCTCTCAACAATAGTAAACAAGACAAGCATGCTATATAATGGTGTTAGACCTACTCTAGCATATATAAACAATAATGTATAAGCAATTAAAAGCATCCATGGATTCAATATTCATTTAAATGCACATCATTGGACAGGAAAATATATTTCTATTAATATAAATCAAAGATTACATGAGTGACAACCTCTGTCGGCACGTCTGCGAACCGGAGAAACTGAGTCCTCCACCTAGGCCTCCACCACCTCAATCCTCCATCTCTCGATAGCAAGCTCACAAGCAAAGGCAAGCTTGGGAAGAACACCAAGTGCTCCAAGGGACAAAGGGATGCAGACTCAAGTATAAGCAAGCTACGGCAACAATGGACTATAGTTTTCTTGCTCTTCAATTCCTCCCCTTCAATGTATCCAAAGGGTTCCTTATATAGTGCTTCAATGGGGTAATGGAAGGTCAAATCTGAGCGATCTTGAGGCATATGGAAGGCTAGGAGACAAGTGACTCGGATCCACATCAAGGAAAACTCCAAAAATATTTGGCCTTTTGCACACATCCCGATGTATGCGGGTTTAAGGGTTATATCCGTGTGTATACGCGAGAAAGGGTTTAAAAGTCGTGTATAGCAAATAACATGTGTTTTTAGGGATGATCTTGGAAACATCAAAGGTACAAGATTAGTCCATGGGGTTCAAAGAGTCTGTAGAGGGACAGGGAAAGCCATAAATGTGTGATCTACCATGTGTGGTAAAATCAGCTGTAACACGTGTGGCCCTTTAATTGCCTGATCCATGTGTGATGATGAAGATCAACGGATGTGTTTTAATCTTTCGTTGACTTTTTAATCTTGATCGTTGATTTCAATTTTTCCTTGAGGCTTTTGAATAAAATATTATATTTTGCCTCCACATATGTGCCATGCTCAACTTTAATTAAAACTACTTAAGAAATTTTTAATTAATTTCCCAAATAATTAAAAGTGCAATTCCAGAGTGAAATTAGAAGCTCTTATGCACATTTTTTTTCAATAAATTAACTAGGCTATACTTAGGAAAAAAACCATAGTCTAAACCATAATTAATCCAACATTTTTCAAACTGATTGATCTGTGGCAGTAGTGATCAGTTTGATGGCACTTGTGTAGATAAAGGGCCAAATGGTTATCAAAAAATGTCCTCAGAATATAAATATACCAAGTACAACTCAAGTTATGGCATACCACCCATTTGACCACCTAGAAGCATTGAGAATTGGCACTGAAAGAACTGAGATCCCACCAATATTCTTCAATAATAGGCCTGAGTAATATATACTTGTATAATATGTCCCTGATGGACAAACAACATAGAATATCTATGTTGAACCAATACAAGATGCATAGTAATCGTCAAGTGTTGACTCATCAATTAACTAGTCATGCATGGTATGATGATATACCAACCACAAAGATATCTTCAAATGGGTTCGTGGGATAAATGAGTTATCCATTAACTAGTATCAAAATATCACCAAAGCATTAAGAAGTGCTCTTTTCTCCTATGGGGGTGGAATTTAGTTGGGCAACTGAGGTTAGTGAGGTGATTTTTATATGGCTTGAACAAGACTAATGGATTCTAGACAAGAGGGAACAAGTGTAAATTCAATGTTTTTCACCATTCAGACAAGCACTAGGGATGTGTCTGACAAAGGGAGTCGAAAGTAATGAGTTACTCTCCCGATTTAACATTATCAAGCCACCTTTACATTTATTTGCATTTAACTTTTCCATTTCCTTTAGATTTTGCATTTATAGCACATTGGCTTTATTCATCTGACATCACATTTCATTTGCTTAAGATGACAATTGAAAGGTACCAGCCCTGGATAGCCTTGTGGACCCTAGATAATGACTCGACCTAGCTTTGCTGCCAACGAGCATCCATAGCCCCGACGGAGTTGCCACAGTAATGCCTTTTTAACAGCAAATAGGCTTAACCTCTTAAATCAAGGATTACCTACCTTTCCAATTGCTACCTTTTTTAACTTTAACATAGGATAACTTGGATAAGACCTTGTGAAGAGCATTGCTCACTTGACCAATCCTACTGTATGAGAGGGCCTTGTACAGTGAAAAGAAAATGACCCACAATCACCCAACATTCATTGTTACAAATGATCAATCCCGAGACACCATGGGAGAGCTGGGAAGCCTTCCTGATGAAAGAAAATGAGAGGGGGAAGGTCAAGAATCCATTTGTCAAGTTTTTTACCAAAGTTTGCAGACCAATTTAAGATGAAGTGAGACATGGAAGATGGATGATAGGCCAAAGGTGGACCCAAGGGAGCGGGTAAGAGCTCTTGATAATACCAAGGGCAACCTTGGTGACTTGGTCAATACATAACCCACACATCTTTCGCCCTCATCAACCAAGGGGTTGACACTACTAGCTATACTCATTAGACAATCACAAAGCATTCTTGTTCTAACTTTCATAAATTATACATCATTATCATCATTATATCATGGCATAGTATATCCTCCTCTGATCATCCATTGAAAAAAAAAACCACATTCTTATTATATGGGAAGCCCAAGAACAGTATATATGGACTCCCATTCACTGGGAATTTTGCAAAAATAGGTCTGTAAGATTTGTAGGGCTGCCCCACAAAGTGTGGCACAACAGGTCTTGTTGGTTGTGAATGTTTCATTAAGTAATGCTTATGATATACGATGTAGTAAAGGGCAGAAGCCCCATGCTTTTATTAAAAAAATGAAGCACACAATTATCCTAGGAGGGAAAGAAATAGGGGGGACAGGTGTGACAAGTGCCAAGGGTAATGTATAAAGGGTAGAAGCCCCTTGCTTTTATTAATAGGAAAAGAGATAGGGAGGAGGGGCATGTTGATAAATGACAAGCGCTGAGTGAAGAGTTGTATTATCTCGGATGATCACAAAATCTATGAAATTATCAACATTAATCAATTTTAGATTGATTTATAACTTTAGCAAGCACTATGTAATCTCATAGACATTTTGTCAAACACTTTAGAGACATTCCATTTCCATAACACATCATAATGGAGAGATAATATTGGCACCTTTATTATGTCTAACAAGAGTAAACAGTACAATAACTATGGCTGTGATAGCAGCTACCAAGATACATTCAACAAAACCTGAAAAGTGATGCCAACTCGGATGATGAAGCTCCAATGAAGACCCTCAATGGATCATCCCCCTTTGTCCATCTAGGGTGGATCAGTCACACCACCGAAACTAGACCAGACTGGATGGATGGAGTTTGCCAACCCCAAACGAAAACTCTAGGCTAACCCCTAGACGGTCTCAAGAACAAATCTCCAAATAATCAATCATGTCCTTTCCATTTGCCTTTGCCTCCTTTTATCCTTGAAAAGTCTCCAATACCATGGATAAATACCACGGACCAATGAAAACCATGTTCTATTATCTCCTTTTGCCCATACCATAGAAAATAACTATAGAACACCAGAAACCATGCATTGGGTAATTATTGCTTCTCCTTAGGCAATAATTATAATTTTTTGAGCTTTAATAATATTACTGGCTAATTTCCCCAATTAAATTATTTTCTTCTTATTTGCCACCATTAATAATTTTTCTAAATTCTTCCTAGGTGACCTTGGTCTATTTTCCTTAGGCCAAAATTGGGGACATGACAGTCCTCCCCTCCCAAATATGCTTGTCCTCAAGCAATGAAGAAACCATAGGGAAATACCATCACATCATCAATCTTCCACCATCAACCATGCACTTAATTGTGGAAACTAAGTACAAATGATACCTGGATCCCAAATGATCCTCAGAAATACAAGGTGCCAAATACATCCTCTCATGCGATGCATAAGAGTCACATAGAAGCTCATAGTACACCCTACAAGAAAATCATAAATCCATCCAAAATAATGTCTCCTATGAAGAGAGGCCTGCTCCATCAAGCCAATGGTCCAACCATTGCTCCAAGTGAGCTGAATACAGGTGAGCAAGATAGCATGGCCCCACTGCTTGCGCACCTTTCTAGTGCACATCACCATCAAGAGGAAATCCGCATGCCTTGGGATGCCAGGGTCCCAATGCTTGTGCACTCTATCAATGAGTAGTGCTAATACAAACAAAAATACCAAGTGTGGGATGCAAAAGATCCCCCAATACGAATCATCAAAGAGTGGAATGACAGGATCCCATAATTGGCACATTACATCAATACATAGGATGGTACAAGACTCACGGGGAGAGATGCCAGGATCCCAAGTTTTACTATGCATTCTCCCATACATCATAATCACAAAGATAGATACATCATCATGAAACATAGTGAAATGATACAAAGATATTCCACTCCCAATGTGACCAAAGTGATCATCCATCAAAGAGCACTCAAGAAGCTTGCACCTCCAAGCAAGAAAATCATCAAGTGTCAAAAGCACACAATCATGAAGATACCAATCAAACCTAATCCAATAGCATAGGTAAGGATCCCTTGTCCCATAATGCCGCAAGGAAGATGTATCAATATGTCTCACCATGTGTTCTCATATCTAAGCAATGGATGAAGAACCTCCATCAATCAAAGAAGGAGCCTCCAAGTGGCTCAAGGAAGTGCATCCCTGAGTAGGAGTGATACAAAATAATGGATGTAAATGCTGCTCAAAAGGAATTGGTGCACATAACATAGGATCATCATGAAGGGTAGGAGTCTCGTACTCCTCATGTGACACCAACAGAAAAAAACCCTTTTACCCAAACTTCACTAGGATGAAGACTGAAAGAAGTAGCAGTGGAGGATGAAGTGTGATGGACCAACTCATCCTCTAAGTCAAGAAATGTGAAACTTCTCCCCAAGGTCAGTTCCATGGGTGTAGGATCATGTGCCTCTTCCAAAAGTGCCAAACTTGCACTAAGAGACAACTCATGTTCTTCTTCATCCATGAAAAGTGTGTGGCATTCAACTTGCTCATCATTCAGCTCTTCAAACACCTGCAAATCAGTTTGAATCTCATGGTCCACGATACCATGAGGAATCTTCATGCTATCATCCATACAAAAATCAGAAACATAGGTAGGAGACCATGAACTTTGCAACTCCTCAAGAAGTTGCTCATTTTGGACCTTATATTCTTGAAGTACTTCTTGAGCATCCTTCAGACAATCTTGGGTGGAATTCAATTCATGTTTGAGCTTGCAAATTTCCTCATTATCTCTTATGGAGGCTTCATGTAATATTTGAACAAGATCAATCAAATGACTTCTATCAGAAAGCAAACACATGAGATTACCTTTAGTCGTTGATGTTGCCTTCTGGATCTTCTCTATGACTCCATCGGAAGTTTGTGCCTCCATGGAATCATCTCTCCAAGCCAATTGGGACACAAGTGTGCTAGTGACTTGGAGAATGTCTAGGGCCTCTTGAATCTTCTTGTCATTCATCTTGAGTGACACTTTAAAATGGGAAAGCTCATGAAAAGAGGCCTTCTCTTCCTCCAACATAGGATCAGCCTCATGAAGCGTATGTGGTGATGGTGAGATCGATCCTAGGACCTCTTCCTCTATTGCAAAATCTTCATCTTCTTCAAACTCGTGGGAACTTGTACTTGCAGTAGTCTCATCAAGTGGAATCTCTATGTCACCAACATAGAGGAATGGACATTCAACAGTAGATGTCTCTCCTTGGCACCCATCAATAGGTACCTCTCCATTATAGCATCCATCAGTAGATGCTATTTGATCCATGTTCTCAGTGTGAGATGCCTCTGGGTGATTCTCAGTAGAACAAGTGATGGCTCCATTATGCTGATAACCATCATCAGTAAGGATTGTGATCTTATCCTTCCCAGCACTGGTGGTGGTCTCCTCATTTTGCCTCTCCAAACATATATGATTTTCTCTCCAAGGTCTCTTGCAAGAAGGGCATAGACATTTCTTCACTAACTCCACATCTTCATTCTTGGGCTTATACCCAAACAAAGCATTCACAAAAAATTTGAAAGGAACTTCTGAGGATGACTTCATCATAACACTATATGCTTGATATTGTTGGGGCAAGGTCTTGCATGTTTCCCTCCACCATGCTATTTCCTTCAAAGGATCTTTCCTTGGTGGTGTGGTCACTCTGTCTGCATATTCATTGTACAAGTGGTCACAAGAGTAACCATCATCATCTTTGAATGTGAATTGGGTAGAAATACTGTAAGAGGGTTCCTCATCCACATAATTGCCATCATACAGCTCAAAATCATTTTCCTCTACGGCATAGAAATAATACTCCTCATACTGCTCATACTCTGAATCTGAATGAGACATGGCTCTTACAGCCGGTAAGATTTATGAAAGATACTTGTTTTCCAATCTGCTTTAACTCGCTGAGTTTCAAATCTGATTTAATGTGACTGAGATTTGTGTTTGACTGTGATAATTTGACAAAAATTCCAGCCCATACACTAAAAGATTGACACTAAGTATAATTATTTCCACAGAGAATGCAAAGGAGTTCTGATATTAAATAATTTTCTGACCTGTTACAACTTACAACAGCCAAGCTTGAAAAGATTGCACTGTAAGGTGACCTTCGATCTGACTGCCTGGGAACTCCTACAGTTGTCAACAATGAATAGGCGTCTTCCCAACACGTTGTATGTCCAACATATGATACCCACAACTTTGTGAGCAATATTCAGACTCCTCTTCTTTCTACTGTAGCGACACCCTCTTTAGTCTGGTATACACAAGTAGTGACAGTAGTAAGATAGCCACGGCACCATAAAACTCATGTACAGTGCTGAAATAGACCACGACACACTGGTATATATGAACAACAATAAGTATGGAAAGGTTTGGGAACTTCCTTGTAGCAGCAAAGATGAGAACTTGGCCTACGAGTTTGTACAGCAGTGAGAAAAATGGAGCTTCACTAAAATTACTTCTTGTGTTCTCTCCTTTGAACTGTGATGCGTCCTCTCCAATAACATCTAGCAGTGGTTGGAAGAACTCCTGTAGGTGTTGGCCAATGTAGTCTTAAAGATTCTGGAACTTCCTTTCTTAAAATAGAAAGATGATGTATATTAGATACACTAAGTCGTTGACCCCAAAGGCAAACACACTGCTGAAGATAATTGCAGATCTCAACGAGACTTTCTGTAGATATCTGAATATGCAATGTAACTTATTTCCAGCTCATGAGCAAGGAATATTCTCAGCATATTTCAGTGGCATATGTTAGCCCTATGTATCCTCAAGTGGCAGACAGTGCAATCCCCAACATCCACTATTATTCAGTCACGCTGAGATTGATGGAATAATAGTGTTTACTTGGAAATGAAGGGACCAACAAATGATATATCTGTTATTGAAGATGATAGCGCCCCCCTTGAGAAGATTTCTCTAAGCGTAACACTCTTCAGTTGTAGTATGCAGCAGAAGTCATCTCCAATGGTGGCCCACGATTTGGACTGTACTGAGATTTCTTCTCTTAACAATGCATGCGACCTTTCCAAGTGAGGAATCGACCCTACTCCAAGTCTCATGACTCCGCAGAAACGAGAGGTATTGGGCCCTTGCTTCCACTCTCACGCGACCTTGTCAAATGGATATGCTGCCTGCCAGGATGGCCCCACGACCCTTCCACTGAACTCTGGATTGTGCAAGAAAAAAAATCGAGTCTTCTCACGTAACTTGTGATTTGCAGCATAAGAGGGATCGACCCTCTACGATCTTCACAAACGTGGTGGCCCTCCACGACTGCTCCCACACCCACGCGACCTCTCCTCAGTCTTCACGGAAATGTCGATTGAAGGATCGGTCTCTCTGATTGAAGGATCGGTCTCTCTCCACTGATGCGGCCCTTCACAAGAGAAAGAACCGGCCCTTCCTCAAGCTATTGGCTCCACGACCTCTCTCATTGCACATGGCCCCTTCCGATTACCACGATGCTCCACGAGTCACAAATAAGAGGAATCGACTCCTCTATAACCACGATTTACAGTAGTGTAAACATCTTTTAATGGCTGGAGTAAATGACGCGAACAACTTGCCAATAGTGATTACATGCACGATTTGTGTAGGGAGCAATGCGTCTTCCCTCTAATCCATGGCCCAATAGAATGAGGAAATGAGGCCTCTGCTATCTACTTGCTAGCTTTGTTGTGGACATGTTCCAAACTGAAGAATCGTTCGACTGCAACTGCCACCATCCAATTTAATTCAACTCCCACAATGAAGTCGCCAATGAGTCGCCAAACCTTAATTTGAAATTAAATGTAGACATGAAATGGAAACCCTCAATAGATTCCCACTCAGGCTGGCAGGAAAACCAGCTCTGATACCACTGTATTATCCCGGATGATCACAAAATCTATGAAATTATCAACATTAATCAATTTTACACTGATTTATAACTTTAGCAAGCACTATGTAATCTCATAGACATTTTTTCAAACACTTTAGAGACATTCCATTTCCATAACACATTATAATGGAGAGATAATATTGGCACCTTTATTATGTCTAACAAGAGTAAACAGTACAATAACTATGGCTGTGATAGCAGCTACCAAGATACATTCAACAAAACCTGAAAAGTGATGCCAACTCGGATGATGAAGCTCCAATGAAGACCCTCAATAGATCATCCCCCTTTGTCCATCTAGGGTGGATCAGTCACAAAAACTCTAGACGGTTCGAAAACTCTAGGCTAACCCCTAGACGGTCTCAAGAACAAATCTCCAAATAATCAAGCATGTCCTTTCCATTTGCCTCTGCCTCCTTTTATCCTTGAAAAGTCTCCAATACCATGGACCAATGAAAACCATGTTCTATTATCTCCTTTTGCCCATACCATAGAAAAAAACTATAGAACACCAGAAACCATGCACTGGGTAATTATTGCTTCCCCTTAGGCAATAATTATAATTTTTTGAGCTTTAATAATATTACTGGCTAATTTCCCCAATTAAATTATTTTCTCCTTATTTGCCACCATTAATAATTTTTGTAAATTCTTCCTAGGTGACCTTGGTCTATTTTCCTTAGGCCAAAATTGGGGACATGACAAGAGTTAAGTCATATAGCACAATCTAGTGTGTAACATCAATCATTGTGTACAGGTAGCCTTTGTGAGTATAAAGAACCCCCCCTTTTTAGGAGGTATCATCACAAGTCTTAGGAATTGTACTTCCATTTTGGTCATCACCTTGTGCATATGTAAATTGTTGTGGTATAGTAATAAAAGAATTCCACTTTTTACACACATAATTATTGCTTTATGTGTTCTCATACTTGTTTAATCATGTTTAGAGACGCTTTCTCACTGCCATTACTATAAATTTGCAACCATGGGAGAAGACCATGTTAATATATATATAAGGTTAAAATACAATAAGTATCACAAAACCTTGAGGCTTGTAAAATAATCAACGAGTTGTTTTTTCTATTCTTTTTTATCGACTCTCTTAAGTTTTAACCATCCTTTGCTATATGGTATATAAAAATGAAGACACACAAAGAAATTAAAAAATTCCATGTTTTCTTTATACTTTTCTTAATATCCAAGGAATCAGTTTGTACTAGTAGGCTCCTTGCAAGTCTGACAAGTTTTTAAATTTTTATTGCAGTTGATGAAGACTCCTATTAGAAGTCCTCAAGAGTCTCTAGATGAAGGTACTTTTAAGTAACCCTGTCCATTTTTCTCCTTTCATTGGATGTATTCCCTTTTTTATTCACTTTTTGATTTTGACTATATATATACACTTAGAAAATTACTTTCCAAAAATTGTTTGTTACAATGTCAAATTGCAGGTGTAATCTATAAATTAAATGTTTACCAAGTGAAAGAAGAAGGGAATTTAACGAATGGGGATTGATATCAGTTTTGTTGGTTTCTTTCATTAAAATAATATTTGTAAAATGGAAGAAGATAACCAACACACTTTGTTCAATTTTGGATTGTTCTATCATGATTTATGACTCATACTAGGCAAGGATATTATATTCTATCCTTTCTAATTCACATTCCTTGAATTTTGGAAGATTTGTTTGATGAAAGTATGCCATACTTGGAACATGATATTGTAACTCTATTGCACCACGAATCCTCTAATTTAGATTGCTTCTTTATTGGAATTATGCAAGGACTGTGGTAATGTTCATGATATGTAGTTCAAAAAAGTAAGGTTGATAGAAATTAGGAGTATGAAGATAACGAACACACTTTGTTCAATTTTGGATTGTTCTATCATGATTTATGACTCATACTAGGCAAGGATATTATATTCTATCCTTTCTAATTCATAATCCTTGAATTTTGGAAGATTTGTTTGATGAAAGTATGCCATACATGGAACATGATATTGTAACTCTATTGCACCACGAATCCTCTAATTTAGATTGCTTCTTTATTGGAATTATGCAAGGACTGTGGTAATGTTCATGATATGCAGTTCGAGAAAGTAAGGTTGATAGAAATCAGGAGTAAGCTGTCGATAAGAGAGATAGCGTTGCATACCTTTCCTCTATTTGGTGACTTTCACTATGACAAGGTACAATGGTGGCCTGGCAATGGTCATCTCCTTCTACCTATTAGTCATTACTTACTTTTATCATGGAATTCGTCCTCAATATTTCACACAATCTTTACATTTTATTCATTCAGTGGCAGTTATAAGATATAATCCATTCAAGATGAAATTAATTAATAACTACCATCTAAAATCATTACTTACTTTTATCATGGAATTCGTCCACTATATTTAGATTGCATTACTGTAACATCATTTATTTTTTTGCAAGGTGATACCACACAAACTAGCATGTGAAATTAAAGTCCAAAAGAACAATGCTAGCCCATGAACAACCAAGAGGGGCTACCCATTGTCACCTCAAGAACTCCCTCTCTCACTTTATGTTGGATCTCCTCCAACTCAAGGGGGGTTATCCCTAGGAAATAGTATTACTAAAGCTAGACAATGAGGCACAAGGTGATACGAGAGAGTAGATTTAGCAAAACGTTTTTGGTCTTTTGTAGCATAAGAAATTGATGGGAGGATCAAGAGGCTAGTGCCAATCCAAACAAGGGCAAATGGGGTCAAGGGACCAATCCAAGAGGGCGAGTTCATGAATGGTTAAAGCAACAAGGGCCACTAAGCGTGCCACAAGAAGCCATAACATGCTGAAAAATGAATATAAAAATAGACTAGGAGGGCCCAAAAGGTGCAATATCAAAACATTGCTAATTAGAGTGTGATTTCTGCAATGAAGTATTACAAGCAACAACTCTAGAAGATGATAGGAGCAAGTTAATGTTACAGAAAAAAAGAATATAACATAACATAAATTAATTATTAATATTAATATAAATTAATATTAATAATTATGAAATAAGAAATAATTAATCAAATAATTATGAAAAGTCAAAAGACATGACTTATATTGAAAAGGCGCAAAATGGCTTATAAAGCCAAGGCAATGTAATTGTAAAATCGTCATCTTATATCTTTTTCATTTATGTTATATTTCATTCATGGAATATTTATCTTATTTACATCGGGTTTTTTTGTAAGAAACAGGCTTTTACTGTTTCAGTGGTATCAGAGCTAAGTTTTGGTCTAGCTTTTAGCTGAAAATTCAGACATTGTCTGAGGGATTCCAGAGTTTCTCTGAGTTTGTGAGGTCCTTGACCTTAAAACACACTCTGACATTAAACCACACACTCGTCGCCTCCCATTTAACTTTACACCAAACACCTCACCATTGTCCACTTTCCTTCCACCGTCGCATAATCGCCTTCAACACTCCTCCGCAGACCTCCCTGCACTCATCCCCTTTCGCACCTTCCCCACCCTTCCACGCTTCCTTTTGTTCCACCCTTCTCCACACTCCCATATTCCCTCGTGCACCCTTTTGCCTACATGCATGCTCCAACCCTACGCTCACTTTCTCTCTTTCTCACGTCCAACATCCCCCTTGCACTCTCCGTTGCGGCTCTTCCCCCGCCCACATTGCATCTGTGCGCCACCTTGCTGCGCGTTGCCTCCCCAGCACTGCGCACCCCCCCACTAACTCCTGTGCTACTGCACCCTCCCACCTACCCCAGCTCCTTCTCCATCACCTGCTCCTCGCTCCTCCCCTATCCATGTTCCTCCCTGCGCGTCCCTTCAACGAACACCCACTCCCGCCCTCCTCCACCACGCGACCTCCCCCGTGTCCCTTCGCCGCCGTAGCTCCTCCGTGTTCCGTCGACCACCTACTCCCTCAATTGCCCACCGACGACCCCTCATCTTCCCCCACCAAGTGCCCCCCCCCCTCCTGCCGCCTGCCTGCTTTCGCCTTCCTGCCGCGCACCATCACTCCTCCCCTGCCCTCTTTCTCATCGCACCCCTGCTCGCTGCCTCCCCCGACCGCCTGGGCCTTAGCCTCGCGCTCCAACCTACACCATCGACCTTGCGCTCCTNCTTCGTAAACCCTAAGTAAAAAAAAATTAAATATTAAAACTTTATAATAATATTATTATATTAGTTTAATATTTAATATATATATATATATTAAAACTATATAATAATAATTTATTATTTTATAATAATTATTATTACTATAGTTACTATTGGGAATAATAATTAGTTTGAAAATATATATATATATATATATATATATTATAAAAAAAAGTCAAAGAAAATATTAGTAATAAAAAAAGAGACCAAGTCAAAAAAAATATTACTAATAAAAAAAAAACCGGAAATCAAGTCTTGGAAGATATTTGAAGCATATCATATATATTGAAGAAATTATGGATTCCCGTATATAGATCTAAAATTTGGACCAAGTGTCTATTGCGAAATGGAATTCCAATATGCGACAATTTTTAAAAATTGCAATCGCTTCTATCCAATATGTGGTAAATACTTTTTTATGAAGGACAATCAAGGTCAATCACAATTGCAATCGTAAATACCGAGATTGGAAGGCGAATTAGGATACTACAAGGAAAGCAATAAAAATCTACAATTTGAGATTAGTAAGCAGAGCATTCTTGATCAATTGAGAGAACAAGAGAATCGGCCCTTAAAAGATTAAATTCAAAAGTTGGAAAAAGCTAATAAAGATATCGAGAAAATGTTATCAGCTATAGATGAAAAAATATCTCAATTAAAAATCCACAATCAAGATATTGAAGACAAAACCAAAAAGTTTGAAGATAACGAAAAATCATCTTATAGAAGCGATAATGATTTCAAAGAAAACATAAAGCGTTTAAACAAGCTCATCTTGGACAAAGATAATGAACTAGTTCAAGGCCAGGGCAAGTTAGAAAAGCGAGAATCAGAAATATGTCGACATCAACAACAAAAGAAAGAACTCCAACAAAGGTATGACGACACTAAAAAAGCGCACAAGCTGGATATTAAGAAAATCAATGAAATATTAGCAAGCAATACCGAAGAACTATTTTGACTAAGAATTCATAACAAAACATTACTTACGAAAATCAAGAAGTTGAAACATAGTCGGAAGACGAAACATTCCAATGAAGACCTCGAAAAGGAGGAAGAAAACCAACACCTAAGAAATCTTAATCAAGAACTAGAGGAACAAATCAAGAAGTTAAAAGAGGACAAAAGGTCGCAAGACGACAGATTGGAGAAGATTCAGAGTAATAACAATTTATTGGAGAACAAAGTAGCACAAATCCAAAAGGAAGCATCCAGACTTTCCGGAAAACAAATCCAAATTGAGGAAGAAGAAATAAACACAAATTCAGTCTTTGCCACAGTTCAAAATCCAACAGAAAAACAAACAACAAAAAATCCTTATTGACACCCCAATTATAAACGTCATTTTGACCAACGACAGGGTCAAAACGAACATGCACAAAAGGGTTATGTAGTCAGACAAACAAGAACATCAAATCAACATACTAAGCAACAAACGAGAAGTGCCATCCTGCAAAGCGGTCAACAAACAACTCCAATAAAGATAGATCTCGGATGGACAACTTCACAAACAATGCGACAATTTTTCTTGGGAATCCGTAACTCAATATCGTTTCATTTCATCAAGTGTCGCAACCACTAATATAAAGATCGAGAAGATGCCATTACAGACGTAAGCCTTGTCTTCTCCAAGCTTTGTTGACAAAGCTTCTCTAAGGGGAAGGCAATGTTATATCAAAAAATATAACATAACATAAATTAATTATTAACATTAATATAAATTAATATTAATAATTAATAATTATTAAATAAGAAATAATTAATCAAATAATCATGAAAAGTCAAAAGACATGACTTATATTGAAAAGGTGCAAAATGGCTTATAAAGCCAATGCAATGTAGTTGTAAAATCATCATCTTATATCTTTTATCATTTACGTTATATTTCATTCATGGAATATTTATCATATTTACATTGGGTTTTCCTGTAAGAAACAAACTTTATTGTTTCAATTAATACAATCACGCATAAGACATCAAAGGGAGATAGAGGGAGAGACTCCTCACATAGAACCCATCGAATGTGGTAATACCCTTTTCATATGTCCCCAAAAGGATAAGTTCTAGCAGTTCTACACATCACCACCAATATTTAGAAGTAGAAACATAAGCCTCACATTGATAGGAGAAGATCCTTACACTTTACATATGCACGAAGAAAGATATATCCATTAAGCACCAAGGAGAGAAAACTCCCAAAATCCAACCATGAGAAATGAAGGACAAAGCAAAGCCTTATATAGCTTTCAACTTCTCTTCCTTTTACAATAAAATAATAATATACTCCTAGATCTAGCCTAGGGAGGAGTAACAAACCAAAACACTCAAACTACCACAACCAAATGGAATAAATAAGGTGGTCAAAGCACAAGTATACAATCTCCAACCAAGAAAAGGCCGAAGAAGTAGGATGCCTCCATCAAATAAGGCATAATGTCAAGTAGAACCCCAACTCCTAACCTCCAAAGGCTCTCCCAAGTGAATACTCCAAAAGAAAATTTATAATAATCATGGAAGATGGTGGATAAATCCTAGATCTAGGGATTGACCCTCCTAGATATCCTCAAATGCCAAATGACCTTCTCAAAAGGTGTAACAAATCCTTCTAAAGTAGGACGCTACCTCCACAAATGTTATGCAATGATATGTGGAACCCCTCCAAGGTGGACAATCCAATAGATAATGGAACCAAAGGTGGACCACTTCCTTTGTTATATATTAAATATATATCTATATGAAATAATAAATAAATATAATAATGTTTTAATAAATTAATAGTTAGTTTGTAATTAACATGACTTTCTGAAAAGTCATGTTCATACCCCATGAAACATATAAATTCGAGGATTCTATTGTAATTTATCATCATCCAAGTTTATAAAAAATATCTATTCTTTCATCAAAATGTTTATGCGTTGAGTTCTCTGTTCTAGTGTTATCAGAGCTTCTGCATCCTCTGCTAGACGTGTCTCAGTTTTGCTGCCATCCTTCGTCCATTTGTTACCTCCAGTCCTACCGCAATCACCCCTTCCCGCATGCCTTCATGCTTGCGTTTTGCTTTTCCGCCGGCCGCACCTCTCCCTCCTCAGCTCTTTCCCTCCACCTTTCGCACGACCTTCTACCCGAATCTCCCTCCATCCTCGCGTCCCATCTCCACCGCGCTTGCGCTGCTCTCCAAAATTCCTCCCGCCAGTTTCCGCCTCCCCCGCGTTCCCTCTGCCTCCCTTGCGTTCCCTCTGCATCTGTCCATTTTCCCCTACCATCTCCACCTGCCGTCTTGTGTTGCATCCGCCTAGGTCCCCCATTATCTCCCCCATCCCCGCTGACCCCTCTTCCCATTTTCTCCCACGTACGTTGACCTGCAAAAACATATATATATATATATATATATATATATATATAATACTATTATTATTATTATAAACATATTAAAAAAATTATTATTATTATTATATTATATTTTATTTTATATTATAATAACAATAATAATTATTGATGTTGTTGTCGGAGAAACCACAGTATCGAAATGACCAAGTCGACGTTTCGGATCCATATCAGGATTCATCATCAGGACAATGTTGACTTGGTCATTTCGATACTGTGGTTTCTCCGACAACAACATCAATAACCTACCACCACAGAAATTTAGCAACAACAATAATAATTATTAAAAAAAAATCATGGCAAGCTGGCTTCAAACAACCAATAAAAATAAATCAAGGTTTACCGCTGAAAAAATTCCAGTAGTCGCCAGAATGGGAGATATCAATGCCAGATTGGACCAATTAGACAAGAAGTATGCAGAACTAAAGGAAGACATCGACAAAAACAGTAACAATCTAACAGGGCTCAAGGCAGGACTAGATCAAGGCATCACTACATTGCAGGAAGAACAAAAGAAGACGCAAGAAACTCTCCACATTATCTTGGCCAGACTACCGTCACACACCTCAAATCCCCCACCTAGCTATAACGTAGACCCCTTCAATACACCTGATCCAAACTCGCCTAAATTGCCAGGCCAACCCAACACAACGCCACCACATGATGTTCCCTTCCTTGAACATCCCGTCGATGACAATTCCCCAAGCACATAGATACCAGATAAGGGTAAAACTATAGTTACCCAAATTTGATGGAGATGAGAAGCAATGCATCGCATGGATCAACAAGGCCGAGGAATACTTTGATATTCATAACATACCCTACAACAACTAGAAGATTAAGTACACTGCCATGTAGTTAGAGGGAAATTCATACAATTGGTACATGTGGTGGAAGACAACAACTCGAGTCTGTTCCCTTAGTTGGAACACCTTTAAAAATGATCTTCTTAATAGGTTTCAAGGTGTAACCGAGAAAGACTTCTTTACCAAGATCACCAGATTGCAGCAAAAATGCAGTATAGATGAGTACACATGTGAATGGGAAGCTTTGGCAACTCGAGTTCCAGAATTAACCGATGACCAATGTCTACAATCATACATACATGGACTAAAACCGCACATTCGGGAAGAGTTAGAATTACATAACACTCCTACCATGGGGGAGGAAAGACGTAAGGCCAAGATTATTGAGAACAAGTTTAAACGATCCCATCAAGGTAGTTTCGACAAAAACTACTCCAAGAGGAATCCTACCCACTCAACGAATACTGGAACTTTAAGGTATACACTGCCGCATCTAAGGGAAGGAGCACAACCTAGTTTAGAAGCGCAGAGAAGGAAAGTGCAAATATTGTGGAGAAAAATGGGGTCCAAAGCATAGATGTGTGCAAAGAAATAACCCCCAAAAGTTGTATGCATGTGAAGCTGAAGAGAGGAAAAAATCTCAGAATGTGAAGAGCTAAGTGAGGAAGATACAAGAACTCATCATGATTTCCTCTAAGAACTAGAAGATGATACACCAAAGATCTCATTAGCCTCCATTACAGGGATTTCCCAACCACAAACATTGAAGCTAAAAGGACATATAAAAAATAACAATGTTTCGATTCTCATAGATAGTGGCAGTACACATAACTTTATTAATGTTAATCTTGCTAAGGTATTCAACTTATTCGTTTATCTGATGCCTAACATGAAAGTTATGGTAGCAGACAACAAGAAAATTGAAAATGTGGGAAAATGTCACAAGGTTAAATTACAAATGCAGGAGTATAATCTAGAATCTGACTTCTTTGTTGTACCTCTTGGAGGAGTAGACGTTGTGCTGGGAATGCAATGGTTGCAAACATTGGGTACTTACTCCGCTAACCATCAAGAGCACTTCATCCAGTTCAATTGGCTAGGGAAATAGTACAAGTTGTACGGTTTCCGACCACCCCAAATGCAATTGATTACATCACATCAAATGGAAAGGATAATTCGAAAAGGAGCACATGCTTATGTAATTCAATGTCAAGAGATGGAGTTGCTAACATGTGAAGGAGATGACTGCAACCCTCCGGAGATATAAGACCTAATCCAAAAACATCACAAAGTGTTCCAAGAGCTTCCGATGGAGCTCCCATCAAACAGGAAGACAGAGCACTTAATCGAGCTAGAGCTAGGGGCAAAGCTTGTAAACATCAGACCTTATAGACATCCTCATCATCACAAAACAAAGATTGAGAGGTTGATCCAAGATTTGTTAAAATGTGGAGTCATTTCAAAAAGCAGAAGCCCTTACACTGCTTCAATAGTGCTAGTCCGAAAGAAGGATGGGTCCTTCAGGTTGTGCATAGATTATAGAGGACTCAACAAGGTCACAATTAAGAATAAATTCCTTATTCCGTTCATCAATGAGATGATGGATGAACTTCATGGTGCGAAGTACTTCTCAAAATTAGACCTGAGATCAGGATATTACCAAATCAGGGTTAGATTAGAAGACGTAGCCAAAACCGTTTTTCATACTCATGAGGGTCATTATGAGTTCAAGGTAATGCCCTTCGGGCTAACTAATGCTCCAGCCACCTTTCAAGCCGCAATGAACGAATTGTTCCAACCATATTTATGAAAGTTCGTATTAGTATTTTTTGATGATATCCTTGTATTTAGCAAAACATGGGGAGAGCATGTTCGACACTTAGATCAAGTATTAACCATCTTGGAAGAGCATTAGTTTTTTGCAAAAATGTCAAAATGCACTTTTGGGAAAGAGGAGGTGGACTATCTTGGACATATAATATCAAAAGAAGGAGTCAAAGTCAATCCCAGTAAGATCAAGGCAATCACTGAGTGGCCCCAACCAGATACTATCTCGAAATTATGAGGGTTTCTAAGCTTAATAGGGTACTATTGAAGGTATGTGAAAAATTACGCCCACAAAACGACCCCCTTAACAAACTTATTGAAGAAAAATTCATTTCGATGGAATGACGAGGCAGAAAAATGCTTTGAAGCATTAAAGAACATCATGTCATCAAAACTAGTATTAGCAACCCCGGATTTCACAAAACCTTTTATCGTTGAATGCGATGCGTCAGGGTTCGGGATAGGAGCAGTCCTGATGCAAGAAGGACATCCGATAGCTTTTGAAAGCAGGAATCTCAATAAGAGAGAGAGTTTGAAATCCACATATGATAAGGAGATGCTTGCCATTATACATACTCTAACAAAATGGTGACAATACCTCCTAGGGAGCAAAATCTTGATAAGAACAGACCATAATAGTCTTCAATATCTCCTTCAGCAACAAACACTGTCGACTGAACAACATAAATGGATACAAAAAATTGCTACATTTGACATGGAGATACTACATAAGCGTGAAAGGACAATGTAGTTGTTGATGCCCTTTCCCGAAAAGATGAGGGAGTCTAGGCTTATGCAATCTCAGTTGCAGTTCCAGAGTGGTTAGGCGAAATCCGAGGAGAATATGCCAAGGATCCAGACAGTTGTGCCCTAATCAATGACCCTAATCAAGGTTCGAGGCTTCAATGGAGGAATGACATCCTCTGGTATAAAGGAAGAATCTACTTAAGCCCTACATCTCGGTTTAAAACCAAGGCGATGATAGAATTTCATGACTCCCCAACTACAGGCCATGTAGGTTTTTTCAAAACTTACTACAATGCCAGGCAATCCTTCTATTGGAAGGGGATGAATAAAGACATTCAAAAGTATGTAACCGAATGCGATACCTGTCAAAGAAACAAATGCGAAAATGTCTTGACTCCAGGGCTACATATGCTTCACATAGCAACCCAAAAGTGGGAGGAAATTTCCATGGATTTTATTGAAGGGTTACCAATATCGAAAGGTAAGGACAAAATCTTCGTGGTAGTGGATCGCTTAACAAAATATGCACATTATATGGGGATTAAGAGAACCGACTCCGCTAAACAAATTGCTGAAGTATTTTGTAAAAATATTTACAATTTACATGGATTTCCCAAAATCATCGTTAGTGACAGAGATGCCAAATTCACAAGCAATTTTTGGAAGGAATTATGTAAACACGTTGGGATCACTGTGAACATGAGCTCAGCGTATCACCCCCAAAGAGATGGACAAACAGAAGTTGTTAACAAATATGTGGAAGCCTATCTCCGTAGTTTCGTCACAGACAAGCAGAATAGATGGTTACAGTGGTTACATCTTGGAGAGTGGTGGTATAACTCCACCTATCATACGTTGGCCAAAATGACACCTTTTCAAGCAATGTATGGGTATGCACCTCCTTGATGGAGGGAATTCGTTCAAGGAGATGCAAAAGTACCTGCAATAAAAATTCAACTTGAAGAAAATCAGAAGGTAATGCAAGTACTCAAGGATAATTTAACTACGACATAAAATCATATGAAACAACAAGTAGATCAACATAGGACAGAAAGAGAGTTTGAAGTAGCAGATTGGGTATTTGTAAGACTTCAGCCATACAAGCAATTGTCACTTAAGCGACAAGGAAAGAATAAATTTGCTCCCATGTTTTATGGGCCATACCGAATTACCTGAAAAATTAACTCGGTAGCATATGAATTGAAGTTACCAGACAAGAATTGAATTCATAATGTTTTCCATGTTTCCAATCTCAAAAAACAGTGGGGTCAACATCAAACTGCTCAGGCGACACTTCCTACATTGGATGAAGAAGGAAAACTCATATTAGAACCAAAATCCATCATCAACACCAGAGAAAGAAGACTACGTTCTCGCATTACCACATAATACCTTATTAAGTGGAAGAATTGTCCAGAAGAAGATGCTTCCTGGGAAACAAAGAAGTTCATTCAGCAATATCTGTCATTACCTTGCTTTGAGGACAAAGCATCTTAAAAGAAGAAGGCAATGTTATATATTAAATATATATCTATATGAAATAATAGATAAATATAATAATGTTTTAATAAATTAATAGTTAGTTCGTAATTAACATGACTTTATGAAAAGTCATGTCATACCTTGTGAAACATATAAATTCGGGGATTCTATTGTAATTTATCATCATCCAAGTTTATAAAAAATATTTTTCTTTCATCAAAATGTTTATGCGTTGAGTTCTTTGTTCCATCCTCAGTAAAGCATAGGATGATGTGCAACAAAGGCTCTCCAACCAAAACGTCCCATCATAATGGCATATAGGTAACCGTCTGTGTGAAAATGTTCCATCAATCAACAAATCAAAGATGCTATAATGGAACCACATTTGGCTCCTCATGAGAATGCTCCATTAAATAAGCTTGAATTTGTATGAAAGTAATCTCAGAAGAGTGGATTCTCCTCAACGTGAATCATGAAAGATGCAACAAACTCCATAAATGATGGCATGTGTGAATGCTCTATATGAAATATCCCATCTATCATGCATGAGTGGGAGAGTAATGAGGCTACCAAGGTGGATGCTTTCCTTCTTTTGACCATGTTGTCCGCCGATTGCACACGAGCAGCAGAAATCTTTCGAAAGCTGTCTCCTCACTTAGGAAAGTGGGAGAGGTGTGACCTTGGGGGCAAGCACAGAGCTAGGTACTGTCACCTACTCCTAGCTCCTCCGTTTAGCCTAACTCTTAACGAAGCCAAGGGGGTTAGTCCCTACAAAAGAGTTTCTATGGCTCTTAAGTTGTTAAAGTGTTTTGATTAGTTGCAGATGCGGATGGGTGTTGTTTAGGAGTTATTATGATTTGAAGTGTTTGTTTATTATGAATATGACACTAAATCAAAAGCAATCCACGTTGCTAACAAGAGATTACAAAGATAAGCAAAAATTCTAGACTTTAATAGTGCATTCAGAGAAAGAAATTATGATAAACCATAGACCATTGATCAAATAATATGATTATGCAAATTAAAAAGGACCAGTGCCTTATGGAGTCAATGAAGCTGAAATGCGCCAGAGAATTAAACACAAGTCTAGAAATCAAGCTAGTGAATGTTAGGTGATGCGAGTGCTCTTGGTAGGTTTTAAGGTTTTTATGTGTTCTTGATTAAGGTGTCAACGAAGGTTTATCAAAGCCGAAAGACTCTTCTAAGTTTCCTCCGTTTAAGACATGTCGGTCCCGCCCAGTATCCTAGGCTGATATTGTTAAGTGACCAGCTAGTCGAGAATCTAAGACAGCGGGAGGTTCCGACGCCTCTACTAGGAAGTACTTTGGAAGAATCCCTACAACGCCGGTGCGTTGGTTACGGGGTGTTAAGTATTATTAGGTTACTCTTGCAGGGTTTAAAGATCCAGTGCCGTTTCTGGGTACTCCGATCTGAGATCGGTCAGAGCATACTCCGGCAAGGAGGGAAGGAGTTAATTAATTAAAGGGGTGTGTGTTGCAAGTTTTATTAAATTAATTAATTAGGACTCTCCGACAGAGAGCGCTCTTGACCCCGTCTTATGACAGTGGTTCAAGAGACTTATCTAATCTAAGATGCCTAATGCAGGGATATGCAGTTCTATGAATGCTCTCCAATAGAGAGTGCTCTTGACTTGTGTTACTGCAAATTCAAGAGTCTTACTTAATTTGTTAAACTTGAAAAAGACATAGAACATAAAAAATCTAACTACCCAAGAGTCTCTTTCAGGCTTTTAGGGCCCTAATCGGGAAAGCAAGGGGTTAAGTATACAGTAAGAACTTATTCAATATTTAATCAAATAGTCAAATCAATACTTTTACTTCATTTTCAGAACATAATGAATTAATCAAAACATGAACTACTTGATTATGATTATGCAACTTATCCTACCCTATCCTATCATTAGCAATTTAAACCAAAAATGAAAAGCATGACAATGAGATGATATAGGCTTCCCCCAAATGGGGGAAGAAGGGTGTGGAAGCCGTAATCCCACTTGCTTTTTTATTAATTTTTACAATTTTGATGGCTTTTATTTTTTGCCTTTGCCTTGGAAGAACATGGAGAGAAAGGGATAGAGAGAAGTGGGAAGATTTGTCTTTTTTGTTCTTGCTTGCTTCCTTGCTTGCTTGAGGCCCTTTGGGCTTTTCTCGATTCTTCCTGCAAATAAGAGCTTTAAACAATTCAAACATTATGTATTACTCAAAAATTTAAAGACAAACTACAAACTAAATTCTCAAAAAAGAGGGTAAAAACCAGCGGTGAAAGAAAAGGAAAGAGAGAGGAGAAAAACCAAGAAAAGGGAGAGAGAAAAGGTGAAAAAGAGGGCTGTCCTAAATGTGAAAAAGAGGGCTGTCCAAAGGCAAAAAGAGGGCTGTAAAACAGTAAAAAAAAGGGCAGCGAACAGTCAAAAGAGGGCTGTCCACAAGGAGGAAAAAGAGGGCTGTAAAACAGTAAAAAAAAGGGGAGCGAACAGTCAAAAGAGGGCTGTCCACAAGGAGGAAAAAGAGGGCTGTAAAATAGTAAAAAAAAAGGGCAGCGAACAGTCAAAAGAGGGCTGTCCACAAGGAGGAAAAAGAGGGCTGTAAAACAGTAAAAAAAAGGGCAGCGAACAGTCAAAAGAGGGCCGTCCACAAGGAGGAAAAAGAGGGCTGTCCAAAGCATGAAAAAATGGGTGAAAACTAGGTAAAACGAGGGCTATCCAAAGAGAAGAAAGAGGGCTGCAAAGCTGAGTGAAAAGAGGGCAGTGAAAAGTCAAAAGAGGGCTGTCCACAAGGAGGAAAAAGAGGGCAGTGA